>JAVRXN010000010.1:56739105-57056605 GCA_033556935.1 Timema podura | reverse complement strand
CATTGGGAGTCTGCTAAGCCCATCTGCATTTCCAAGGTGTTTCACTGGTCTGTAAATAATGTTATAAGCATAACCTCCTAGCATTAAGCTCCACCGTAACATCCGCGGTGTCATAACACTTGGCGTCTGGCGGGTAGGATGAAATAATCTTAGAAGTGGCTTGTGATCTGTGACTATTGTGAAAGATCGGCCCAAGAGAAACTGCTGGAACTTGTTGACACCAAATATAACCGCCAAAGCTTCTTTATCGATTTGTGCGTAGTTACGCTCAGCTTGTGACAGTGTTCTTGATCCAAACGCTACCGGAGCTTCCATCCCATTGTCCATAAATGGGAGAGGACCGCTCCAACCCGTAAGGAGATGCATCACACGATAGTATCAAGGATCTACTTCTATCATAATGCGTCGGAACTAAGTCTGATGTTAACATGGCTTTTGCTTTATTGAATGCACTCCCATGGTTTTGAGTCCACTGTCATGGTATATCCTTATCTAGAAGACGGTGTAGGGGTTCCAAAACAGTAGCTTTCTCCATTAAGAATCTCTCATAAAAATTGAGAAGTCCTAAGAAAGCTTGAAGTTCTGTTTTGTTCTTAGGTGCTGGAGCTTTGTGTATGGCTTCAACCTTGTCTTGTAGGGGTGAATGCCTTGGGCGTCTACCTGAAACCCTAAAAATGACACCGCTGGAACTCCAAACCTGCACTTGTCCTTCCTTAACCGCAACCCTGCATCACTCAATCTTTGTAGTACTTCCTGTACTCTGGAATCATGTTGTTCTCTATTTTTGCCCGATATAAGTATGTCATCCAGGAGTACCGCTGTACCTAGTATACCTGCCATTAGACCTTCAATAAGCCTCTGGAAAATCCCCGGTGCTGCACTAATTCCAAAAGGCATTCTTGTCACCTGCATCAAGCCTTTTGGCGTATTAACCGTCAATATTTTAGAAGATTCTTCATCCACTTTAACTTGGCCATAATCATGTGCAAGGTCAAGCTTAGAAAATATGGTTCCACCTGTTAGACATGCAAAAGCTTCAGTTGCAGTTGGTAAAGGGTATTTGTCCGGGCATAGAGCTTTATTAACTGTACTTCGGTAGTCCCCGTACAACCATAGAGATCCATCTCGCTTTGGCACAATCACTAGGGGTGTAGCCCACTTTGAAAATGATATTGGTTTGTATATCCCTTCATCAACTAACCTTGTAATCTCTTGATTGACATCATCTGCCAGTGCCAGTGGTACTGGACGGCTTCGTAGATACTGAGGTTGAACTGAGGGGTCCATTTTTAATGAAACTGGTGGTCCAACATATTCTCCTAGTTTGTTATCTTCAAAAGCTGACAGTTTCTGTACTGTCTTCAAGAACTTACTATCAGTGATATGGTGAATTCCTTGCATTTTAATTCCCAACTTAGTGAACCAATTTCTCCCGAGGAGGCTTGGCCCATTTCCTTCCACCACGGTTACGGGCAGATTAGCGGACAGACCATTGTATGTGGCCTCCACATTACACCAACCCAGGATACAAAGAGGCTGTTTTGTTCCCCAGGTGCAAAGTTGAATATCGGAACTCATAAGTTTTGGTTTAGAGGTCCTTATTTTTTCATAGGTTACTGAGCTGATAACTGTTAGGGCTGCTCCTGAATCGATCTCCATGTGATGTTTAGTTCCATTCAACATCACATTTATGTGGAAGGGTGGGCTGTCTCTAGTTTCAGATCCCATAGAAAACAGCTGATATGCCATATCTAATTCTGATCTTCCAGGTTCCATGGGTGCTAGATGGTTGGTTTGTGGGTGTTGCACTCTTCGTTTGACGTCATTTCGTCTCTTCGACCTGCATGCCCTCTCTATGTCGCCCAACTTCTTACAAAAACGACATATCACATTCGCCCACGGACATTCAGAGGTTAGATGCTCTTTGTCACAACGATAACACCGTTGATCCTGTTGTTGGCTTGGAGAAAATCTTTGCTGCTTATTGGCTCCTCTATGTTGAGATTGGTGGTTTCTAGATAGTCTGTGTACTTCCATTGGGCCTGTTTCTTGGTCTTGGTACCCCACCGGTGTTGCGGAAGTTGGCCTCATCACACTTGATGTTGTGCCGCTGCTTCGCTACTTACTGCCATGGAAATTGCCTCATCTAACTTCATTTCGTTTTTAGAAAGAATTTCGCGCTGCACTGTCTCATCCGCGACCCCCTGCACTAAACGATCACGCAGCATTCGATTTGTAAATGTTCCAAAGTTACAACGTTGGCCATCTCTTTCAAAACGGCAACATATTCCACAATGGACTCGCCGGGTCGCTGATCCCTTTTACTGAAATTGAAAGTTTCAACAATAGCATTGTGTTTTGGCGCAAAATGGCCATTAAAACACTAACTAAATCACCAAATGATTTAGAATCGGGATCCTCTGGCGCCACTAACGCAGTTAAGCGATCAAATGTTTTATCCCGATCACACAAAACAATATAGACGTTTCTTATTATCGTGATGATGTCATTAGCAATGAAAAGATGTTCTAACCTCTTTGCGTAGTTCGTCCACGTATGTGGTTGGGTAGTATCGAATTCCGCGAAACTTGATAAAAACGCTGACATTATGCACTCTTCGGTGGCTTAACTATATAATGGGTTAACGTATCAATCACCTCGTCGCCAAACTGTTATGTCCTCACACATACATATATTTTATCGGGGATACTAACCACATATCTCGCGCGCATTACAACGCCCAGTCAAGGACTAAAGATAAAGTCTTAGACCTGACCATGTTGTCCATTACTTCCTGCCATAACTACTCTAGTCAGTTCAGTCCAGATTGACCAACTTAACCTGTACACATCCCTGCTATAGAGTATATTACAATTTTATTTTATTCACATTGCTGGTTCATGGATATTTGTATTTCTTTTTTGTGTTGTTTAAGGGCTTAGAGCATTTTGATCCTTTAAACTATTTAATTATAATTAGTATGAATGTTTATAGGGTATGTAAAGTAAGATTCTAGTAAGATGAAATCACAAACTTGTTTTTTGTGGTTAACATTGATAACATTTTACTATATTGTTAGTGTTATTTTATAGGTTTTGATACTATCTATCAAATGTGACAGTTGCATATCACAACTTGATGTATGACTATATTGGTAGTTTTATTAACATTTGTAATCGTTATATAGTGTTCATCTTACTAGAAATCTATTACACAAACTGTTTGTATGTTAATATAATTGTATGTATAGTGTAAGTAGTTACATGGTAAGTGTGGTTACCTGACTCTGAATTGTATATAACTTTGTAGATAGTATCCTTCTCTATTTTCTTCCTGTTTATTTATTTTAATGGCTTTGTATCTAACCCTTTTGACTGCAAAACTTTGGGTCTTTTACACTGGGACATGAAAACCTATGGGACACCGGCATCCAACACTTCTTTGCCAACAAACTGGGTAGCATCTTAGTATTCTTTTAGTATTTAAAATCAACTCAAACAATGAGAAACTTTTGCTACTAGTACAGCAGAGTCTCGGAAACTTGACACTCGATAACTCGACACGTGCACATGCACACAGTTGTTGGCACCAGTCATCACAATCCAAGATCATTCAACTGTATAACCTCTCAATTTGTTTGTGTTACTTGAGTTGAACAGTCGTGCTGTGGTGTTTTTACAAGTGCTGTATTTGTTAGTTTTCCAATTCAATAAGTGTTACTCGAATCAATACACCATTATATTAACACGTAATATATTGTACTGTATGTATATTATTGTTACTTTACCGTACAATACAACTGTTCATCTTGTTTAGTAAACATGACATAGCATCTTATGCAAGTTCATTTGTAAAACTCACATTTCACTAACTTGACACCATCTCAGTCAACATTAGGTCGAGTTTCCGAGACTCTACTGTACTTCAAAAACAAGAATAGGAGGAGGAGAATGAGAAAAAAGACATTCGCATGTACATCCTTTGCTAAGAGATCGGCTGAAGAAAGACACTATTTGACGATCTGAGGCATCTTAAATAACAGAATGACTTTATACATCATATATAGAATCAGTGGCGCTATTAAAATCTAAACTCATAGCTAGAACTAGAAAAACAGTGGTGTGGTTGACATAGAATCAATCACCAAAAGATTACTTGTTGCTAATTGTCAGAACTTCACACAGTGCTCGTCACCAGTATTTCAATGGGAATGCTTCTATTGAAACTGATATATCTAAATCTCTGACTCGCTCAGACACAGTGACCTTGTCTGTTACATTTGACTAAGCTCGGACACTTTAAAGTCACTGTGACAGGGCTGGATACTGCATTGTACCAGTGTGAAAAGTGCAATTCAAACTTACATATTTTTAGACGAGTCATTGGTGTTCGATTTATAAAGAACCTACCAAAGTGTATTATTTTGTAGATCAGAATTGCTGTTGTAAAATCTCTTTTGGTGTACATTTTATGAAGAGAGCCAATAACCTTAATTTATGTTAGTTTATCACTAATATAACTCGATCCTCAAACACAATGGCTTGATGAATGGAAACAGAGCTAGATATAACTCACTTTATAACCTGATTTGATTGGGCATGTTGTAGAAATAACTTAATAAATTAATAACACCTAAACACCTTTGATTGGTTTGATTATTTACAGTAGCTACAAATCTTCTGGCTTGAATCGAAGAATGGATTTGTATCTAAAAGAAAATGAACACATTAGAAGGTAAGTTATATTTACTTTTAATCCAATGCTTTGTGTTTTATTGTCCTTTAAAAATTGTACATATATAAGCATTCAATACCATAAAGGCTGCTACACACTATAACTAAGGAATACTAATGTGCCTTAAAATTGCCTATTGTGCTTAACAATATAGGACTCAGGGATGGTGTGGTTCTCGTATCTTTCCTTTTTTGCAACTAAATATTGCCACCTTCCCAACGCTTTTCATGCCATGATTAGATTCAAGTACTAAAGTAAATATTTTTGACTGAAGTATCTTTAAAACAATGAATTTATCATTTTAAAACACATTGTCAACCTGCAAAGCCTGCTGAGCAGCTTTAGCGGTGTAGATTTAATTTTTGATCAACCATTGGCACATTGGTACTTTATTGTTTCATCAGTCTTTGCAGATTTAATAAAATGTGCCCTACATTCATTAGTTATAGGAAAATGATAAGACAAAAAATGCCTAACATAATTTAGCTATGGGTCATCTTCCACTGGGACCCCTACAAATACACAAGTGTCAGCAAGGAATTTCTTTGCCTCAAAAATATTTGTCTACTAAAGCATAAAACATTGGCCCAAATTTAGTATAACTTCACACATAATAGGACCCTAAGCTTTTTAAGGTGTTCTACATGAAAAATAAAAGGCCTCAAATATACATTGAGGTAAAAACTTGTTCGCAGCCTGCACATTATTTGCTTGTTGCGCCTAGAGTTTTACTCTTAATTTAGTATTAGTATCATAACGCCTTCTCATTCCCTTATTTACTTCATACGTTGAGGAAGCCTTCTTTTCAACATGATCACTCACTTGCGGATCCGCATGGGTGATTTTTTAATATAATTTACACATTACAGATTCTGCCACAAACACTGACCTACTGCATTAACCAGTTTAGTGACACTGAAGTGGGGAAATCCCCTCTCTCTTGCTGCTTCAGTTTGACCTTAGATGCATGTGAAACAGGTGTAATCAATCGCAAAGGGCATCCTCAGGAGATGAAAGTGCTGAAAATGAAGAAAGGAAAGAAACTTAAGTTTTGGCATCATACAAAAAATCTATCTTCTCCTGTGCATGGCAGGAAACTGGTCGTGTAAATATGCCATCAACTGTTCACACATCTGAGACAGCAGGTTTAGAAGAGATAAAAAATGAGCCCAACTGGTCACACATTAACAGATAAACCCAAATTAGTTGTAAATTACAGTCACAATATGAATGGTTTTGACAAGTTTTACCAATTATTTAAGAACTATTCCCATTCTCACAAGAAAATCAAGTGTTATCAGGTGTTGTGTTATTTCCTCATCAAAACAGCTCTAATGAATGGAGTAATAGAGTACAACAAGAAAATTAGCTCTCCTGATTTTAGGAATGCTTTCATAACAGGGCTTAATAGAGAAGTAGCAGTGCCTCCTCCAGCAAAATGTGGTCACAGGGCTACTGATGCTATACTATTAGCAAGGCTCACAAAGATACACTTCATTGGGGAGCGACAAGACTCACAATTCTGTGTTGTTTGCTCTATTTTACCACCACAGTGCTCAAACAAAGGAGAGGGGAATCGCAAACTGGAGCAGGCACTTTTCTACTGCAAGAATTGCCCAGAAAAGCCTGCAATGTGCCCAGCATTGAAACACACCACCGTTTATGTGATTTCAAGGTCACCTGTCAGTGCTAGAGATGTTAAAAGATTGGAACTTTATCACACAAATTTGTACAACAGTAAAATCTGCCACTGTTCAGAGACACACTACAGCAAAGGAGGTTGGAAACAAAGTATGAGTTTTGTAGCATTTATCAAATATAATGAGAGTTTTTGAAAAGAGTTTAAAATATATATGCTACAAGGGATTTTCTTTTTTAATGCCACAGCAAAATAATTAATACAACAACAAAAATGTAATCTGATGATCAATTATGATTTTGGAAAAATTACACTTGAAGCATTTGACTTAATTGCCACCAGAGTGATTAGGGTACTCATTGCATGGATTGTTAATGGCATCTAAATTTAATTAAGAGGGATACAATGTTGAAGTTTTGTGTAATAAATTTACAAACTATTTTTTCTCACATTTTTATATACGTTTCCTACCAACTTATTTTAAATCAAATACATTTCAACTACAAGCCAAGTATGTTTATCTAGCAAATAAAAGCCATGGGAATCTTTAATATGTGTTGTGTTAGATCAATATGGGCAAATATGGGCTAGTGATGAAATATTTTACTTGCTACTGACTGAACTAGACGTGCACTCTTCACACTTGACTTTTAACTGAATGACTTGATTTTGATGCCCAACTGAATTTATTAGCTTTGATTTTATCATCACAGAAATTTTCTGTCTAGACAGGCAAATGTCGGTGCATTTCCTTAGCATTTTCCATTACATTTTCCTTTGATTAAATAAAATTTGTTGATAGATAGAACACTCAAACTAAAGCTACTCCATAACAAATATTTCATGTATAATCATTTTGATTCCTGTATGGTAAGACTTTGGGTGTATTTTTATTTTACATTTTGTTTAATATATGTATATAGATATTCATATATTGAAACCATTATTTAAATAGTAATAAGCAGGACCAATTAAAAAGGGAAACAAAAATCCCTTGATGTTGAATATAAAATGTATATTATTAATTTACATTTATGACTATCTGGTGTACTTTTGTTTTTGTTAATCTTAAAGTTTATAGGTCCATTGAAGTGACTTGTCATTAGGTCACTTAAAGGTTCTTCCTTCAAACTTTTTCTGGTATGGCTTTTAATCAAATTCATATTAATAAAACCACGTTCACAAGATGCTGTGGATGCTGCTAGTATAGCAACCAGTTGGCTATGAATAGGAAACCTGTCTTGCCATCATAAAGTATTTTCAAGTAGATCTTTAAGCCCTAGCCTAAAATTTTAAACTATTACCATTCATTATTGATTTAATTTTGTTTTTCCCAAACTCATAAAGCTTACCTTGAAACCAAATAAAACTGACACAGTTTCTAACACATTATCTTGTTCAAAAGACCTTACTGAAAATATTTAATTCTATCACTAATAATTTTAATCTGGTCTTATTCATAACATGGTTTATTAATATTTGAGGGCTGGATATCATTTGGACAAATCAATTTATGTTTCATCTACACAGTGGTCTTCACATGAATCAGTTTACCGAGAGCTTTTCTAACATGAACCTTAAGTTGGCTGAGAAATAAATTTCCCTTCTGAAATATCAGTAAGATTGCTTTAAAAATAAAAAAATACATATTTTAATTTTCTACTTAATTTTTAACAAATTTGAAATAGTTAATCTTTTTTAATATTCCTTTAGCTAGGGCAGAATTTTCCCCTTTTAATTAATTATAATTTCACTGCTAACAATAACATGTTTTAATTTTTTTTAAATAGCATCCAGCCACTAGAAACCCAATAAACTTTATGTAAATATTGAAATTTCATTAGTTTTGATTCAAGCACATTTGCCAAAAGTCTTTTAGGTGATTTCTTATAATATTTGTAGAGTTTTCATACATTTTGATGTAATTTATAGTTTAGCTATTCTTGGAGGCCTGTTTGTAAGCATAGTTTATAATCTTTAACTATTGCTATGCTGTATATGAAACTCTATTTCTCTTTATTTTTGCAGCTCAGACAGACTCATTGATGATCAAATTAGTATTGCTGTGGAGACAAGAGATCACTTAGTATCACAACGTTTAACATTCAAACGATTTCAAACAAAAATAAATGATATTTCCAATCGTTTTCCTGTTGTGAACAGTTTGCTCCAAAGAATTAATATTCGCAAACGCAGAGATTCCATTATCATTGGTTTACTTATTGGAATTTGTACTGTGTTGTTATTAATGTATGCTTTACGCTAGGTTTAATATAAAGTTACATTCATAATAAAGATTTGAGAAGACGTGGAGTTTCATGACTGAAAAATAATTAATGTAATAACTTTGTTAATTACTGTTATCGATTATCTTAAGTTATTTGATATGTAGACATTGGGGATCAATAAAAAAAAATACTATTTCACAGTTTTTTAAAATCACACCCTGTAATGATAGAAACTGTGTGAGATGTGTATACACCATGCTCTATTATATTTTATTTGTATTGGAAGACGGCATATAGCTGTACAATACAGTTATTGAATTAAAAATTTGCTCCTTAGAAGTAAAAATTAAATCATTAAGTTTCTACCACACTATTACAGAAATAGTTATAAAAACTTTTGACAAAAGAGAATAGTTTAGCTTGGAAATAAATCACTTTAGAAAATATAATACATCTGCTTGTGAATCAACCATCCTCTCTTTCACAAAAACCACAAGGTTAGTTTGGTGATTGAAAGTTTGGATGTCCTCTGAAATTTTATTGTGCAGCCTTGACCCTCTTTTTAATAGGCTTTGCTTCTAAGTTGGTGGGTAAATATTCACATATTTGTTAGCTAAAGAGATTGCTAAAATATAAAATATAATAGTCACAGATTGTGGCCAATCTATTATAACTATTTATAGTTATAATAGAGTTAACTATATATAATTCACAGATTGTGGACAATGTATTTTAGGGGTTAGCTATTTTTACATTTTTGAGAACATTCTAATTAGATAAAGAGTGATTTTATATTTTAGATAAGATATTTAATAAAGTTAAAATTGTATTTATAAATTTGTACATTGACCAAAATTTGAAATGTTATTTAAATTCTTAGGCATTTAAACTAAGGTTACAAATTAATTACTTGGAAAAATTGTGCCAAACAGTTGTAATTAATTAACATTGAAAAGAGGATAGAAGAGTAAGGTCTACACACTTACCAGAATATTGTAGGACTGTGAACTTGGGAGGCCTACAATTTTCTAGTAAATGTGTAGGCCTTACCCTTCTATCTTCTTTTTAATGTTTAAATTAATTACTTGGCAAATATCACTGCACCACATCGAGTTGTCAATATAGTACATGCTTGGTTGTAATTTTACTAGGGTAAATGCACATAAAATATATGACTTAGATCATAAAATGTTAAAAATCGTGAAATTAAGTTAAAGTAACTCTTTGCTAGTTGTAATCAAATATAAAATTTAAGTATAATTGAAGTTAGGTTATATACTACTTTGACATATTCAACATATATATATATTTAACTAATATCTATTAATTTGGATTGTCAAAATTATTTTTATATTACATTTAATAAATATTTTAAAATATTTTAGCTGGAATAATGGTAATATCTTATTTCCATTTGATTCCTTTCTCCTTCGTGATTAAGTTGATATTGGCCTAATGACTACAAATAGCCCCTCCAATACTTTTGGTGAATAGACAACATCATCATATAATACAGGTAAGCCAATAGAGAAGGCTATGAAATATTTAAATTATTGTTTGAAGATGGAATATTTGAAAACATGTGATGAGAAAGATACATGGCAACTTGATCTCAAAAAATTATATGTGTAGGTTATTTGATAATATATTATATGACTAAAATATAGAGTAGTTTTAAGAAGGATATTTTTTTCTGATTTAAGATTCTCGATAATATTTCAGAATTTGACAGAATTCAAGTATGTAAAACGAGCTATAGTTTCATTAAATATCTTATTTGAATATTTATAAATGTGCTACCTACTTAAAACAATATGTAAACCTAAATAATATACAGTATAATAGAGTAAAGAGAACTGTGTCTGGATTAGGAGTACTTATTTTAGGTTTAAGTTGTTTTAGTATAATGTATCACTCGAGATGCTAAACCAACTTAAACCTAAAATAAGTACCCCTAATCCAGACACAGTTCCCTTTAATTACCTTTGATACCTGATGAATATAAAGTGTAAGATTAGGATGAGGACAAACAAATATTTTGCAAGTTACAGGAACACACAAAACTCGGTTTAGATGATTTAATACAGTATGGTCAAGTCTGCTTGTGAGAGTAAGAAATCACTATTTAGTTTCAATTGCTCAGTGTTTGTGTAGTTTTTTAGCACGTCTGCTTCCATTGGTTACTTCCCAGAGCAAACAATATTTAGAACATGTACTGAAACAATAAAAAGTGTCTCAGTTTAATTATCATTGTTGATTATGTGATATGAATTTTACTATACACATCTAACTTAGTAAAATGGTATTTGAGCCTCAAACTCTCCATCTCCCGCAAACCAGACAAGATGAGATTACACACTTTTCTTGGGCTCTTCATTGCAGTGACCATTGTTCAGAAACTACTACTTAACATGTTTACAACTTTTTTACTGATGTGTTCTCGATCTCTTTATTTAAAAAACACACTCATGAAACCTCTATATATAAAGCAGAATTTCTATACATTTGTATGTTCACTTATAAATAGTGATCTACTGAATCAATTTAAATGAGTTTCTTAAGATATGTATAATATTTCTGGAAAGTTTTTAAGCTGTAGATCAAAGAGCTTTGTCTTTAATGAGCTGATAAGTGCTGTTAAAACCAATGCAATTAATGATATTTCACATAAAGACTTTCTATACCTGTGTATGCTCACTTATAGCTGAAGAACTACTAAGTTAATTTGGAAGTTTTCTTTATTTAATGTGAAATATATTCTGGAGGGCTTTAGGCAATTAATCAACAAGCTCTATGATTAGGGAACTGAGTAGTGACGTTAAAACTAATACAATTGATGGTTATTCACAAATTGATTATTAAGTGAAAATATTTAATTCAAAACTAAGGAGAAATGCTAGAGATAATTCAATCTTAAGTTCAAAGAGATATGATAGTTATGTTTTGTATTCAGATTAGTACAAAAAAATTGTTTTAATAGTGATACAGGTAATTTTCCACATCTTTATATAATTGAATCTTACATTTGCATATAATTATGTACGCGGACAAAGAGATGACTTATCCCATTACCAGGCAGCTGGAACTCCAGAGAAAATAAATGGTATGGTGCATTAAATTTGTGAAACAAAATAATATACACTGTTGCAAAAACAATCCTTCAAAGAGCCTAAATGAAAAAAAATATACACTGTTGCAAAACAATCTTCAAAGACCTAAATGAAATAATAATATACACTGTTAGAAAAGATGAGCATCTCTGTCCACAAAGATCATAATAATCAATTACATTTTCAAAGACTTAAATAAAAAATATAAATATTAGCTTATAGCTCAGAAACTATTGATTTTTGAAAATATATTTCAAACAAAGGAGTTCAAAATTTAATATTACCACAGCTTTACAATAATAAATTATTTTGTATCTCAAATAGTTGTGGATATATGATCAGAAATGGTTATTTCTGCTTATGTAAGGTACCCTTGTTATGTTCATGGGAAAACTAGAACTGCCATTTTGTTTCTAATGTCAAACAATGCCTTGATACAAAATTTAATAAAATTCCTTATAGAGGATTGTGAGAAAATAAATTTTATATCTTTTTACCTTTCTGTAAACTATCCTTAATTTAAGGGTTAAATATCTAATTACAAAAACCACTCGCGGGAACCTTATGAAAACTCTAGGTATTAAGTTTTAATCCGATCAGTAAATTATTTTCGGCTCTAGTCAGAGATACAGACAGACTTAATTGCAAAAACAACTTTTTTGGTTTCAGGGGGTTATGAAACATCGACATTTATCAAAATCTTGAGGTTGAATTTTTTTTTAAGATCACAATACTTTTCTCGTTGAGGTGTAGAGAGAAAGTAAAAAGGAAATAATAATACAAAAATAAAATATAATATAAATTTGTGCTGTAACTTCCAAGATAAAGTAACATTACCTTATTATTTGGAGAAATCTAAACATATGCATCTCAAGTATTTTTTGCTCTATAGTCTGAGCATAATCCTTAGACCGTTTGACCACAAGTTCGGGTAACTCCAAAACCAAGAAAAATAGAGAGAGATATCAATATTTTAGTAAACCAGAAGATTTGAATCCTGAGCATTTATTTTTATTTTATTTTTTTAGCACTGAATCTTACTACCCGTTCAGGTTATACGCTTATGTAATAATTCCGCTAATGAATAATAGATTAGGAAGTTTGAATTTAGAGGAAGTGTGCCCAAATTTTCTTGGAGAGAGTGAGAAAATATTTAGGAAAAACTACCCTCAGTTCACCCAACCAGGATCGAACCACGATTTCTCTGTCATCAACACTCGTTTTTTTTCCATAGTAGTACCTTAGACCACAGAAACGTTTATTTTTAATTTTGAAAGTCTAACGTCTTAGACAATTTGACCACTAATTAGGTTAGCTCGTAAACCAAGAGGCACCATACAAACTGCTCAACAAGATATAAAAAATTATTTGGAAGGCCGGGTGGGTCAAGTAGCCAACACGAGTTGGACCAACTGCTAGACAAACTCATGTATAGTACAAAATGATAGATAACCAAGCGTTCAACACGAGAGAACAAATCTGTAAACAGACCAACTGCTAGACACGCAGAAACGACATGGACCAAGTGATCGACACAAGCTGGACCATGTGATCTACAAGCTCCCATATAAAAGGACAAAGTGATAGACAGCCAAGCGGCCGACACAAGAGGACCAATTGCTCGACAAACATCGAGATGAATCCAGTTAAGAGTGGCTCAAGTGACAGACAAGTTATCCAAAACTAACAAAGTGATAAACATGGGTGTAGAAAGTTGTGTTAGGATGGTCTGGACCCTCCTAGAAATTGCTGCCCTCCCAACCCCTGGATTAAACTAGCCCAAAAAGGGTGAGATCCACTTATATGTGTATAAGCTTAAACCATCGTGTTTTTAATTTACAATATGGTATCTGAAAATATAGAACGTTTCTCTGAATGAAACGAGTTATTGGATCTGAGGAAAGGAGACAAACATTTTGTTATAAATTGTAAAATCATACTTTAAGAACTAACAAGATGAAATACCATCTTATATAAAAGAGCAACTGCCAGAAACTAAGTTGGTAGCTTATGTAGGCTCTATCCACCCTTGCTTTCAACATACCTTCTTACCAAACGCATTATTTTGTAACTTTCAACAGTATAGAATCATTCACAAATGGTTAAAAGTATAACTAGTTAGTGAAAGATTGTAAAAATTATTCCCGTAATTTTTGTCATCGTGTATTTGTACCCATTCAGTTCATACACATATGAAATATTTAAAGCCTGCTTCGATGGCACCATGGTCTTACGCACTACTCTCGCAATAGACTGGCTGCTGAGGACAGGGAGATCAGGGTTTGATCTCGGTCAGGTGCAGTGAGGGTGATTTTTCTTAAAAGGTTTTCCACTCTACCACCATGCAAATTCGGTTTCATTACCTATAAATTCAATCTTCCTCATCCCTAACACATTAACATAACTAGTAAATAAGCGTGTAACCTGAACAGGTGGTAAGACATGGTGCTAATTACACTAATGGATTACAGAAATAATGTTATTATAAGATGTGTACTCTCATTTGCATGTAGGGAGAGTGTAAACCATTAATGAAAAATCACTATCCGTTCACCCAACCGGATTTGAACCCCGGTATCCCCGTCATTGTAAGTCCAGTCTATTATGAGAGTGACGCCTTAGACCATCAACCACTGAAGCTAAGAACATTTTGTTGATGTTGGTTAGCACCAGATTTATTAATGGGTTGGCATAAGGAGCTAAGTTAAGATGAAATAATCACACATTAGTGTAAAGGAAGATGTAAAAACCACAAGGATGGTAACTACCAGCCCAATCCACTCAGTCGGAATGCTTACTTTTATTCAAGCTACTATTAAGCCTTATTAGACTGTGTGACAAATGGTATGAGTTTATGGTTGTTACAAACTGTGAAATGCAACTAATAACGGCAAATAAAATACTCAACAAAGTTATTTTGAATTTATTATTTAAATGTGAGCATTGATAAAGGTTTTTAAGAGAGCAGAAGTTATTTCGATGCGGATATTGGCCTACATTTGGTGTATTTTACTAGATACTGTGTGTGTATTATGTTGAATCGAGTACAGTCCGCTAACTAATAATGTTCCTGTCATTTTGCAAGATTGTAAATCTAAAGTGTGTGAACTTGTGTTTAAATCTATTATGTCAAGAAAGCTAGCATAAATATTTTATTAGTATGTAGCGCACGTGTTTGAAAAAGTAGGTTCATTTTTTAACAGTTTTCCACCCCCCATTCCTCTAGTTCTGTTTCTATACAACCCACTTCAGAGGTAGCATGGTCTAAGGCATCACACTCGCAATAGAATAGACTGCCGATGACAGGAAGATTGGGGTTAGAATCCCGGTCGGGTTTACTAAGGGTAGTTTTTCATAAATGGTCTTCACGCTCCCTCCATGTAAATGATAGAGCCTACACCTAGCATACAGTGTTATTTAGGAGGTCAAACAATACCTACATATACATTTTAAGAAAAATCGTTAGATCTGGTCAAAAACTTGGAAATTCAAAACAATCGCTCATCGATAAACTACCCTTAGGGTTTGATTACCCTCGTTGGCTGTGTGTTGAGCTTTCAGCTCTCAACATAGATGGCGTTGCTAACGTTATACAAACTAATGAATTGCAGCCATCAGATTGGCAGCATCACTGGTTTGTTTAAAGTTAAACAATTGGGAGGCTGGCTGACCGGTAATCAGTCAAGGCCGCAAGCAAACTTTTCCTAGAACTGATAGAGATAAGAAGTGTAGTGCCTACTGGACTATAAAATGTGTGGACGACCAAAGTTGGACTAAATGTGAGGAGATAAAACGTCAAGATATAATCATACTCTCGAGCAAAAAATTAGCCTAGCCATCCCTGCCAGCAAGACCTTCTGTCTGGCACGTCCGAAATAAGCCAAAAACCGGTCGGGGAATCTAGAGGCCAAAAATGTTCACAATTACAATATTTTCTTTGTGATATATGAATGTTTAGACTATAAAAAGGGAAATAGTGAAATCATAGTTTTGTGGAAAAATACAGTCCGTTGAAATTGTACACATTTCTCCCAGCATACGGCGACACTTGGCTTCCTTATTTCTCCCATTAATGTAAATCTTTGGGTAGTTTGGATGGGTAATATAACATGCTGAACAACTTTTTCATACGAGTTCTCAAAAATAGCAAATTACCGTGTTGGTGGTCACATGCTCTAAGAAGGCGTCTTTCTCAAATTAGCGCAATATACTGGTTTGTCATTGACGGAAAAGTGGGGGTTCAAATCCCTGCTAAAGGTATTTTGGGTAAATCTTATTCAATTGTTTCCTTCTCTTTTTCCAAGCAAATGTGGGTACATTTCCTGTAATTACTTCTACCTTCATCACCACCACCCCTATATTGTAATTAATATACATGCGTTCAGCCCGGCGGGAAGAAAAACGCGGTGATTTTTTGTCAATATATATTGATTACTTTTATTTATTTAATCTAGGACTGAAACTAGAGTATAAAAAATCTCTTCTCAACACTATTACTGCCCGGTTTCACTAGTTATTTTGCCTAATGAAGAAGGGTCACGAACAAATAAAAGTGAACCTTTGGTCTGGAGATTATCAATAGTGACAAAAGACTAGGGTGGAAAAAATATGACATATTGGTCTATTAGGGGCCTCGGGCGGTGTCAAGTACACCAAATCGCTTTGACCAATAACGTGTGATTAGTAGGTCAGTTTGAATCCCAATCGAGTCGAGTTCTCTTAGTGCTAAATCCTAACTAGATTTGAATTATCGTGGGGTATGATTCGGAGCGCTATTATCCCTTAGCTTGTGAAACCTGTAAAAATAATTCATACCAGTATTTCACGAGCTTTGGTCAGTTGTGTACCCATTTTGGGGGCCAAGTAAAGTCTGTTCAGCGTAGGAATTGTTTTCTGAAAGGCCTTTTTCCCTACCAAAAGCTATTATATAGTAGGATATTGGTAGGGAAAAAAGACCTTTCAGAGAGTAATTCCTATCGTGAATGGAGTTTATTTCACTACATTTTCTTGCGAGGGGGTGGGGAGTCAGAATTGATCGTACATAAGGATTTTTATCAGGGGGTGTGTGGAAAATCTTACGATACCTTACGTGGGGTGCGTAGAGGGGGAGCCGGTGTCGAAAATCAATAAAAAAAGGCTTAACGTAATTTAAGGACGGCCCCTAACCAACGTACCCCTTCCAGCTCTTTATGAAATAAAATACATACATATCTGTTGTCTTGCAAAGTATAAACGGTCGATCCAAATGTTGACAAAGCTCTAGCAGTAAGTTAAACAAAACCTTAATAGATGAAAAGGAAGTCTAATAAATGCCATAACTTTGCGTCAAAATCAGCGTTAATGTGTCTATCAGAATTACTACTGTCATTAAATAATTTACGATTCATAAAACTCAGTTTTACGTCAGGTATTTCTGGAGGTACACGTACCACAGTTTGGGAATCACTTCTCTATACAAGGTTCCTACAGTATTTGTAAAAAAAATTCTCCCTGACTTTTCCCTGACTTTCCCTGACTATTTTCCAAGTTCCCTGACCAACTTCTCACAAAATCTCCACTATAATTTTATGGTACTATTCATGTGGAAATATTAATTTAATTACATTTATTTCGGTCTCCTTCTCCCCTACAGCCGACTTTGCCTCACCTCTCATGGAAGAATAAGAATGTAGACGTATTGCCAGTCAGTTCAGGGAAAATGATGGAAAAATAACAAAATATATCAAACCCAATCAAAAAGGAAAAGCTGAAATCCATCTGCAATTGTTTTGCAGAAAGCTAGTATACACTTCAGGAATGGATCACAGGCTGCTCTTTTCAGTATCCCTACAGGTTTTGTTTTAGGAAGCTTTTCTTCTTTGTGAAACTTAACAACATGGTCCCAAATTTGTAATGGCTTTTGAAAGAACATTGCATTCTCTAATCACTGCACACCACAGAACTTCAAAGGAAAAGTTGTACACCCTGTCAACTGGGTAAACAATGGACGACGAGCTGTAGAGTCAATGAACAGGTAGTATGTGAGACGCAATAAGCTACTCATATCCCAATTGCCAGGTTGCACTCCTGTTCTCAAGGAACCATGAACAACATGAAGTCACATGTCCCCAGATTTATCAAAATACATACTTCATTGTCTGTGACAGATTTGATGTGTTCCTGAAGAAGTGTTATAAACTTTAAATTGACATTTGGGCCATCCATTGACACTTGTATAAACTTAGAGAGTGGAAGAGGAGAAATACCATCAGAGAAATGCTTCAGTAATTCTTCAGGGTGCTTCTATCGAAAAAAACACTGCCCAAAGCAATGACTGACAACTTTATGATTTTCCTTGTCCCAGAATTTGCCCTCGTTGAATAACTTTATTCATTGCCTCATAAAAACAAATAACAAAGTTGTTACATGATTGTATTGTAATTGTTATGAAAGAATGGAGCCAAGCCATCCACAATGAAATATGCAGCCTTGTCTCCACAAGAGTAGCGACACTGGCAATGGAACACTCGGGAAACATAAAATGAAAAATTGTACTTAAATTATTGCACGAATTGAAATACATTTTATTGTCAACAACTTACAAAGCCCAAATGACTTCCGCCTTATTTATATTATCTTTCATAACAAAAGTGTTAGGGTTTCTTCGAGCCACTACACTACTTTCACTTTTGACAACACCTTCCTTCTGCGGCTTTACAATTTCCGATGAAACTGAAGTGTGACATGAATTGTCATTTCCCTGACTTTCCCTGACTTTTCTTAAGCTTCCCTGACTTCCCTGACTGTTATTTTTTTCCCCTGACTTTTCAGACCGTAGGAACCCTGCTATAGTCTAAGCCAGACGTTCTCAATGGTGTGCCAAGGCACCGATGCAGCAAGAAAATATGGAAGTTAATAAATGAATCTATATAAATATTGCACTAGAAAAATACTTGATTTTTTCTGAAAATTGAAAAATGACACCGGAATCGAACCTGGGACCTTTGGCTTAGTACGCCAATGCTCTACCCACTGAGCTATCCAGGAATCATCCTGTGCTCAGGTTCATTCTTCACTCATATTTTAAAGCAGAGTCTATGATGGCCGTGCGGAAATAGTCGGCTACAAATGTGTGATTTTATTAAGATCACAAGCTATCAGATAACGCAGCCACCTTTGACTCGGTAGTTGGCTTAATGTTTCCACTTGTACAAATATTATAATTGTAAGGGATTGCATATTTAAGAATCAAATAGACAAAGTTATTATATTTGTTTTAGTGAGGATTTACTCGCATCTAGATATCATATTCTGAAAATTGAAAAATGGCTTTGGCCAGGTGTATTGATAGTTGTTTTTCCTAAGTGGTTTTCTATTTTCCCTCCATGCATAGGCGGGTTCACTTTGTCTAAATAAACTTTGATCATTAATCTTTAAGTGTAATTAGTTCATATGCTTATAATCTGAAATCCCAGTGGGTAGTAAAACACAATGGAAAACAACTAAAAAATAAATATAGGACATAGTTAAAATAAATATACCTACCCTCTTGTTAATAAAAAATACTATAGAAACACTAAATTAATATCAAAATGTACTCATATTTTCGTATCACCACTAACGCAATAGCGAAGTGAATTTTTTTAATGTGTCAGTATACCCGACCGAGATTTGAACCCGGTCTCTTTGCTACCAGAAATTCAATGTAATACGCAAGTGATGCCTTGTGATCATACGACCACCGACGCAGGTAGCACTGCAGTGAATGTGGGAAGAAAGCCATGACCATGGTTACATGCCTGCATTTTGTAAGTTTATTTTTATAGTATTATGTTTTTAGCAGGAGCTAATTACTTAATCATTATATATTTTATAAGCTTAACCTAGGTGATATATAATCCTTAATAAAATATATTATTTAATTAGATATTATAATTTAACAAGTTAAGGAACCTTATCAAGAAAATGAAGATTTGAATATTCTGTTAAAGTAACTTTTTATTATTCATATAGAGGAATTTTGGTGAATTTTCTTGAATATAGATAAAACCTTGCCCCTATCTCATTGGTTGAATAATTAGAGGAATTGTTAATACCCTTAACGTCCAGTGAGTTAAGTAGCCTCTGCTTTGTGGCCACAAGGTCTAACGCGCTACTCTCGCAATAGACTTGACTGCTGATGAAAGGGAGATCGGGGTTCGATCCCAGTCGGGTGGACTGAAGGTAGATTTTCCAAAAAAAATTTCACTCTCATTCCACGAAAAATCGGGTGCAGTTCCTCTAATTTCAACCTTACTCATCCCTAAACACATTAGCTTAGTTAGTATATAGGCGTATAGCCAGAACGGGTAGGTAGTAAATCTCTAGTATAAAATGGTCCTAAAAAATAAAAATATTTAGCACTAAATATACAGGCTAGATTTTAAAATTATCTATTTGAAAAACAATAAAAATCCTTTTTATTATCGCTTATTGCCGGTTACTAATTTTACATACTATTTTAAAACTGTTGTCAAATTTCAAGTTTTAATAAAGGCCACTAAGGATTTTTTCTAAATGGTTTTCAAGTCTTTCTTCATGAAAAAGCTGGTATATTTTCTCTAAATTATATCCTCCTCACCTCTAATCTATTACTATAAAAATTAGATAGTTCATACGTGTGGACCAGCTCTCACTGTTATTTAATGTTGCAGCCAGCATTGCAGAATTAATTACGACTGTTCAATTCATGATATTCTTTTATAAGGTCATAATTAGTTCGAGTTATTTTCACCTACATTTTTACTTTAGCAAACCCTACAAAAATATGTCAAGAAGTGTGAAGTTATGCTGACGGGTTGGGGGGAAAAATTATTTGAGTGTAAACAAGGACAATCGTGTATGAATTAACTGCACTGTCACTTAGCCCACTTTTAACTGGATGATATCAAAGTTTATCAAGCAGTTGGTCCTCTCGTGTCGACCGCTTGGCTGTCTATCACATGGTCTAGCTCGAGTCAATCACGTGGTCCATGTCGTTTCTTCGTGTCTAGCAGTTGTCTCTCTACCACTTTGTCCTCTTGTCTCAGCCCACTTTGTTGTCTATCACTTTGCCTGCTCCCAAACCAAGAAACACAGAAAGCAGAAATTTGACATAGCCTTAAGATTTGGATGAAATTCTACTATATAATAACTATAATGTTGTATAGCCTATTTTTTAGAAACTATGCATAACAACAACATGCAGTTTTTTGTATTGTATTTAACTTGTAAATTTAATATTAGTTATATTTTTTTAAATTACAAGTTAATATTTACTTTGTTACAATAAGATGTAATTTCAATTATATTGAAATTAAATAAAACATGAAATACAAGAATATAGTTTTGAAGTTATATTGTTTCAGAGAATGTGATAATGTTCTATCATACAGGACGAATATTTATAATACAATAATTTAGATAAAATTTTGTATTTTTAAATTAAATTATTTCTAGACTGTTGAAAAAATTCAGTCGTTCCCTGTTAGATGGGTCTGTGATCGGAAACACCTCTCCCTCTTCTTACCAACCCCCTTTTTGCATTCTCTAACTTTCCTTTTTTTTTTTTAGGACATCTTGCTCAACCCCATTTATATCCTGTTCGGGTAAAACCCTTGACTTGACACTAATTGTCTGTCACTTTGTTACTTTTACCTCTAAACCGGAGTTATTAAAAATGTTCCCTGTGATGTATTTGCTTGATCTATGTTAAACGTTTTTTTATAGGGTAGACTTGATTTTGTTTAGCTTATAAATAATTTGCATAAATAGTGTTTCCTTGATTAGATAAAACCTATTTGTATAACAATGGTGTTTTTTAACAAAGAAAAATATTCTTGGGGATATTCATGTGAGGGTAACAGAAAATCTGTGTTACTCTGCAGACAACCAGCAATTTTTTTTTTTTAAGTTGTTCATAAGAATGTAGTTTATTTATTTATAATGTTACCTTGTACTAATTATAGTAAGTGCAGTGGAGGCTCGTGGAGTTTTTCCAGGGCAAGCATAACTAGTTAATAATGTACCTGTTACATGTCTCACTCCTCTGGAGGTCTTATGTTCACCCCCAATGAACAAATAATACAAAGTTAATGAACAGAACATTTAGTGTGTCAGATAGGAACTGAGTGAGAAGATGATTTCACTGGTAAGGTTCTAATAAGCTTATATAAATATATGTGAGGAGGCTAGATAAAATTGCGACTTTTTAAATGATTTGAATTATAATGTTTAAATTATTTGAATTAAATTATTATTCATTGTTATTTAAATTAATTTTTGCACACTATACCCAAATAGCTTCTTCCACAAATTTCCAAACAATATTTGTTACAATATTGTGTGTTATTTAATGCACAATAAACGTTATTCATAACATAGCATAATTCATTTCAATCAATATTTTATAGATTAATTTTATTGAAAATTTGTTATCGCCTATGTGATTAGTGATCACAATAAAATAATTTAAGTTTTATTGGCTAATGATATATATATCTTTATAGCTTTTGCTTTTTCACATTCATGGGCAAGAACGTGGAATATCTACCTTGAATAAATATTAAAGGAATTCTTGGATTGGACTTCAGAGAGGAAAATCAACGTTGATACAATTTAAGCTACTTTAACTTTAGTTCCTAAATGTCAAAGAGTCCCTAGTTATGATGCAAGTTTGTTGAATGTTGTGTTTTTAGTTCAAATTCACTTAGTGAAAAGAGGTTTTTTTTTTGTACAAGGAGGTGATAATGCTTTCTCTAAATAGTTTTATTCATGTTTTATAGACAAACAAGACCTTTTCCTACTTAAAGCAGGATAATTTTGAAGATATTAAGTTTCAGTGATGCATCCAGTAGTTTACTTTAGGAGAGGGGGGAGGCATGTGTGTCAAAGCTATTATTTCTGTCGCCCGAACTATTCATCAAATTAGTTTAGTTAAGACTTTTTTTTTAAGAAATTACACACACACACACACACATACATATATATATATATATATATATATATATATATATATATATATATATATATATATATACATATATGTTGTTAAAATAAGGTTTCAGAAATTATGGATCTTGTTGTACACACAAAAGTCTTAATAATGCTACATGATTTCTACTTGTGTTGATACATCAGTAAACTCCAATAATAATATTGATAATAATAAAAGTCTCTTAGAAAATATAGGTCCACAAACCAACTCACATAGAGGTAAAGGCAATTTTGTATTTTAGTAATAAAAAATTAGGATGAAAAAAAAAGGTTTTTTTGGTTTACATGGCAAACATTTATTACTCTATCACTAAAAAAAAAGTGTTCTAAATGTTGTCCTCCTATTTCCACACAAATTTCACATCTTCAAATTAGACTGTTGCATGCTTTTTGAAGAATTCCTGGCTTCATTCAAATTGTCTGACAACCATTTTAAACACGCTGTTTTAAGTCTATTTCAAATGGAAAATACGTATTTCTTATTTTACAATGTTTTTTTTGTCAAAATATATTTTCATGATTAAAAATATGATAAAATGAAACTATTAGCTTACAAGATGTTAACCCGAATATCAATGTTATCACTATTCCTCTATTCATGTACCTTGCTATTCAAAATACTAAAAAAAAATTTGTTTACATAGCCTTGTTACCCGCAGCAGTGTTCTAGGGGTAGTGTCAATGGCTCATGATCGCTATTGATGGGGAGGTCATGGTTAGAATCTCGGCTGGGTGAACTGAAGATGGTTTTCCACAAGTGATTTATCACTCTGGTTTTCCTATCTTCACTCCCTGTAAATGCAGGTTCACTTTCTCTTAGCTACCTTCCTCATCTCTACCAAATAATTAAAAGTCGTTAGTAATTTGTGTGTTTAACATAACACTAAAAAAAGAAAAACAGCTTAGTTCTAGATGGCTTAGATAATATAAAAATAATAATAAATTAATAATTTTATATGGAAACATGGTTTACAGAATTTTAATTTTTTTATTTTAGTACAGTGTATTTTATTACGGTGTTAAAAAAAGTTATAGTATTTGTAAAGTGAAGTAAGCGTACAGTGTGTAATTTCGATTTAATTGAAATATTTTTTAAAATTGGAATTTTTCCCTACAGCAGCACACCTCTGGTGAGGATAATATATAGTACTACTTGTAAGAGAGATTTGCAAAACCACAAGATGCATATCTGAATCTTAACAACTTTTTAAAATGTTTACATGTTGGGACTTTTGACACCTTAAACCACGTTACCACAGGTGTAAGTAATTTGGAAAAACACAGAACTAGAAATATTTAACTTCTCATATGTACTCAGCGAAACGTCATTAAAATTCATGGCTCAAGACAATTTTTTTTTACTTGTTTGTTAGCTTGACACTTTAGTCTATGGTAAATTCCAAAATTGAAACCTGGCTTAGGCCTATGTATTTAGGGTAACCACTGGCTGTGAACCTTAGGGGTAATTTTTTTACCTTTACATAAGTTTAGGTTTGTGTTTTAGATCACGTTGATAGCCGGTGTGAGTAGATTCAAAATCAAAATAACTATAAACATATTTAATGAGATCTGATGGTATGTTCCTCAAGCATATCATGTTTTTATTGCGAATCTGGGCCCTTAGACCACTTGGCCATCAGTTTGGGGAACCCTCAAACTAAGAAAAATAGATATCTTAAAGCTGGTATATACTTTCATACTTATGGATACCTTAGGGTGCTGGAGGCGACTGAATTGTATCTCCTCGGAAGAGACTCTCTTCCGATACTTTAGACACAAACAGCCAAAATGAATATCCTGAATTATATCTCTTTTAAAAATTGGAATTATATCTCCGAAATCCTGATTTGTATCTCCTCGGAAGAGACTCTCTTCTGATACTTTAGCCACAAACAGCCAAAATGAAAATCCTGATTTATATCTCCTTTAAAAATTGGAATTATATCTCCGAAATCCTGAATTGTATCTCCTCGGAAGAGACTCTCTTCCGATACTTTAGACACAAACAGCTAAAATGAAAATCCTGAATTATATCTCTTTTAAAAATCGGAATTATATCTCCGAAATCCTGAATTGTACCTCGTCGGAAGAGACTCTCTTCCAACACTTTACACACAAATAGCCCAAAATGAAAATCCTGAATTGTATCTCTAAGTATACGACTTTAAGTTTTAATTCTTATGCTCATAAAGATGAAGTAAACCGGAAACGTTTAAGATTGCTTTGTTTGTCAGATGCTAGATGGCATAACAAGCGACAAACTTTGATTTATGCTTAGTACAGCTCATAAATAACAGAGGGCAGCATAAGGTAAAATCAATCAAATCATTGTAAATGAAAGAATTTATAGAGGATTTTTATTTTCGTTTAGGTTTGAAAAAATTAAAATCACATTTTAATATGTATTTAAGCATTTTAACGGAAAACACACGATTTGTGTATTTATAATTATTAGGTTTGTATATTTATTTACGCATTCTATGGAACCTGTAATATTTACATCTGTTTTTAATAAATATATTAATAATATACCAAAAGTAAATGTTTAGGGTACTTTTACAATAAAAGATTTAGAAAGTATAATTGATTTTTAGGTCGTACACTACGTATTTTTCAACCGCTAGCACTAAAATTTAAAAAAAAAGTTGATTAATTTGGAGGGAAATTAAGTCGAAAGAAAACACATTATTTATTTTCATATTGAATTTGGGGAGATGTAAAACTAATGTGATTTGATTTGTCGGCATTCATTGTAAATTTATATGTTAGTTTTAGATATTCACTGATTGTGTGTATTCTTAAATTAGTGTGGTTTAATTAATTTTGAGCTATTTTCCCCCCATGCTTCACCTTAACTATAAGACATTGATGTGTATCATATATCTTTCAATTTCCTGGAGTTGCATTTTAAAATGTTTAGACACTTAATAGTTATTTGGATTTATTATTTTCACATGCCTGCCAAATTTCAGTTTTATACCACACTGAGATGTAGTTGTTTTTATTAGTTCTGTACATTTTTTAAGTGATGAACTTTTTCGTCGATTACTAACCGATTAGGACAACACCAGTTTTAAACGATTTATAATTAGGTCAAACAATGTGTGACGGCTTTATTTTGACAAAAAAAGGCAAAATAAAATATATCGAAATCCTGGTCCGGCTATTAACTTCATCGTCTCTTATTAGATTTTGACCAACCCCGTTTTAAACTTTTTTTAATTGTCGAGCAGTACATGAAAGTTTTATTTTGTCAATAAGAGTGAGTTGGAGAAAGAAGTTGGGACTACTAAATTTCCAAAACTATTATAAATAAAACTTACCTGTAAAAGACTGAAAATTTAACATTTTTAATTGGGATTCCTGTAGAAAATTTAAATTTGGCAGGAATAGAAGTACGATTTCATATCACAAGATAAGTTTTAAAATTTAGAATTTTAAACGTTAGTTGCAAACTGAAATTCTAAGGAAGGTAAAAGGACCACTCCAAATTACCATCACATTCTGAACATTTTAAATATTAAATGTGATCCCGGCAAAGAGTGTATGTAAGGGGGAATTTAATTGGATCCTGATCACACGTTAAATATTTCTTTTACTACTAATTTTGTTTTCTTTAGCACGTTATCGCACTGGTTTTGCTGGTATTTATATAGTATATAATATAATTATGTTAAATATTGGTTGACTCTTTTTATTGTAAAACTAACGGAAGAGTACATTTTGACAAATAACTCCATTTTTGCATGCTTTCTACTCTCTTTCTCTCGACACCTCGGAGACAGAATTATTGTGATCATAAAAAAATATTGAACTTTAGATTTTAATAAATGTCAACGTTTCATGACCCTCTGAAACCAGAAAAGTGTTTTCCGCGATGCCTTTTGTGGTGTGTGTGTCTGTGTGCATGCACGCGTGCGTGTGCGTCTCGGCCTAAAACCGAAACCATTGTACCTATCGGGCTAAAAATTGGTATTTAAGATTTTCATAGGGTTCCCCCAAGTAAATTTTGGAATTAGATATTGAGCCCTAAAATTAAGGGTACCGTAGCTTACTGATGGAAAAAAAAGAAAAACTCAATTTTTTCAAAATTATCTTTAATGATTTTGATTACATTTTTTATCTAGGCACTGTTTAATATTACAAACAAAATTAAAACCTTCATTTCCCCGTGAAAATGACTTCGAGGATATTCTTACAGAAGCGTGACTTTCCAAATTTGATTATATCTTTGTAACTATTTGAGATACAAAATAAAAAAAATTATTCGAAATATATTTTTATAGAGCCAATATTTTCTGAGCTATAAGTCAAATATTTACTTCTTTTTTTTTTTTGACATTTTTGTAATTGTTTTGCTCTTTGTAATTCTCCAAAATAAAGCGATCAAAACAGTTTACAACTTTCTAGAATTGTTTTACAATTTGCTACATTTTTGTGCTCTAACACCTGGCCTATTTGAATTTTTTCATTATTTCTCCAAGAACTACATTTTCTTAGAATTCACCTTACTTAAGACCATTAAGATTTAATTATAGTAACAATGATGACTAATGAGTGATCCTTTAGTTGGCAATCATTATATCAACGAATAATTGATGGTAATAAAGCGCTAAAACAGCATGACAAAATGCCTACCAGACCAGTTGCCGAGGTGGGGAGTATTATTTTTAAACTAGTGGAGTTCTACAGCTTACTGGCGATACCAGATAAAATGGAATGTTGAAGGTCATGACGCTGTGCATGACAGGGGTGAAGTAAGGTTTTGGAGTTGAAGAGTGGGGGAAGCCAGGCTAATCCCCCTCTAATGTTACCATCCAGCTTGTTCGTTTTTAGGAAGGGGGAAGTAGAGTAACTTCGATGCGTTTCTGCGTAGGTTATTCTAGGGGGGAGGAAGGAGTTAACAGTGACTTAGATAAGCCTGTCTGGCTTCACTGAATCGTTGTAGTATGGGAATTTCTCTTTATGAAAATAAAAACTAATTGAAGGTATTTTATATCATATATTAAATGCGTCTTTTCAACTTATCTATTTACCAACTAATTATATCAGTACATGAATGACAAACTAGCTTACTTTATAACATTTACAACGAGACCCCCAGCAGACAAACCATCACTACGAGAGAAAAGTCACAATTATATTAATGATAATTTTATTGAATGTGGAGGGAATCAAACCAAATATCCTTATTTCAGAATAAGACTCAGAAGAAAATGATTATCAACGTATTTATAGGGTGTTAATTACTTTGGTACATATAATGTTTAGTGAAGACAAATAAATACATAGAAACTAAAGTACATTTTACGTTTTTCAGTTACAGTGAGGTCGAAGTTCAAATCTCATTCAAATTAATTGGGAAGGGTTTTAATCCTACCTATCGATTAAATCGTTGTGAAGGCCTTGTTTTAATTGATCTAAGAAAATGCATCAATAAAATATGTGTAATTTTGGGTTGGTTTTCCTCAGCTTTAGGAATTTATAGACCAGGAGTCCTCACGTTTTTTAAGGCACCCCTCCTTTTTTTTGTAGAGCATGTGATTTTTACAACATTTTTGTATGGACTGTAAAATTTTAAAATTGTTAAATTAGCTATTTAGAGGTGGGTAATTGAGATTATTAAGAACTATTCGATAAAATAAAATACAGTAAACTCATGATTTTATAAAAGTGCGCTACATCAAATTTTTTTTAGTGTTTTGTTTTCTCGGGTAGTAAGTATGCGTCAAGTTTAAATCTTTGCTCAGACAAGTTACGGGATCTTTAAGAGTGTTGAAGAGGTTACAAAAATCAACTTTTAAAAAATGTTACTGGTGATCAATTGCGATACGTGAATTGGGTATCTTTATTTCTATGATCTATTCTATATCAACGGTTGGAAGCGTGTGGCTCCGGATCCATATGCGGCTCCTTGCCAGAAAAATTGCGGCTCTCTTCATGAAATGTTGTTGCTTAGATATACAAATATGAGCTATTCAGTGTTCTTATATAGTTATGTTTTCCAACCTACCCTTCAAGGTGACATTTGTAACAATGACTCATTCATAGCTATTACTACTGTTACAGCTCTCTGCATAACATTATACTCAGATTCTTAAAATCATCCAAAATCCATATTCAAGATAATAAATATTCATAAACTATTTTAATACATCAGCTCCAACTTTATATTTAGATTCCTAAAATAGACGATATTTTGCGCTATTTTGAATTTTATGGTTTTATTACATGGACATATTTAGTAAAAATGTAGTAATTTCATGGAACATTAAAAACAACGCTGTGAAACATTATTGGAATAAGCCAAAAACACAGAATTGACAAATATACAAATATAAATCAAGAAGCACTGGGTTTAGAACTAATTTCTGAAATATTGCTTCTTAGACTCCGACATTATCAATGTTCAATCTTAAGATAAATATCATACACTTGTCACAACCTGAGCAATGTTGGGATGTTCGTTTTGATTTACATAACTTTCTTGAACGTACGTGACTGAAAGCGTTGGCCTAGCAAATATGATGTAACGAATTAGAAATGTTAAAGAGGAATGCTGACCACTCATAACAATGTTGCTCTAGTTGGGGAGTAAAGGGGACAAATTGGGCTAAAAATCTATATTTTGTTTACATCGGGGCTGACACATTATCATCAATTTCGAAGGCAACTACGCTGCCTGATTCCGGACCATAGCAGAATAGATCTTAGGGTCAGTAGTAGCACTTGTGTTTAGAGGGCAACCGTCGAGCCCAAGGTCTCGAGCTCGAGTTCTGTAGGGGGTCGCGAGCCATGTCGGTCATTAGATCAGTCTATGTTTTCATGAATAAGCCAGTTCTTCCACATGCGCGATCGTACAATCTCTCATACTTCTTTTATATTTAATTTAACATCACATTTTTTAATATCTTTTAGTACTACTATTAAACCAAAATTCGTAACCCTACGTATTATTTCAAACCCGAACAACTACCTTGCTGGAACCTAGCCCGACCAACCCCTCCCGCAAGCTATCCAGACAGATAGAGCCCATTGGAGAGGGGGTTAGTGACACACTGAGATTAATGAGCTTTCAAAAGTAATAGATACAAATATATAACAAAACCTAAATAATTAGAATTAGAATAATAGACATTAATTACCACAGTAGCAATGTTTGTCATTTCCACTTTCTCGCTACCTTAAAGGTAGAGAAAGCATTGTTATCGTAAAAAAAAACTAACTTGAGATTTGGATGAATTTAGACGTTTCATAACCCCCGGAATCCTAAAAAGCTTTTTTTTTATTTCCGTCTGTCTGTCTGTGTCCGTATGCCTGTACCGACTCTCAATTTTTCGTCAAAATGACTTTAAGGGTTCCAGCCTGATGCGTAAATTCACTTTTTTAAAAAATCATAGGTCAGTAACTCTTCAAGATATGAAATTACTTATCATTGCAAATATGTAGGTCTATTTATAATAAATAAAATTTATTTGGAACATTTTTATAAAACTAATCATTTTCAAGCTATACGCAAATAAATATATATTCTTTAACTTTTCGATCATTAATGTGACCGTAAAAAGACCCTGAGATGTTGATGTATGTCGACGTTTAAGATCTCCCTCTCCCCCCCCCCCCCCACCCAAAAATATGTTGTTTTTTTAATGCCGCCTGTCTGGGTGTCTGTTTAACCAGGGCCGGCCTGAGGTAATGTTTTTACCCGGGCGGGATTGCTTTTTGGTGCCTTTATATAGCGGAGGATAGTAGGATAATACGAAGATAATCCCCAAAACTAGCATCTCTAAAACTAACATAGCCTGGGCATAATAGGAAAAACAAACCAGGCGAAGACCATTCCAAAGAATTTCTAGGTTATTCCAAACTTAAAAAAAACTATGTGTGAGCACCACTTCAAATAGATTCTAGGGAATATGATTTATAAAAAAAAAATCTGGTGGACACTTCTTAAACTAGATTTAGAGACGTCCAATTTCCAAAAATTTGACAAAGGAGCACTGCTCCAAATATCCTATAGAATTATACAAATTTCAAAATATTTCCCGGGGAGCACAGTTCTAAATAGCTGTTAGACGAGTATGATATCTAAAAATTCACTATATGAGGATCACTTCAAATAGCTTCAAGGAGTATCCACTTTTCTGGCCTTAACTAGGGAGAGGAGGGTAGAAAGTCCAGAAAATACTTTTTTGGTTCTTGCCCCTCTTTCCCCCTCACACACAAATAAAGTTCCATCACTATTGTATAAAAGAACAATGAAATGTTCTTGATTCTTAGGATATAATAGTAAGTCATAATAGAATGTCATACACTCACGGTAACACCTCATCTCGTCCCCCTCCCCACCAATTTAAATTTTCCCTACGCCTAGACCAAATCTAACGTAACCTACGTATGAGATGAAAATAATCTGAAGTGAATCTCCACAAATGGCTATCATACAGTACTACAAATGTTTCCCTACTAAAATGGCTAAGATTACAAAGAAAATTATTAGACCATGTTTTGTAGACAATGTTTGCCTCTTTAATTTTGGTATAGTGAACGGTTTAAGAAATAATTCCAAAATAACGTTTTAGGGTGCAAGTTTTTTAAGTTGGTGGATGTAAATTAACTTTTTCAAGAGTAACACTATATCTAATTCTACTGAACAAAAAATCACCATTATGTCAAATTCCATGTTATTATCAAGCATTATATGGGTGTTATGTTTAGCATCTCCATTACGTTACATTAGGTTTGAAGTTGTGAGGTTTGGAGATTATTTTCATAACATTCGAAAGTTACGTTAGATTATGTTGGTGCTTTGTTTGGCACACCCCCTCCCCCAAGCTGACGCCCAGGGCAACCGCCCGTTTCGCCCGGCCCTTACGCAGCCCCTGTGCTTAACCCTAAAATTAAGAGTAGTTTAATAAAAGGATAAAAGAGGAAAAAATATATTTCTTGAAATTGGTTTGAAACTATTTTGATTAAAACTTGTATCTAGGTATTAATTAAGAGTATAAATAAAATGGATATTTTAATTTTCACTTGAAAATCACTTTTAGTGTACTATACAGAAGCGAAAATGTTGTAACTTCGCAACTATTTGGGATACAAAATAACTTATCATTGCAAAATTGTAGTATTATTAATAATAAAAACTATTACTTGAAATATATTTTTATAAAACCAGTAATTTCTGAGATATTGTCAAATATATTAATACAATTTTATGAAGCTTTAGTTGTAAAAAGATACAACTTAAGTTTTAACGCAATAATTCTCTAATGCATATAGTGAGTAAATATTAGTAAGTCTCTCAAAAAGTTAATGTACTTTTTTCCTTTCACCTATTAAGGGAAAAGTTTGTACAACAATGATCATCACCACCACGTTTTATCATATATTATATATATAAATAATTAACCTCTTTTTATTCTAAAAATTATTAAGGAAGTTAAAGAGCCCTCCCATTACGAACATAAGCATTCAATTTACCACAAGTGCGTATAATCCGAACGGGTAGTAAGACGTGTGCTAATAATAATATAATATAATGATAATATAATATAATATAATAAAATGATCATAGTAACAAAGCTAACAAAGGTGTCAGTTTCATCTTGTCTGAACATCGATATCAAGTTAAGGGCTCAAATCCTGACACTATATATACTAAGTTTGGCTATCTTAAATAATTGTATCTCACTCATTCTATGTAATGCAATTATCCTCCATCGAAATATACTCTCCTTGTTTACAGGTAGTGTACTCACTTTCTTAAGGATGCAGATAGCTTGAACAATTTGCTAGATGTGGGACATAATTAGTAAACGGCTAGAACCAAATCGATCCACGTTTGATAAATTCACAAACTTTATACAGCCTATTCAGAATAAGACCTATACTATATATTTTTAATAAGTTAATATATTCATTAATGCATATTTTATTTAAAAATAGAAATGGTGTAATTTTAATACTTTACAATAAAAATATAAAATTTAAAGGGATGTAACTAAACTGCATAAATTAGAACTAAAGCCTGTATTTTATATCTTGTAATTGCCAGCAGAGTTTGTTGAATGGGTTTACTTACACTCCAAATGTAACCCGGGAGATCGGGATCTACCTTGGTAGTGCAGTGAGTATAATTTATTTACAAACTTCACATCTTACAACCAATTCAAATTGGTCGCATAGTTACAGAGTGTATCTACAGATCATTAGTCTACTTATAAAATTTCATGACTTTTACAGGATTTTCAAACCAGACTTTTTCTGCCACTATTTTTTTCTGCTCTTTCTTGGTAAATTATGATTTTAACGTTTACTACATTAATTACCACTTTTAAAAACAAACGTTGAAAGCTTTAAAAAGGTTTTTTAAATCAAGTATTTAAATTCCCTCGCTTTTTCCTGACATAATTTTTTTTCTTTCTTTTATCTGCATGTTACCACTCGTTACATTAATGGGACAAGGATGTAAAAAGTATCATCTATATAAATTGTATACAGCATTTGTTTGAAGGGAGAGTGGGAAACAATTTTGGATAAGCCACCTATATACAGCCGCTGGGTCCAAACCCCATCTCCTAATCATCGGAAAACATGATGACTTGCACTTTTGGTCTCGTGATCACCAATGTGAATGAGCTTGATCAATTTATGTTTCGCTCTCTCTAACCAAACTATTTTCTCTTTGCATTTCCCGACATATTTACTCCCTGATATTAATATGTAAACTTATGCTTAGCGTATTAGTGAATAAAATATTTTATTTTAAAAATTGTTTAAAAGCGTTTATTCAGTTAATTAATAAAAAACCAGATGTGACTATACCGTTGGAAGCGTAAACTATTTGCGCTGCATATCTAGTCAGTGAAATTTTACATTTCCTTTTAATTTCCCCGTTTGAAGCTCAAACATGTTTATTAATTTCTATGTAATATTTATCATATCACTAGGAATTTTATTTAAATTTGGATGACTACAGCACTTCCAGCATAATGTTACATTCAATTTGACATAAGAAATATTTTACTATCATTCATGGTAGTTGAAAAAGAAGCTTTGAAAGATTAACCTTTAGTTTAGTGGGCGTAATGCAGGTTGTATACTACCGGTCTTTTGTAAAGCTTTTATAAAGCGAGGTAATTACTTGTCAAATCTGTTGACAGTGTGAGAATGAAATTAGGTATGGAAAAAAAACCTTCCTCGTAGAGGCAAAATTCAAATAAGGTTCTGAACTGATTCACTACATGTTTGAAATACATTTAAAATCTTAAAGAAAAAAAATATATTACAAATGGATACATGAAAATGTAATTTTTAAATGTAATAATAATTATTAGATATTTTATAAAGTATTTTGCATTCACATTGTAATCTTTACAAGATCATCTATAGCAAATCATTATGCCAAATGCAAAATATCCGCTACTTAAAATTAATAGTTTTGAGATACTTACCGGTACTAATCTAATTCCTTTAATTAAAACATCAATTTGATCAAATTAAAAAGATAAAAAATGTAATATATAAGTTTTAAATTCTTTCATTTACAATGATTTGATTGATTTTACCTTATGCTGCCCTCTGTTATTTATGAGCTGTACTAAGCATAAATCAAAGTTTGTTGCTTGTTATGCCATCTAGCATCTGACAAACAAAGCAATCTTAAACGTTTCCGGTTTATTCATCTTTATGAGCATAAGAATTAAAACTTAAAGTCGTATACTTAGAGATACAATTCAGGATTTTCATTTTGGGCTATTTGTGTGTAAAGTGTTGGAAGAGAGTCTCTTCCGAGGAGGTACAATTCAGGATTTCGGAGATATAATTCCGATTTTTAAAAGAGATATAATTCAGGATTTTCATTTTAGCTGTTTGTGTCTAAAGTATCGGAAGAGAGTCTCTTCCGAGGAGATACAATTCAGGATTTCAGAGACATAATTCCAATTTTTATAGGAGATATAAATCAGGATTTTCATTTTGGCTGTCTGTGGCTAAAGTATCGGAAGAGAGTCTCTTCCGAGGAGATACAAATCAGGATTTCGGAGATATAATTCCAATTTTTAAAAGAGATCTAATTCAGGATTTTCATTTTGGCTGTATATGGCAAAAGTATCGGAAGAGAGTCTCTTCCGAGGAGATACAAATCAGCTCCCCCGGGTGCTGTGTATCTTACTTTTACATACTACAGGAGTAGTTGGACGCTTTAAACCACATGACTAGTGGTGTGAATAGCTCCAAAAGAAACCCATAAAAAATGTAAAATTGGTATATGTACATAGGGAAACTTGAGAATGTGTATTCAGGTAGTTTTTTGACTTTTACATATTGTGAGCCTTACATCTTAGACTGTTTTACCACTGATGTGGGTATCTCTAAAACCAAGAAAACTAAAAACTTAGCATAGGTTAATGTATTTTTGGAAATCAATGTGTTTTCCTTTATTATTTTCTTTTATTTTACCATATATTGCGAACTAACACCTTAAACCATGTGATCAATTGTGTAGGGTAACTTCAAAATCAAGAAAAATAGAGAGCTTACACTTTGCATTTGAACTTTGTGAAAACTGGATAATGTCATCTAATGAGTCTGATTACCTGTTACGCATTTATTGCAGCCAGGTTTGGTGCAGAGTTTTCATTTTTAAACTCCCCAGACATTATGGCCAGACTTTACATATTTGTATGAACTTACCTTAACTTAGAATTTGGGAAGGAGTTTAAAAAGTGAATGAACAGTAATAATTCAGTAAAAAGAATGTTAGATTTTCACAAAGCAAAATTATTCATCCCAAGGTTGTATCTAAGGGGGTGTTTTGGGATTTCAAAACTTCCCCAAAATAACAAATGAAATAGTATATCAATAAGGGTAAATGATATGCAGGGCTAAAATTAAATGAAAATCCATTCATAACTATTATAATGAATATTATTAATTAAGGATCTCTGGCAACAATGATTTTCTAAGAAGTATTTGTAATTTGTATCATAAAAATAGCTTGGTTATTGTTTTGACCATATACAGTATTCTGTTAAGGTTTTGACAATTTTATAATTTTATTTTGTCTTCTATAGATTTCAATAAATAAAATAAACCACACATTTTGTTGTTTGGTAGGATGAATTTGTTGGGTTTTTTTTTAGTAAATATACACAGATATTGAAATTAGTTTAGTTTTAATTTATTTTGATTCACCATCAAAATAATATTAAACCCATGTCAGTGGTCACATGGTCTAAAGTAGTGTAGCCACCTGGCGGCCCATGCTCACTGAAAATGAAGCCTTTACAGTATCCCAGAGTAAAATTAAAGGGAAACCCTCGGTGGTAGATGTGGAATAGCTAGTAATTCAAATAAAAATATTTATTTAAAAAGGTCATAATTGCATTTTACTATGCATTTATTTCATTAATAAAAATAAGTATGATTATATATGTATGATGTGTGTGTTTTTTTACACAATTCATTTTGATAGATTTTTTTTTTTTCAGTAAAATTTGAAAGATTCTATCAACCAAAAATATAATTTATGTATAATTATTGAAAGCATTAAGTGTTATTAGGTGGTTTATTATCTTCGGCCTGTAGTGCAAACTGATAATCATATTTGGCCCTTGGGATGAAAACCATTGGACCACCCTGGTCTAAGATGTCAAACTTGCCATGATGAAGTAGCGATGACAGGAAGGTTGGGAATTTAATCTTGTCTGTGTGTATTGAATCGGGAATTCTTGGGGAATTTGTTTTAATTCTTGTGTGACAAGTCTGGGTGGGGGGGCGATGAATGGGATCTGAGAAATTTAAAAATAATTTGTATTTATAAACATTTTATAACTAAAGAGACATTACAAAATGAAATTTCATATAGCAAGGTTGGGTAGTAAGATGAAGTACAAAACAAATTGGTTTAACTAAAAGTAAAAGATGAAATACATTTAAGATAAAAACCTTGCTATTCTAAACTAAAAAATAAGAAAATTTAAATAAATTGTAGCCGCTAGAGAGGTTGGAGTGAACACACTACTATTTTATGTTTATACCCCTAGTAAAAATAGATGTAAAAAGCCTTTATGTAAAAATCACCCATTTTCTTTAGTTTTCAATTTATCACTATTTAACTAATGACACGAAAGAATTGCTATCAGGATTTGGTGTATTTATATATAGCATATTTTTCTTAGAGAAAATCGAGTTATTTTTACAAAGAATGTTTAGAGTAAAAATAAATATGAAATCCCGGGAAATGTTTTCATATTATTACTCTTAAAATGATTGGCAACTTGGTTTTCATATATACTCTTTTGACTCTGCAAAAATAATAAAATTAAGCTAATAAAAAGTAGTAAAACATGCGTAATAAATTAAATTATTTGATAAACTATAAATTTAAAAAATAATGCCATCTTTTACTTTAAATTTCTCAGTACAACCACCGACTGTGTAATTTGATAAATAATGATAATTAATAAATAAATAATAATTTGATAAATAATTAATTTTTACCATACTTCAAAAATTGATAAAGTTATATTTTACTTGCCATATTACAAGTGGCACCAACATTTTTTAAATCTCTTAACCAATATTAGATATATATTATTGACAGCCACACAACTCACAATCACATGTAGCTTCACTTTATCAGTAAGAATTCAAATGCTGCTCCTTGGTTATGTAGGTTTACACAAGTTAATTTCTAACTAACTATGAAAATAACAGAAGTTTAGTTTTTTATAATTCCTTACTAGACAGACTGGTCTTCATCCTCCATTTATATTATTTATGGCTTGCACATTGTGCAGGAAATGAGATAAAATTATATATATATATATTTTATTTTGTGATTTAACCTTGGAGATTTTGGTTTTAGTTTGTATGTAAAAATCATACTCTATTATTATTATTATTATAATTAGCACCGCGTCTTACTACCCGTTCGGGTTATACGCACTTACGCTAATGTGCAATGGTAGGGTGATTGTGAGATGAAATGGAGGACCTACAGTTTAACGTGGAATCCGAACCACGGTAGAGGCCTGGCATTCCTCACATTCACAAGTTGTGATTAATACACATCTTGTCAGAGGTGAAGGAAGGGTTTGGCAATCAGATAAATCTGTGCCGGGACCGAGGATTGAACCCCGGACCCTCAGCACAGAAGTCTGACACCTTACCCCTAGACCACCAGGTCACCTCATACTCTATTACTAACAGTTCATCGAAGTGAATATATAATATCATCCAGAAAATCTTTTTTAGCACCACCTCTTACTACTTGTTCAGGTTATACACATATATAAAAATTACATTAATGAGTTGGGAATGATAAAGAGTGGAAAACCATTCTCAGTACACCCGACCAAGATTTGCGCACCAATCTGTCATCAGCAGTCTAGTCTAACATGAGAGTGACACCTTAGATCATGCAGCCACCAAAGCAGGTTACATATACTATTCAAATAACTATTTTTAATACTATATAGAATGTACTATTATTTTAATACTGAAGGTAAATACCAATAACAGGAATGGAAGAAAAAATATTTTAAATTAAGTTACTGTACTTGGTTTTGTCTTAGTAATGTAGATTTTAAAGCTTATTTATGTCAATCATTCAAGTTTATCTGTTGTAAGTTGAGGTAAGCACAATATTTAGTGCAAGATAGAAATATTTTCAATACCAGCTTGCAGAAATTAATTTTTTTAAGTGTGCTAGATATTTTGTTAAAGGAAGATTTAAACTAAAAGAACCATAAGGCATCTAAATATTTATTAAGGTTTAGATTACAGTTCTTTCTCCAAAAAAAATATTGTTTTTTAGAGATTACTAGTTTCGGAGCTACTACCTACTCATAAGGCCTTGCAAATTTGTTGGCAAGAATGCAGTCCTGGTACTATCTTCCTTTTTTTATATTAAGTTTAAATGAAATGTTGATTTGATATGAAAGTTGACTCCTAATATGTGATGAAACATCATACTAATCATAGTTATGCATGTAAATAAATCCCACGAGACTTATTAATGTTTATTTTCATTATTTATTTACTGCTCACTTTCAGTTAATAAAATGTTTATTATTTTACAAAATAAATAAATATACATCTACAATTAAAATGAACAAACCATATATGTGTTGATGTTAAAAGTTTTTAAGCTGTACCTTACAAAGTAACTCAAATTGTTTAAGAACACAATACATTTACTTTTTTGCAAAAAAAATATATATATTTATGTAAATCAAATGGCACCATATCTTTCAAACTCAAGTTTTTTATTTGTCCTTAAGGCAAGGGCTATATACCTTTACTCCATAAGAAAAATTAAATTTAATTATCATACTTGCACAAGTATGTTCTCTTGCTTGAAAGAGTTATAGTATTCAAATTAATGAACTATAAGCATTGCTTCAATCACATGACCAGGGTATTTATCCATCACAAAATTCATAAAAAATCATGAAATTTGGTATCAAGAACGTCATAAATTTATAAATTGTAATGTAAATACATTATTTGATCTACCATTTGGTAGATGATTACTCAAAAGTTAAATAAAACTACATTCAGTGGTTTAGAGATTAATCATTCTCATGTTTTAATATGTTGTTAAATCTAAACATAGCTAGCAAACAAATGTGGGGAATGTATTGGTACTTTATTTTATATTAACATTTTTGGGTCAACCTTGTAAAACAATCAAAATTAACCTCCAAAAATATTTGTAAATAAATGTTAATTTTTTTAAATATAAATTTCTTTTAATATATACACACATTAGCCATAAAAATTTTTTGTTAATGGGTCTAAAAAAAAGTTCAATATAACATAGCAAGGCAATGACAATACTGCTTGGACAATGTTGCAAGTAATAAAATTCCAAAATATATTATTTATATATTTTTATATATATAAAGAGAGAGAGAGTAAAGTCAGTTCAGTGTAGGAATTGTTTTCTGAAAGGCCTTTTTCCCTACCAGAAAGCTATTATATAGTAGGATTTTGATAGGAAAAAAGACCTTTCAGAAAGTAATTCCTACCGTGAATGGCGTATATATGAGTGAGAGAATGTTAGAGAGAGAGGCTTATAGTATTGCAATGTATAATAAATAATCATTGTTAGCTATATTTTCCTTGACATATGAACATTATCCTGGTAATGGCTAGCCAGGACAGATGAAATAGGCTTTCACACGGAATATAAGTTTCCCTACAAATGTTTTAAGGTTAAGATTTTCACATCAATAATATAGCTAATTTTACTACTAGAAACTAAAAAAAAAGTTTAAGTTTTACCTTTGTTCATCTGTAGTGACCAGGACATTGACAGTTTTAAAACAGATTTTCAAAATTTAAATTTTATTTTGTGAAATGGTTGGTCTGAATACAATAGATTGCACACATGTATTGCAACAGAAACACATACTTGAACAGCTGACCCAATTTTTGACATGTGCTGTCATCTCTCATTGAACCAGCAAATGAAATCCAAGAGGCCAGACTAATGATTATCTTGGAGACAGCTGTTTAGGATTAAATTATTCATGTTATTCAATAAAAAAAATTAATAAGAATTTTGTTTATCCTTTAGTAAATATGAAACAATACTACTTAATTTTTTTTTTAATTTTCATTATTCTTAGGTAGATATAATGAATAAATGTGTAGCCATGACAATGACTTTGGACACATTTTAACTATTATAATGTTTAAAAAAATGTATATATTAATTTTTATTTTTTTCTATCAAACAAATAGGCTTATGTTTGTATACATACTTTTTTTTACTCTAATACAAGTCAAATTAATAAGTTGAAACTGATATTTCTTGTTTTGAAAGAATGACCCATATATTAATTATTTGTCTAATATATTCCATAAAAGATATGGTGTTGCTAAACTATTAAAAATATTAAGCATGCAAGAGTATATGCTTTTAGTAGAGCAACACAGATTCATTTATGCTTATCATTATTCAGTTTTTAAAGTAATAATAAGCAATAATTGTGTGTTTTGGACCATACAAAACCAACAATATAATTTTTAGAATGATTTCTTTAATAATATTTATTTTTTAAATTCTGGTCTTGTACAGCTCTAACATCTAACATTTATTTTTAGATCATGAAACTTTTTCTCTAAGTCATGAAAAGTCATTAAATTAATTCACTAGTTTCTGGTAGTCGGAGGACACCTTGTTTAGCTAAGGAGTTTAGGGTTAGCTTTCAGGGTAAAGGCTGTAGCAACCACGTCAAAACATACATTAAATATCATAATTGCACAAGTGTGATAATTTTGTTGAAATAGTTTTATAAATACTAGTAATACACTAAAAACATAGTTTCAAACAAACCTGTAGCATGGGGGGAAATTTGGGGGTTTGACCACCCCACCTACCCAACGAATGCTACCTTACCGTCTAAACAAAACATGAAAATTTGAGTATGTAGGTATTCGAATGTTTAGATTGTTTATGATTGTGTTCATTTGCCAGGAAACAAAGCTTGTTGACTATGACTAAATATTGACAAAGGAAATACGAAGTATTAGTGAATGTGGGGACAACTGTGAATTTGGTTCAAGTCTTTGGAATTGTGAAACAAAACCATTCAACTTGAAACTTTTTTTAATGGTAGTTCCGAGAATACGTCGAAAATGAGTCGCCAAAGAAAGAATGAAAGGATGGGAAAGGATAAAGATGGAGGTCCAGCTATAGTCATGATATCTTTATTTGGACAAAGTTAAGGCCAATACCCTTTCTTACACTTAACCCTTATAAACTATCAACACCCAAACAGCTTTAAGTTAAATATAAGAGTTAAAGTCTTCAATACATTTGGCCAAGTAGAGAATATCTTTATATGAAGAGCGTACAATTTTCTCAAAGAACTAATTTTTGAACCTCTAATTTTATTAGAGAAAGATGAAATCATCTCTAAAATTATTTATGTTGAGTCGGTGGCAGCAGAACCTTATGTGTGTATGGGAGGGGGGGGGGTGAGGGCAATTATTCAAAAAGGGGCTTTGATGGACTTGTCCAACCACCCCTGCAAACATTTGGCATTTTGATGCCTCTAAGCTCAAGGAATAGCACTAATTTTTTTGTTTAATGATATCCCTTTAGAATCTATTTGGAGTGGCCGACCCTCAATTTTTTTTATGTCCCTAAAAGATATTTAGTATGGTCCTGCCCTGATTTTTTTAGCTATTAATTTGATTTTTTTAAACGTGTCATATTCAAAAATATGAGGTGTGTATGAAATCTAGAAGGGGGGGGTGGGGGGGCAAACATTTTTAGGGGACAATGCCCCACTTTAAAAACTATTAATCCCCTCAAAACCCACTCTCCTGGTTATGCTGCCACTGGGTATCCCTTTAAGAAATGCTCAATATAAATTTTCAGACTTGGAGGAAGGATGTAAAGCACTTAAATGTATTTAATCCCTGCCCTTAGTTACCATAAACAAAATTAGCTCCAGATAGCTTCTTGAGGCATTTAATATCGGTAAAAAAATCTCCTGTGGTCGTTAGGGGCTGTGCTTCCCAAACCCGTTATGAAATGTTGACCTGGCTATGGCCTTGGTTTCAATATTTTGAGTTCAAGTGTTCTGGGGAAAAAAAATTGTGTAGACTAAAAAAATTTTTTTTTATTTAATACACCAAATAAAGTAATTGTCAACTAAACATTAGAATAGATTCAAATTAATAACTAAGTTTCTCTATATAAAAGAAGCTTATTTATTGGAAAATAATGATTTATATTTGAGATGTAGAGTAATAGCAAGATTATTTTTATTTGAAATGTACAGTGAAAATACATAGTTATTTATATTTGAATAAAATTCATCTTATATTTCCTCAAAGAAAATCTTAATATGATTTGTATATCATGAAAACCATAAGTGTTTCTGAGAAAAAAAAAGATCTCATATCAAAGTCACCAAATATTTATGTAAAATATTGTCATTTAAATAGTGTTGAGTTTGCGAAGCAGTACAATTTGCCAAATAGTAAAAAATAAATATTCAAGAAGGTAAAATAAAATAATCAAGGGATAGCTTCAATTTGGTTATTTTATTGTTTACTTTAACATTACGATGTTTTCAACAGCCTAGAGTTTACTCAGGCCTAACATAAAGACAAAGAGATTCAGTTATATAAAAAGTATAACAGTTTAACAAAACCAACCAATGATCTTCATTCACATCAAATATTCTTCCAAGGTTTTGTTAAAGGATTATGCTATATTGTTTTAATATGTACATTCCATTTACCCTGAAAGTTAAGTCTTACCTTTACCGATTACACTATGATCCTATCTTCTAGCCTACACCATAGTGAAATAAGTCAATGTAATCATGCTACCTTTTGGGGTAAAGGAGTGTATGTTCTGCGCAAGTGTCATATTAAAATGGAGAGGAACCCCCCTCCCCAGTGCATTGCAGTCCACAACCATAAACCACTGGCCACTGTCGTGGATTTTTATCCTTTTTTTTATTTTGGAACACAATTATCATACCTCAACCTATAATTTTTTTATAGCTTTGGAAAAACCAAATAAATTTCTTGATAAATATTTGGCCCATAGGGAGACAAACATGAAACCATCCACTTTTTGCATGAGATAAGGGTTATTAATGCAATGCTTTGCTTAATACTACTGACAAGCTGTGTTGCTATGCAAACATTCCAAAGTGTTGATAAAAAGTGCAACATATAAGATTTTAGGTTCAAGGAAAGAAAATATTAAAATAGAGACCAACACAAATATTTGTCCTACACTTATGGATATCTAATTTTGGTGGATGATGCTTGTAAAGAGATCACTGCCCTTTTTTAAGTACTATATATAGCAACTCTAATTTAAGTAAGTATAACTCATATGCAAAAGCACAGTATATCACAAGTTTATACAAAAGGAAACAAATTCATTAAAAGTAGGTGATTTTAATAAATGTTTTGACTTAATTACTAATAAATTTAAACATTAATATTTTTTATACTAAAATATCAATAAATATTCAGAATTCAAATGGAACATTTTTGTTTTTAACCTCTTAAGCGTTGCTTCCACTGTCCACTAAAACACTCTGTACAAGTTTATTTTTATGATGTAATCCATGGAATGGATGAATGTATAAAAATAAAAATTCTATTTGAGTAATCAACCAAATAAAAATCACAAAGAAAATGTAAAAAGTATAAAGTAATAAGTATACACACAATGTTCTACCAAAATGGTTGAAAAATTGTAAAATTCTAACATACACCTTGTGACTGTTCATGTCCATTTGTACCACTTGTTATCTTTTGCTGGCGTTGTCACCCATGTATTAAAATATCCTTGCACTTGATTATTTTCTAGTAGAGAGTAAAAGTACTTAATGTAAAAAGCTCTGAAATAAAACTGGAACTGGCAGATTGATGTCGCACACACTTGCGTGGTTAGTGTTTTGAAATAAATCAATTTCTTAAATGAAAGTCTTGTTTTATTCATTCACTATTTTGCTTTGATAAAAGAATTCCGTACATATGTGTTGATTCTTCTGGTTGACTAGTCTTAATTTAATTTCACACAAAATTTTAACATAAGTTAAAAGGGATGCAAAGATTATTCTATGTTTTGCTTGTAATTTATCTACTGAAACACTAACATTATTTGTATTTCTAATTTAATCAGTACTGTTTAATTAAGACAATATATTTGCTAACATTCCTGACCATAATAACTTTAGTTTGCTATAGCAGATTTCTCTGATAAAGAGGAATAACTACTTTTTACAAATAAAGAGATTTCATTGTTATATCAGGTTACATACTTCTAGCATAATGAATAATCCCAGTGACTTTGTGGTGTTTTACCGATGTAATATGTTTAGTAATGAAAAGAGTTGCATACTAAAAAAAATGGATGGAAATGACAAAAATGTGATGGGTTTCTCTTTACTTGAAAAACATATATTATTATTGCTACAATGAGTTTTGGTTGTTAGCTACGCTTTTAAATTACTAAAAAAAATGGATGGAAATTATGACAAAAATGTGATAGGTTCCTCTTTACTTGAAAAACATATAAATATTATTATTGCTACAATGAGTAATGGTTGTTAGCTACACTTTTAAATAACATCTATAAATTCCTGCAAAAAAGTGTTAAATTTCTTTTCTGGAAAAATTTTACAATTTATTATATATAAACTTATAAATATTGATAGTTTCCATTATTATTCAACTATATTATGATGCAATTTTATGGACTGTCTAAAGTGGAAGAATAGCACAACCAAGCGTGTAGGTATCGGTACATAATCACAGCTCAACCACATGATTGTAAACATAGCAAGAAAAAAAGATCTACTCAAGGAATCTCTTTTGTGCTCAGTGCAAAGTTCAAGTGGGTTTACTAATCAACTAATATAAATGATTTCTTCATGAGGGTTGTGGAGTTCTGGAACATTCGACAGGTCTTTAACTTAAGTGTTGATACCAGGATAAAGAAAATGATTAAAATTTCACGAAGCTTTAATTTATTAAATGTATTGAATAACACATGCAACAAAGTTACAACCCATAGGCCACATATGATAAACTTGGCGTTCTCTTCATTATAAATAACAAAATGCTTTGCCAGCCCAAAGTTTGCCTAGACTTCACAATCAATTTCCTTTGCTGGGGATATGGCTGCTTGTTGATTAACTTGGGACTCCCAATCAAAACCACCTGAACATCACTCAGTTTAGGACTCCTAGCCATGGTCTCTCTGTCATTATCTGCTACTTATGCCCTAATGATGGAAGGTCGAAGTAGGAAAAATGACTAAAGTTAATATTTCACCAGGTTTTCAGTCAAATATAGATTAGTCTATTTAATTTTATTTAGTTTAATTTAGAGACCATATCAATATTTTATGTATTATATTTATATATTGAATCATACTCAAGAGTTGAGACTTGATGCTCTTGGCTTATAGGTCAGGAGGTATTGTTCTGCACTTTAGAAGGTGAACTGGTAAACATGTTTAATAACTTCTCTTCACTATACCGAATACTTATTAAACAAATAGCGAAGTTCCACTTTAAAATCCTATTGCAATGTGTGACATCACATACAAGCTAGACAATTCATCTAGTACATCATACAATAGTTTTTGATTCTATGCAAGTGGTATATATTACAAATCATCATAATATATTGTAATCAGGAGACTGTGAGGCTGACATGTCTGTCATCCCCCCCCCCCTTCTGAGTCCTCGCTCTGTCCTCGTTCAGCAGCAGGCAGGCTGGGCCAGCTTTATGGCAAGCGGGCATGGTAGGAGTTGGGGTATGTATTTGAGAAGAACAGCGGCACATTTGGAAGGGTTTGAGTACAATTTATTCTAGTCCAGTCTTCTAGAAATAAAGGCTTCAAGAATGATAAGTGTGACGTCTTTATACACAGGGGTAGTGGGTAGTCTGTAATGGGGACCCGGTCCCAGAAGAGTCCAGTGAGTGGACTAGTGAGTTCAGGTTTGTGAGTGTGGAGTGTGTTGTGTGTGCCAACTAGTGTGATAAGGATCAGTGCCAGAGTTACTTGAATGATACGGGTGGTATAGATGATGACTGGAGCCTGGATTTTTATGTAGCATTAACATACAAAATATGTACCTAGATATGTAGCAAAATCAGTTAACAATATTTAGTAAAGTATGAAATAGTGTTAAAATATGTAACAGTGAATTATAAACCTTTTTTCCCACATTAATAATACACACATATATTAATGAAATTAAATTTCTGAAGGAGTAATAAGAAACACTTTTCTTAATATACATACAATACTTTTTTAACGTGTTGTGTTGCATCATTCGTTTGGTTTAAACCACTTCAAATGCAATCTGTGTGTGGAGGTCTGTCACATGGAATTCTTAGAAATTTCTCTGATTGACAGCTGATGTTATGTTTTCTTGCTCCAATGTTACCAGCTCTTTTCAAACAAGTGAACATCAGACCACTCTAGTTTTCTAAAAAAATGTTATTCAGTCCAAGGTTAAATGTTTGATCTCGACACATTCGCTGGTATTAATATTAACTTAGGGCCGGTCTTATGGCTACGGGCTAAATATTGCTATCGGGAGGTTAAAGTTAGCTACCAGTTAAAGGTTATCAGCCACTTTAATATTTTATGAACTGAATTTATCTAGCCATCTGTAGGATAAATATATTTATATGTAGAAAATGCGATGTTGGTACAGTTTTTACTGGTGTGCGCATGCGTATAAGCCCAGATGCTACCGCTTCAACCTAGCGAATGGTGACAATGTTCAACATTTGTTAAATAATGGCAGCTAAACGAGTGCGAGGAAATAGTTGGCATAATGTGGGCGCAGAAACTAAGTTGTCTTGCAAGTACTAATTTCAGTGTCTGCCAAAATGTGGGCAATAATTTGGTACAATGTTAACAAAATTTAATTTAATGTACTCACATTTAAATAATTTGTTCTTATACAAATATAACTCTACAAATAGCTTGTCATTTTTTGTAAAAGTGTGAATTAAATGTTATAAATTTATATATATATATAGAGCTAGAACCTGGGCCTGTGCTTACTTAACATGTGAACCAAGATTTTTTTCTACAACGCTCAACATTTGTTAAATAATGGCGGCTAAACGAGTGTGAGTTAACAGATGGTGTCAATGTGTGTCCAGAAGCTAAGATGTTGTGCAAGTACTAATTTTGATGTCTGCCAAAATGTGGTCAATAGTTGAGTACAACATTTACAAAATTTCATTTATTGTACCCAGATTTTGATAATTTGTTCTTATATATATATATATATAACTCTACAAATAGCTTGTCAGTTTATATAAAAGTGTGAAGTAAATGTTCTAAATTTATATAGTTATAGCCCGGGCCTGTGCTTACTAAACAAGTGAACCAAGATTTTAGCCTAAAAACAGATTCTGATAGGCGAAACCTCATTAAAAACAACGCATCACTATGGCAACAGCCATTTTAACTTCCAGATTAAAGTTATCAGGTACTTAAACCTCCTGATAAAAATGTGATGGATAAATACATTTTATCTGGCAGATAAATGCTATCTTTCAGTCACAAGACGCACTTTTAAATTATCCACCAGATTAATATTTATCCAGGAGTCATAACATGTACACTTACATGGATGGTCTTGTTTGTTTGCCGTATTATTGAGACAGACTTCAAATTACATTTCCTTGATTGAGTTTGGGTTTTGTTATTGTGGTAATTTTTTTTAATGAGTTTGTGTGTTTAATTTTGACTTACTGTTAAATTGTGTCTAATTCAGTGTTTGTTTTTGTTTTGAATAGTGACAACTATTGTGATTTTGTATGTATTTTCAATTGTGAATTTAATCAATAATGTACCCTGATATTCTAAAAAGATTTGGTTCCCAAGATGCAGTGTGGATCGTCAGCAATCCACTGGTTGTGTTCAAATATCTTTCATTAAAAAGAGCAAGAATTTATGTGTAAGAAAGAAATTAAATGGAGAAATAGTCACCAGATTAGTTAGATGTGCCAAGTTAAGCATTTACTGCACACAAAACATTTAATATAAATATCTGTAATGAATTTGTAAAATAGCAAGAGAACTAAATTTCATTGGCAATGTGTGCACGAATTTTAAAATACAAATTGCAGCTATTGTTGTGGAAAAAATAAATTGTTTCATGTAAGAGAATGAGGTAAGACATAAACTGAACTAATTTAATCTAGACATACAGCAGTGTGTTGATGATTCACATCATTAATCCAAAACATCAAATTTAAAATCACAAGGTTTTATGATGCAAAAACAATTTTACTATGGTGTCATAATGATAAAACTTCAGTTGCAAAAAAAAAAAACTTACATCATTAGCCAAGTAAAATTGCACTGCGCAGTGAAATCATGGGTCTAAAGCCTTTGCAAAGGAATAAGGACTAGGGATCATGCATCAGTGGTGGTTGGACATGCGGTGATTTTAATTGGCTTTCACATGATATGTTCAATACAAGAGTAGTCTAATGGAAGTTTAGTGCAGTGTAGCCAGTAAATTCTGTCAAAAGGAAAGAGGACAGAATTGGAAATACTATTTGTTGTGTGGTGGGATCTTATAATATGTAGATTCTTCAAATGAAGAGTTTTAATTGTTACAGCCCAAGATTATGGAAAATATTATAGAAAAAATGAATATCAAGAATAACTAAAAAAAACTGCCAGTGCAATGGTTTCAATTTGTGAGACCATGTTTTTATAAAATAATTATTATCAAATATGACACACATCAGAGGTCAATCAGTCCAATGTGTTAGATCCCTTGCATTTGATTGTTGCTGACAGAGGTCGAAATTCAAATCCTGGGTTGGCAAAATCCACATGTGATTTATCAATATGTTTACCCCATCCTCTCTACACTCCAATACGGGTTGCTTCCTTTTAACTATCTATCCTATATGATCTGACCCTTTTAGTTAGGTCTACCTAAGTCTAGGATGGGGATCCTGGGTTTGATTCTCAGAATGCCCGAAAATTTATTGTTGGTGAAATATTGACTGCGGGACTTAGTGTTGTGTATGTTCTAGTATTAATAATAATAATAATATTTAGCACCGCGTCTTACTACCCGTTCGGGTTATACGCTTAAGTACTAATTACTCTAATGGATTAGGAATTGGGAGGGTTGAATTTAGAGGAAGTGAACCCGCATTTGCGTGGAGGGAGAGTGGAAAACCATTTAGGGAAAACCACCCCTAGTTCACCCGACCGAGATTCGAACCTCAATCTCCCCGTCCTCTGCGGTCGAGCTCAACACGACTGGCGCGTTAGCCAACTACGCCACCGAGGCGGGTCTGTTCTAGTATTAAGTTAGCCTGTGAGCTGTGAGTTGATATAATCATTGCGTTCTATAGGGCCTCTTCCAGACAAGTGTATGTGAGCTGGATCACAATAGCCGATACCTTGAGCCACTACAAAACTCATTAAAGCCACAATGCAGATCAAATGAGCCTGTAAGAAAACCTAGCTACCTGTCACTATTCTACAATGCTTGGACCAGAAGAAGTTATAATTTTACCACTTGCAATTAAAATTATAGAGAAAAAAAGAAATAGGAAATTAAGGGTGTATCATATATTAGTTTCAGGGATGGAAAACAGCTGTTTTAAACTATGATTCAGGAACTTAAGAGAAAACTACGAGGATTTTTTGTAAAAAATATTTCTTTATATCAATATCATATTTTATTAAGTTGTATATAATTTTTAACTTTTTGGTCCAGAAAGGAAAAACAAACATGAAAAGACAAATTTACAACCAGCTTTCGATTTTTTTTTTTATTTCTATAGTCATTATAGCTTGTGTCCCACGATCCTGCCCATAGTCTAATTTCTTTGCTAAATTGTTGGGCGTGCTAATAACCGAACCTGGGTCTCGAAGCTCAGTAGGCAGATGCGCTACAAACTGAACTGAAGTGTGAGACCACAAATTAGTTTGCAATATGGAATGCAAACACATAATTTAAATTAGATCCCTTAAAATTGTTAAAATAAACATTTTAATACTAATAGGTAAAATACTACTTGATACTACTAGATAGAAATAGTGCTTAAATATTTGAATGGATAAACCTAGCTGTGAAACTATTGCTTATGTTATTTTAATCCCTGTGTTGTTTTCCTGTAAAAGTATAACATCCTTATAGGTTAGCCCTACTATTTATACTTTGTCATACTATAAGTGTGCGAGTATTTATAAGGACCAGGTGAGTAAAATTAATGTTATCAAAAGTTACAAGGCCATTTACTGATGATATGATTGAAACTAATAGCGATAGCATGTCACTTTTAGGTCAAAAGTGAACCAAGTTGAGTGAATATAGGATTTATTAGCTGATCTACATAGCATCATGTTAGATTCATGTTTACTGTTAAATTATGGTAGTAAAACTCTACGTTAGATAAACATATTAAAGGCAAATTATTGGTCCTTAAAAAACTAGAATGTATTTTAATTTCTACCATTTCTGTAAATAAATAGTAATAGTTCTTACAACTAATAAATGATTGTAATTTCCTAAAATATGATAGTATAATAATATGATTATCTAAACAAATATTTCTTTTCAAAGATATTATGATGGAGTATGTGTGTAAATATAGAAAAATGACACCCAGATAGGGATTTTAACCCTCACTGTCCAACTCTACAAGCTGACCACTCTACCAACTAAACTATTTAGGATCCCTGCATGCCAATGTGTCATTAAATTACATAACTACAGTTAAAATGTGATGCTACTTAATATGGTTAGAGATTATATTTTTTTCAGCACATCTAGCTACCCATATGGGTTTTACGAATATATACCAACTACACTAATGTGTTCATCTAACTACACATTTGGGTTATATGAATATGTACTAACTTCACTAATGTGTTCATCTAGCTACCCATTTGGGTTATAGGAATGTGTACTAACTACTATAATGTGCTCATCAAGCTACACTTTTGGGTTATATGAATATGTAATAACTAGGCTAATATGTTAGGCGTAAGTAAAGTTGAATTTAGAGAAAGTGTACCTACATTTTGTGGAGGAAGATTGGAAAACCATTTATGAAAAAACACCCTCAGTACATCTGACCAGGATCTGCTGAACACTTATCACCCTGTCATTAGCAGTACAGTATATTGTGAATGTAACGCCTTAGACCACTCGACCACAAAGGCGGGTTGTAAGCTTACTAATGTCTGACTTTTAACGAAACCTTTAATAATTTTTTCGACCCTTGGTGTGATTTCTTCCCTCTCTTTACATGGTTGCTGGCTCTTAATGCTTTTCCTCATAGCCAGTGGACAAGGATGAAAGGAATGTAGTATGTTTAACTTCACAAACCAACTCTTAGTACCACTTCCATTTTGATATCAAAATATAACTTTATGATTCCCTTCAAGCATGATCACCTGAGAACTTACAAATTTAACCGTTTCATTTTACATGGTAGCATCGCTTTTCCAAGAGCCTTCTACTATTTATACAGTCCATACATGGCTGTATGCCTTAATGTGGTTTCCAAAATTATGTAGCTATCTGTCTTCAAATGACAAAATCCGGTCAACTTGAGCAAAGTTCACTAAGTTTGGCTCTGTAACTATAATATAATATTATTATATAAAATACAGAAATTTAATTTAAATTAATTCAAATTGAATTAAATAGGTGCATCAATGTTGCAACAATTGATAAATTTAAGTTTCGTCTTTCAAGTTCTTCCTTTCACTACCAGGGTGGAAGTGGCAGAGCAAGCAAGTCGGTCTTAGATTGAACTGAATTAAAGGCAGTCCGGGTATGGCAACTACTCGCTGCACTCTTGAAGAAAAACTATTTTTGCAAGGCCCAAATGAAAGCTGGGCAGGGAATGATTTCTTAGTGCTGAAACGAGATACCATTTTTTGAACATGGCTTATTAGCTATTTCTTTGTTATTCTTGTAATTAAAAAAAGTTAATAAACCAAGAAATCGTGTAGTCCTACATGTTTTACTATTTTATTTTATTCTGGTATCAACGCTAAGTTGTTAAAACAACTAACTATCCAGATCATGTAGAATTTCCATATAGAGTGAGACACGGTGGAAACTAGTCAAGATAATTAGCCTGTGGTACATGAAGTATAAAATGACAGCATGCTAAAGAAGAAACCACAATGAACTTACGCATCCTGAGATATTATCATTACTATAGATGGTTATAGCATTATAAAACAAACAAGATGAATTATACTTCATTCAGGTAAACTTAATAATAATTATTATAAACTTATTAGCAAAGAAACTTTGGTCAAGATTGGTGCAACACAAACTTTATAATTTTTTTTTTTTAATGTACTGTATTCTAAATCATGCTCTAACAAGATAAAGATTGCTGTGGAAACACAATAAGACTATTAATCTATTAAATGCCCATTATAATTTGGGCATGAGTAATTCAACAATTATTTGTAGGAAAGATTAACTTTAACCTATTAACCTTGTAATATTGAACAAAGTAGTTTAGGTCTTATCATATTTAAACTCTAAACCAATGTGGTAGTATTAATACTATAACTCAACAGTGTCCCAGCTCTTATACATTTATAATATTTAAGTATTTTGGTTTCCTCTATTAATTAATCCTCAAAATGTGCAGTAAATGAAACATGATTATTTCTGAACAAAGCTTATGAAGGTATAGATTCAAAGTTAAAAATAATAAATTTATGTAGGTAATGAGCTAAACTGGATAGAATTATCTCAAGATTGGGATAGGTGGCGTACTTTTGTGAGTGCAGTAATGAACTTTTTGAGTTCCAAATGCCATAGAGTAAGTAAGTATATCAGATATATGAACAAAAAAAATATGTAATAGTAGAAAGAAGAAACAATGAGTGATTGAGGGACATTTGATTAAGTTTGTAAGTTGATAGGAGGCCCAAAAAGGTTACCAACACTTGGGTTACGCTATGGGTCAGCATATAAGATAGGGCTGTGCTGTAATTGGACAAGGTAAGATTGTTACCTTACAGGTTAGATGGCGTGTACATTGGAAATATTTCTCTGAATCAATAAAATTGGCTATTTATCATATCCAAAGCTGTCAACCAATGGCTTTTTTTTAAGCAAAAACAACAATATGTTGTAGTCACAGTAATTAAAAAGGAGAAGGTAATAGAATATTTTGTGTTGTTCACTTTACATCAAATCACCCATTAGCTGTATTTATAATAATTAGAAAAGAAACAGTTTGGAATAACCATGTTAGTCAAATGAAATATGAAGCTAGATACAAACTTCATTTAATATATTTGTTATAGACATAACTCTCCTCCAACAAAAGAACAGAAAAACTAATTCATATTTTTAAACACACATGTAGAGAGAGCTACATCATGTAGTTTTCTATATATCTTCAAACAAAAACACAAGGCCAAAAGTTTCCCAAAAAATAAAACTACATTATACTGTTTGGATTTAATACTAAACGGGTGGATCAAATAATATTTTAACATATTAAAGCACATTATTTAAATAGTAGCATAATGAAAAATTTAAGTTAAAAAGTAAATTTGTAAATTTTCTTTAATTATTTTGGTATTGTCGTTTTATATTGATTATACATAAAAGGTAAGTATATAACAATTAAAGTGGCATAATGTTTATATTTAATAAAATCTAAAATAGTTCTGAGATCAAGTTAAATAATATTCTTTGGCATGCTAGATAAAAAGAGTCTTGATTAAATGTTTCAATAATATGGGTATCTTAAAAGACACTTGATTAATTTTAATAAAAAGCACATTAGAAGTGAAGCAATGAGATTCTTATTACAACCATTTTCACCAATAAATATTACTACCTTGCTAACAATCCAAGTGTTTTCTTAAGAGAAGATGATTCTGGTAGTGCAAGAGCCCATTTTCTCAAACCAGTCAACATGACTGAACTAGTCACTAGAACCGCACCCCCAATACTATAGTGATTTGGTACTTCTTTAAAAAAAATTACTTGCCAGATGAAAGCAAAAACAATATCGGCTGAGCGTGCTATGGCTACAGGACCAGCTTGCTCTAGTTGAAGAGCAATGGTCAGCAGAATTTGACCACCAAAACTAAACAGTGCAAGAGCCACAACTAATAAGCGATCTTCCCCACAACGTGGTAAACATAGCGCACCCAGACTCCAAGTCACAGCTAAAGTTTGTATAAGAGCAAACGAACCAAAATTTGTCATTATTACAGAAAAATGTAGTCCCTTTAATGCTCGGAGGAGGACATATGCATTAGCACCAAACAATGTAGCTGAAAATGCAGCAATTGCACCCCATATGTCACTTGAATTTGTCACTTCCTCTGATGAGGCCAATGCAGGGACACTATGACCAAATAGTAATGGTGGGCGTGTGATCAGCACAACCCCAATTAATGTTAACACAACAGAAATAGCATTAAACCAACCACAAGGTTCTTTCAAGAACAAATATGCGAAAATAGCAACAAATACTGGAACACTAAAAACAACAACAGATGCATCTGCTAAAGGCATATGGCGAAAAGCATAGAAACTGAGCATCAAACCTGTGGTTCCAACAAAAGAACGCAAAATTAGCATAATACGGCGTCCTCTAGGAAAAACACGTTCATTTCGATAAATTACTATTGGTATAGCTGGCAACAAAACACCAACAAAACGACATGCAGCAAGTTCCATTGGGTGAACATTTACAAGCCACTTGACTATGACGGAGCACAGAGAGAAAAATAGAGAAGAAATGGTAGCAAGAAGAAGGCCAAGGTATGGGCATGTCCTCCAACGTGACGGAGGAAATATTTGAAATGGTGTGTGCACGCTCTCACAGTCATCATTTCCAGTTTCCACAAGCTGCTGTAGTTCAAGCTGCTCTGGCATGCTGGAGCATCTCTAGTCACTCCCTATAACAATAAATAACTTTCATTAATTAAAAGGAAGAATAAATATATTGATTTTTATTTCAGACAAGGACACTTTCTATTTTATGGTGTGTTATTTGAATTAAACATTTGTACAATATACACCATACACAATTCACCTAATTTTTAACATATACAAAAATCATCTATACCATCATTTTTCAAGTTTAAATTAATGAAGAAATAATGCATACAAACAAATATATAAATAAGCTTAAAAGAACATAATACATATATTAACATAAATTTTATAGTAGGGTATATTTAAATGTATGTTTCTAAGCACAGAGTTGCCACAATTTTCCTCAACCAAATAATACCAAGTTTTTTGGGAAGTTGGACCCTTTTAAAATCATGAACAATAAACACTCCCAGCAAATAATTTATTTATGTATTTAGCAACATGTCTTACTACTCATTCAGTTTATACACTAAGCTAATGGGTCAAGATTTTGGAAGGTTGAATATAGAGGAAGTGAACCCACATTTGCATGGAGGGAGAGTGGAAAACCATTTAGGAAAAACCACCCATAGTCCACCAGACCAAGATTTGAACCTTGATCTCCCCGTCCTCGGCAGCCTAGCTTAACACGAAGCTAGCATGTTAGCTAACTACGCCACCGAGGCGGGTTCCCAGCAAATTAAAGAATGCTTTATCCTGTAAAATAAAAAAAACCTTAAGGTAAATTGAATGTTTAATTATTAACTATTAATATAAGATATAGGACTTTGATATTTCTTTTTTAGATATATTGGTTCAAGTTACAATATTGATACAATTGATCAAATGATAGCATGTGAAATTAAAAATTAGATATGGTGAGTTTAAAACCTAGAATATTAGAAAAAAATTAAGAATTCTTGAATAAATTGAAGTAAATGTTTTTAAAAACAGAAACTAAATTTAAATATACAATTATACAAATTAAGATATATAAGAGAGTTTTGATAAGTGGATTATGAAGATTGAAAACTCGAACTAAAATGTTATAATCTAGATGATGAGTGATTTAATATGATTACATTGATTGAATTCAATTAGGTACGTGAACAAGTTATAACAGACAGTGACAAAAAAAGGGGGGTTATTTTTATTAATTAACACAAGTGAGGCTTGTAAAAATTAATAAAATGTGTCCTAAAACTTGTTATCCACTTATTAAAATAAATGGTACGGAACTCCGCATGGACTTTCTTGCTCTATTGTTTAAAAATGGAGATATTTACTCAAAGCTCGTATTATATGTAAAATGAAATAATATACCCTAACAAACGCAAGCATAAATTGTGTTATACTTACATAAAACATTTTATGAGTCCCGGTTTTAAATTTTATAATTTAATTTTTAGGGAATTAATGTCCTCATTTGTATATTTGGACCAATAAAAAAATATCAATATTGGGTCCACAAGGGTCAACACATTGTAATAAAATTTTGACTTCCGGTTAAAATGTTCGGCATTTTATTAGGGGTTAGGTCTTCAAGTCATCACATTGTTATTAAATTCCTCATTTATATATTTTGACCAATAAAACATTTAAGTATTGACTATCGAGTTTAAAATGATAAAGATAAATAATTTCTGTACAAACATTTCCCCTAAGAAGCCAAAGAAAAGAGAACAAACTTTTTTAGATACTTACTAATATTTAATTACTCTATGGCATTAGAGAATTATTGCATAAGTAGTATCTCTGTACAACTAAAGCTAACAATATTGTATTAATATATTTTCCAACAACTCAGAAAATAATGGATTTATAAAAATATCTTTTAAATAAAAGTTTTTTATTTTTAATAGTGCTACAATTTTGCAATTATAAGTTATTTAGTATCTAAAATAGTTGCGGAGATATGGAAATTTCCACTTCTATAATATACCCTAAAAGTCATTTTCACAGGAAAATGAAATTAGCCATTTTATTTATAATCTTAATAAATACCTATATATGAATTTTAATCAAAATCGTTTGAGCTGATTTTGAGGAAAATGTACTTTTCTCTTTTCGCCCTTCAGTCAACTACTCTTAATTTTAGAGTTGGATATCCAATTCCAAAAAACCATCAGGGCAATTCTATGAAAACCCTAGATACTAAGTTTTAGCCCGATCAGTAAAATAGTTTAGGCTTTACTCCGAAAGACAGACAGAAGGAAATTCAAAAACCACTTTTTCAGATTCGGGGAGTCATGAAACGTATAAATTCATCAAAATCTAGAGTTAGATTTTTTTGACAATCACAATACTTTCCCTACTGGGTTCGATTCCCGTGTCCAGGTGTCATTTTTCAATTTTCAGAATATGATATCTAGATGGTGTAATTCCCACTAATAGCATAAATAATATTATTATTATTATTATTTAGCACCGCGTTTTACTACCCGTTCGGGTTATACGCTTAAGTACTAATTACTCTAATGGATTAGGAATTGGGAGGGTTGGATTTAGAGGAAGTGAACCCGCATTTGCGTGGAGGGAGAGTGGAAAACCATTTAGGAAAAACCACCCCCAGTTCACCCGACCGAGATTCGAACCTCGATCTTCCCATCCTCGGCGGTCGAGCTCAACACGACTAGCGCGTTAGCCAACTACGCCACCGAGGCGGGTGCATAAATAATAGCTTTGGCTATTTAATTCTTAATATGCTATCCCGTACAATTTAATAATTGTACATATGGCAGCATAAAGCCAACTACAGAGTCGCAGATGGCTGCATTATCTGATAGCTCGTGATATTAATATAATCACATACTTGTAGCCGACAATTTCTGCTAAGTCCATCATAGACTCTGCCTTAAAATATGAGTGAAGAATGACCCTGGGCACAGTACCAATCCTGGATAGCTCAGTGGTTATAGCATTGGCGTACTAAGCCAAAGGTCCCGGGTTCGATTCCCGTGTCCAGGTGTCATTTTTCAATTTTCAGAATATGATATCTAGATGGTGTAATTCCCACTAATAGCATAAATAATAGCTTTGGCTATTTAATTCTTACAATATTGAGTCAAAGCTAGAGAAGATAAAGATGAGTGTGGATTGTCATTGAGGACCTAGTCGCAGTTTTATAAGGCATCAGAAGGTATTATTCAAGAGTGTAAGAGGTGAAGAGGTTCAATGGATGCCCAAAGTGATTAGAAGTGTAATTAGTTCACTGACGTACTTGGCTGTGGTAAAGGGACAATGTAGGTTCGTGCATGCAGATCATCTCCGCAGCTCGGAAATAGGAACAAGTGAACTTCATAAATATGTAAAGGATACCACTCAATTATCAAATTTACAACAGGCACCATTTCTGGAAATAATCCACCAACCAGCAACAAGTCGTCCTGCTAGCTTAGAGAGGAAGTCACAAGCACAAACTCACCAGATAAATTGATCACTAACAAGTCCCTTGGAAGAAAGACCCAAAACATCCTTTCAACAGACAAAACCGGCAACTCAAGGGTCAACTAACAAAGATGATGATTTAGAACCTCTGTTGAGGCAGTCAACACGTGTGGTTCGTGCCCCAAGATGATTGGACTGGTAGTTATGGATCAGAGAATTTTTAAGGGTGAAGGTGTTGTAAGATATTAAAGTGAAGAAGCAAGAAGGCGGTGAACGGGAGAACAAGAAATCAGTTTTTGGGACGTAGCTAGAGGAGTGATGATCTGTGGGAATGGAATGGAATGAAAGTGAACATACAGAACTATACCCAAAGTGGGGCTTTATTGTTATATAGAAATAGATGATTTGTGACCCTTGATATATGGTATGCGTAATAAATACAACACGACCGATAGCTTTACTACCCTTCTGAAGGAAATTGTGATAGGAATATTTATTCCTCAAGAAAAATTTGTTGACACCGGCTGGGCTTGAACCGAGGCCTCCAAGATACTACAGGCTTGGATACTGTTTTCGTGACGTCACAGTGAAGGACTGTCGAGCCGCTGGACGCACACTAGGAAAAGTACTGCTTACATCCTAAAACTTCTATTTCTATGGCATAATTACAATCAAAGTCCCAAATATATATTCATTCTTAAATAGGCAACATTTATAATGAATATTTAAATATCTTACTGTGATACAACCTTTCAAGCTCATTGTTTAGGAATGTTTTAAAAAGATGCGTTGGTTTGAAGCTTTCTTTTCAGTGAGGAGCCGGCCATTGAATGATTTTTTAATTTGGAATAATTGTTTGGAAAAATATTTGAAAGAAATTGAATGATCTAATTAGTAATATAACCAACAGAAACCTCACATTCACAGTCACTAAGCTGGTCATTTAAAATGTTTAAGATGCATTGTTCTTTAGCTAAGTTTTGTACTAGATTTCTTTGACTATTTGCAGCAATAAAATCTTTTTCATATTTGTCAGATATCAAACACTGGAAGAGCTTGAACATGTTTAATGTAATGGTTAGAATAAAATCGGTTGGCCACTTTAACTCCCCCCCCCCCTTTCACTCCTAGCTATTATTTTTAAATAACTGCTCGCTGAGCTAGAGGATTCTATTTCCAAAGACTTGTCACAAAATAAAATATGTTTACATGTTTCACATTTTAGTTGATGACCTACACTATTTGCAGTATATCCTGCGATGTAAATCAAAGCCATTAAATTGTTTTCACTTACTTCTACACTGTCACATTCAAAAATGATGTCTTCAAAATTGTACTCGCTTACTACACTGTCAATATCTTCCTCTTCGTAGTTGTTCAAATTTGAAAGAAATGACTATTTCAAATTCCCCAGATTGTAATGATTTTAATTTGACTAAACTTATTAGTTTCAATTTTCTTTCAAACTCTAATATTTGGATAACAGATACATGATAATTGCCACCACTCATTTGTAGATCCAATCCTTGTCCAATCCTTGCTTCTAAATTATGTCTGAAATTTTCCTAATAATACATATGAAAACGAAAGATTATTCAACAGGTACTTCACAATAATAACCATTGTTTTTGTTGTCTGTTGAAGGGCTACTTAGGTCTCCTGTTTTAATTTACCTGTACGCTTTTTTGATGTAGATAATGAGTTAGAAATTATCAGATTCTCCCACTTGTAAAGCCATGTAGAGAACTTGTTCAGGAATTCCAAAGTTGTACAGTTTGTATCTCTTATTGGGTCACAAAGGGGGTCCCTAAGATGTTTCCCTTTCATAGAATGCTTTACATTCATGCATTTCCACCAAGATGAAATTAATTCTATAAATTTAGCAGTGTCTTGTATATTTTTATTCTTTAAAACTTTGAGAGCAGCAATTTTTTTTCATCAATTGCATATGCAACATTTTGCTTTTCAATTGATGTCGGCAACAATACCTTTAGAGTCAAAGCTGGGGCTATTTTAGCGATGGTTTTATTTTCTTTAAAATACTGTTGTTTTTTTTTAAATTACCAAGACTAGCTCTAAAATTTAAATTACTTTCTGACTCAAGATGATTAAATGGTAAATGTGGTATTAGAAAGGTTTGTTCTGTGTCCTTTTGATTCAACCAATTGTTTTGAATGGATTTCAACAAATGAACCGAGTCAAACAATAGATAAATATCTTCATCAAATTTAGTCGGATTTCTGAAACTAGACAACCAACTACCATTACATAATTTAATAAACATGTTCCTGTTCACTCTATTATTGTCTGATATTATTGTTAAAACACGATATCCACATAAAGTTAGTATTTTTATAACACACAAAGTTGGTTCATAATCTTTATTTACAGTAAGATTTTTAACTGGGTAGAGAGCTAATACATCTTTATTTCTTGACAGCAAAGATGATATCATAAACGCTTGGATTGTAGTAGCTTCCTGAAGATTGTCAGAAAAGCCTTCTATTGACCCACCTTTGTAATAAATGGAGGTTTTTACATAAATTTCGTCAAGTAACATGTTTACAACTTTTTCATGATCATCCAACATCTTAGCTTTTTCAGACATATATTTGATGTGAGGCATTCCAGAACTTCCCGTGATTAGCGCCTGAAATAATTGTCTCAAATAGTCAGGATGAGGGAGTGTCAAAAAGTTAGTATTTCTAATTTGCTTATATGCCGCTGGATTACTAAAATAAACAGAACAAGCCCATATTAAAGTTTCTGGTGTTTATCTGGGTGATTTATCAACTGCCAAATTAATTTCCTCCTGCAAAAATTTTGTTTTAATGTTCAATGGAGAATTTTCCTCAGTGCCTTTACAACATTGTTTTAAAACTTATGAGGCATACGTCATTGAATCTTCTGTTGAAAGGGTCTCGGGAGTGTATGAAGCTAGATGACTTGACAAACATTATAATTTGGACCACCTGTTAATTAACATTTCTGTTCCTAAAACCCATTTAAATTTAAAATTTGGTATGATAACATTGTTGTGTGAAATTTTAGCAATCAAATTATTGGTTATTTTTAATGATACTGTAATTTTAGGAATGTCACAACTTGTATCAATTTTCATGGGAGTAATACTGATTTCCGACTCAATTTTTGTAAAATGGTCTGTATTTATTGAGCTGATTTTATCTTTCAAATCCTGGAAATCTTTAATAACGTCATCTTGATTCCATTTATTTAAAATATCCTTGTCTCAGCAAGCCAACTCTTCTCTTTGTTCAGGTGGTTTTTGTTTAGCTGGAGACTCTGAGGTGAAATACAAGGGCTGATTAGGAAAAAGTGAAGGGATAGGCATCATTGGTTAGCTTGGGAATTTTTCTAGGCACTATTAAAACAGATCTGTCTTCTCTTGTATCACGATCTTCTCAGATTATAAATTGCTCACAAATATGATCCATACAAATAGCAACAGAACTTCCCGGGTATAAAGTCGTCTCTGTGGATTGCACATAACCACTGTTGACGGCGATGGGGTTCCTTGGAAAAAGAAAACTTGTTATATATTTCTCCTTCTGAGAATCATAGTTAGATCCACACCCAGGAACACAACACTTATGAGACATTTTTAAATTTTATCATAAAAATTAAAAGTTTGATGCCATTAAAAGTGAATCTGTAAACGGGACTAACAAATATTATTTTCAAACTAAAGATTAACACATTGAATCACTAACACTTTTGATCAACTAATAACTTGTATACCTAGTAAATATTTTGGATCACAAGAGTATGTGATATAACTAAAACAATATATTAAAACTACTAAAACCAATGTAACGACTGGACGATCGGCACGAGCGAAATACACCGTGAAGAATTTCTTGGCAGACTGAAGTTATTTGGTCTTGGCGACACTTCCCCAGACAGGGTTGACACAACATTCCTGAGATATAAGCCCTTCCTTGTGACATCACCAACTCACATAGGACCAAGCACCCAGGCCTGTTAATATCTTGGAGGCTTCGCTTGAACCCACAAACATCGGGTCCTGAGGCGTACCCTTTACCCCAAGACCACAGAGGTTTACCTATTGTTAACAATCCAAAAGTTGTGTAGTAAAAATTGTTGATATAAGATGTGTTCTAGCCTGTTACCTGAAATTGCACACAATAACTTATGCAAAGCAGATCTTGTACAATCTTTAGCTACAATTTCTTGTACAGCTTTTTGTACAATGAGTTGTGTTGTGTGTACCAGGTTTAGCAGCCCTAAAATTTCACATCTTTTTTATTAGAAACAGCTTCAGAACAGCTTCAGAACAAATTCCTTTGTTTGAATGCATGAACATGTAGGCTTATTCCTTATTTTTTTTTACTTTTACAAGGGTTTTTTAATGGTAATCTAACTAAGTCAACCGCGTGGCGTGCTGCGATAGTAAATTTAGCTTGTTAAAACTGTGCCTATAATAATTATATATCAAACCTGGTTCCCATTTTATCACTCATTCAAAAACTTTTCTCTACATATCTCTCAGTTGACACCTGACCAATGAGAAATATTCACATGTACAATTTAAACAAATTCAGGCTACCTTGGCAGCACCTTTTTACTGCTTGGAAACCTACTACAACAGGTTTTAATATAGCATATATAAGACATTAAATTTAGTGGCTAATACTTAAGGCTAATTAATATTAGTCTTACGGGTTAAGCTAGAAATAACTTTAGGCCACTAGAACACGTTTGGCCAATTAATAATACAGTTTATTTAACAATGACATATATAACACTGAAGGCTCTTTTACAATGTATTTAATCATTAAAACTTACATTAAGAAAGACTATCATATGATAACGTACTTCTTGAAATTAAATGCACTTTTGAGATCATAGAGTATATTCCTTATATTTTATTTGGTATAATCTAGTGCAGGGCTGCCAGCTAACTATACTCTCTGGGGATAATACACCAGATCAATGTAATAAACGGATATGAAATAAATATATTTTGCCAGCCAGAATACGACAGTCAACTTTCGATAAATCGGAACTCGATAAGACCTCGGATATTTAGGACAAAATTTTTCGAAAGTAAAATTTTATTTAATAACATGCAAGCCGCAAGCTGGGAGGCTAAAAATGTTATAGAAGTAGTGTAATGCCATTGATCTCTATAATATTACTGGATGGTAGGGATGGGTTGTGAAATCACAACCTGCTCCTTTGTCACTGCTCCTCTGACGTCACATTCACAGCCTGTTCCTGACAGACGAAAGGAGCTGTTCCTTTTTGTCACAGGTCAGTTTGAAACGTTAAACCTATTACTGTATTCCCATTTGTTTTCTCCGAGCTTCTACTGTTTTCTCTCAGTCGAGACTGCGTCGTTACCATATTGTACGGTAGATGGCAGCACAAAACAGCTACGTATTAGAAGTGTTTATCAACGCTTGGCATTGCTCCTCGTCTCTCTACTTTCTTTCACAGGCAGCGCTGGAACAGGTCCAGAGGAACCTTGCTCCTCGTCTCTCTGTCACAGGCAGCGCTGGAACAGGTCCAAAGTAACCTTGCTCCTCGTCTCTGTGACAGGCTGCGCTGTAACAGGTCTGGAACAACCTTGTTCCTTTATGCTCCTGAGATATTTTGGAGCAGTCGTACAGTAGAAAGGAAGTGGATACGTTGTGTTCTTGTTACAGCGCTGAGATCAGGTCCAGCGCAACCTTACTTATCTATTATAGACCTAGCTAAGTGTTGGTTTGGGGAGTCACAAATGAGTTTTTAGGAGGAAAGCTTTCGTAGTAAAAAACAATATTTCCACAATACAAGTACAGTATGTAATGTATTATCACAATAAATTGCTACGTTAATGTTGAACATTGAAAGGGCCCACTTGGTGATCAAATGATTCAAGGCAAGGTTCAGCAATCTACGGCCCACTGACTGGTTTTATTTAGCCCAAAAAATATTTAGAAAACAATTGTGTTCAATAGAATTAATAACTAATTGCTACATGAAAAATGTAAAGTTGAACTTTTTTTTTTCAAATAGGTCCAACAATTATTATTTTTTAAACACATATGGCCCACGATATCAAAAGGGTTGCAGACCCCTAGTCCCTGGTGTTACTCTTGCAATAGACTGAACTGCCGATATAGGGAGATTGGGGTTCGATCCTGGTTGGTTGCAATGAGGGTGGTTTTACGTAAATGTTTTCCACTCTCACTTCACAAAAATGTGGGTGCACTTCCTCTAAAATCATCCATCTCCGTCCCTAACAAATTAGCGCAATTAGTGCATATGGCTATAAACCGAACTGGCAGTAGACACGATGCTTAAAAAAAATTAGGCTCTGGGAGTAGTTTTGTATATAGAAACTGTGACAAAAAGGAGCAGGTAAAAGGAACAGGTCCAGTGGTGGAGCAGTAGCAGATTGCTCCTGCTCCACTAAAGGAGCAGTTTTTCCCATCCCTACTGGATGGACACACACATTGTCAAGGACCAAAGCGTGACGTTCAAGTTTATCGTCTGCTACACTGTGGGGGCAGGGGGGGGGGGACAGATTTAACGGTTTCTTTCAATGTTCTTATGCGAAAACATGTCTCTGATGAATAAAAGTGTTATTATTTGAAAATAGTGAAGTATTATATCATACTTTACTGAAGAAACATTTACATAAAAGGATATACCAGTTTGACAGGTAATACTGTACAAATATGAATAAAATCTTTAACATATTTGAATATGTAGTTGTCAATGTTGTTTACAGTCTGTCAAGACTACACTTATATTTAAAGTTTGCTACTAGCTTGTATATTGGTTTCAGAAACCATATTATGTTGAAAAAGTTCGATAACTATAATAAAACAAATTAGCTAAAAACTGTATTACATTTAATAAATAATAGAATTCAATTTTAATAATTTAAATCTAATATGAAAAATCTATATGTTTGATGTGATATAATGACAATTTACATAGGTACAGTATTTGGAAGAATTTTTTTTAACAATCAATTTAAAAATATTTTTATATCTTGTGATGACAATTGTGATACTTCATTAAAATTTTACATAACATCTAAAAAGTTTGAACATGTTAAAAATGAAACTTTTGAGGCATATTACATTAAGGAACAATATTAGAAGATGAAGAAGTGTTTATATAAATAATTTGTCATGCAATAAACAGTTGCTTGTGAATTTTGGAAATAAAGAATAAACAAAAATAAAAAAAGTAAAATTGAATTCCTATTCTTATATGTGTTAATTCCCTGTTCCTTTGGATGTTGCTCCAATTACTGCAACATTACATCAGTTTTTACTACATGTTTCGACACTCATCGCCGTCATTTTCAGGTCAGATTATAGAATTGTGTGGTTGAGTTCCAAGATGTTGAAGTAAAATTTTAATGAATTATCACAATTGTCATCACAAGGTATAAAAATATTTTTAATTTATTGTTTAAAAAAAATTCTTCCAAATACTGTACCTATGTAAATTGTCATTATATCACATCAAACGTATAGATATTTCGTATTAGATTTAAGTTATTAAAATTGAATTCTATTATTTATTATATTAATCGTTCCTTATTAACTTTCACAATGTTTTTCAAAAATATATTACATTTTTTTAATAAAATACTTTGTGTAGAAGTCTTATGTTCAAATGATAATTTAGGTTATAGGCTTATAGGAAGTATGGTATCTACAAAACCCTGAATTTAGTAAAAATCCTAATCTGTAAGGCTTTATTTCGTACCAGAATACTATCATATATATATATATATATATATGTGTATATATATATGGTAGGATAAACGTCCATTTAGAACAGAAGTAAAAATTTCCTTCTGGAAGTTCTTTTACCCTAACTAAACACAACTATAGGGTAGGATTTTGGTACGAAATAAAGCCTTACAAGTGAGCTTCCTTCAAAAATATCGTATATATTGACTTGTATCAACTTATTCAAAGAAAAACTAACCAGTTTCGAACTTTGATATGCTCTTCAAAGCTTTTACTAACTTATTTATTTCATTTAACTAATCATACATTGATGTATATCATATATTCAATCAAATTAATAAACTATGTCAAAATGCCACTTTGCCTTGTATGGGTGTAAGAGAGAAAGAGATACCCGAAAATTTATTTCTCTCTTACACAATGGTATGCAGACGACAGCTCGAAAATTTCAGCCACAGATGTCCATTCAGTTATATTATAGAGATCAATGTGTCATGCAGGGGGCTGGTGGAGATCTTGCAACGTAGCACTACTACCCCTCCCATCTCACCACCACACATACAGTATCTACAGTATATACTACTAGATACAGAAAACATTGCATCTCTTGGTCAAGCGCTGCAATAGCTCTAGAGTATGAAAAGCGAAGGGGTGACAGGAGCTACCTATATGGGACATAAGTGGTGGTACTTGGCTAATATGAGACTTCTGCAACTTAATTTGAATATTTAAGTAGTTCTAACTTACCGTAAATACTAAATTAACTCCTCGACACCTGATATTTGTCCGTCAGTGTTGCTACCGTAGCTACTTGAAGTACTGGTGTTGTTACTGTCACTTTCATCTTCACTGTCACTTTCATCTCCAAAAGAAATTAAAATCTGTTCTATTTCTTCTACTATCAGACCATCATTTTTACAGTAATCGGCTTCTTCCTTCTTAATGTGTGATATAGTCTGTTGCCAATTTTTCTCAGTGTTACTATTGATTGCTTCTTCAGTTAAATGTTTTATTTATAAATTGCTTTGAGCAACATTTTTGGCCACGACTCATGATTTCACCATGATCTAAATCAATTCTATAGTGTTAAGGTTACAATGGTATGACGGTAACTTAATAACACTGTGCCCATGTTATTCGAATAAATTATCCATGTAGAATTTAGGAAACTTATGTCGGCAGCGGACTAGCTCCAAGAGCTCACTTTTCGTCATCTGTTCCTCATATGCAATACGGTTTGTGTGCAACCACAGCTTCATTTCAGCTTTTCGTGATCCCATTGTTGGTGACTTTTTATTTGAACAGTACGGTATGATATAGTACATTGTCCATCACAATTAAGCTGTATTGAGAAAGGTTGGGAATAAGTTTTTCTTTCAACAACTTACAAAAATGTTTCTAAATAATTCATCTTGTTGTGATAGTCATTACTTTTTGTTTGTGATTTGAAAATAAGAAATGCATTTGATACAAATCCCTGCTCTGAACCGGCATGGACAATAATCCACCTTTGTCCTGTACCATCATTTTTCAATACTCCTGTTGTTTCTGGGTCTTGCTAACATTAACTCACAATGTACTAGGGAAGAATCCAGGTTTCATTAAGATAGACCACAGGACGTTTTTGGTCTCCTAGTTTATCATTTTACCTCGTTCTTCTTAAATATCTAGCCCTCCATGCAACTATTTCGTTTTTCTCCATTAAAATTAGACTTTTATTTTTACACTTTTTTTTAAACTTAGCCATCGAGTTTTATGTGGCTTCCTTAAACCACATGACAAATCTCATAGCCATCCAGTTCTATGTGGCTTTCTTACACCACATGCTAAATCTCATTCTTTTACAACCAATAGGAACTCAGCATATCAAAAGATAGGGAAATCCTCACATTTGTTTCCTATAGCTTCCCGTACATAGGGAAAGGTGGGGTAAAATGTAACAAAGTTCAGTTGGGAATTATTTTAAAATAATAAATTGCTTTTAATAAGACTAATTTTGGTTTTATTAGAAACAAGCTTAAATATTTGCCTATCATCATCCACAGTTTCCTGCCACTGGCAGGGTCTGCCTCATGCATAAGCGTCTTCATTTAATCCTGTCTTCCCACCACTTCTCTTCTTCCATGCCTGGACAATCCACTCCTCATCTTTCCACAATTCCTTCATCCACATAACTCTGGGTCTTCCTCTTGGCCTCCCTCCCACCACTTCCATTTCGAGCATCCTCCTCACATGTCCATACCACCTTAACCTCACACCTTCTCAATCCTATTCTGCAGGGATTCCTCTTTAACTTTCTCACCACCCTTTCATTCCTCACCCTGTCCATTCTTGTCACTACTACTCATAAATTTAAGTTTGCATGCCTGTATCCTGCTCTTATCTCTTCCCTTCATTACCCAGGTTTCTGATGCATACTACAATTTTGGAAAATAGCATGTCCTATACATCACCCCTTTGCACTTCTACAGCACATCTCTACTCCATATGAAGCTTCTGACGATTTTGTAAAATACCTCTGCTCGTCTCCCCCTTCCCATAATTTCCCTCCCGTTTCTTCCTCTTTCCTCTACCACACTTCCCAGGTACTTGAAACTTTCTTCAGTTGTTCTCCTTCTAAAGTTACTCCCCTAGTGAGCCTATTTTCCTTCCGTTATGTAAACAACTATTCACTCTTCTTTAAACATGTTGTAAACAGTACCATGAAATAGTATTTTAAACATATAAAAAACACGTTTCGAAAAAATATGTTTTAAATGTGCCAACCCTCTTCCCGTTTCACTTAAAGCCAGTATATGTTCCCTTTGATGTTTGAGGCATTTAGTTTTTTCTTCCAACATTTTCTTTTCATCAAACGAAGAAAATAATACATCAAACATCATGAAAAATATTGTTTGATAAAACATAACATCTCATTTTAGTCCATATGTCAGATGTGGGTTCTTTTTTACAAAAGCAAAAGGGACAATTTTGAGAGCTAATATTTATGTCAAACATCTAACAAAAGTGGCGCAGGAACGTTTTTATTTGGGGGGGGGGGGGGGTAAAAATAACCATGTGCTCTTATAGGGGATAACATTTTTGAGATTAAAAAAAAAGAACAGGAAAATGTAATACAGCTGTACCTTACACTACGCGAGTGATTGGTTCTGATAAATAATCGCGTAACACGAAAACGCAAGTGAAATGATTTTTACATGAGTGATATAGGGATTACTCCAATGGAAATAAAAACCTAAAAATGGTAAATGAATGCCATTTTTAAAATTTATATAACTAGTACCATGCATTAGGTAGCCTAAACCTATTGTAAATCTTCAATCCCCTGAAATTTAAACAAACACAATTTTTAATCAATTTATCTAATTAATACAATGCTACAGGTACACTTACTGTTAATCTTCAATCGCATGATAAAATAACTGGATTTGGCAAATCTGGATTATCACTATCTTGCTTTTGATGGTAGTCTCTTGCTCTCTTGACGGCCCTTGGATGGGAAGCTTTTGATCTTTTGAAGGTCCTGGGACAGTAAACTCTTGTTCTCTTGACGACCCTTGGACGGTAAGCTCTTGCTGACATGAAGGCCCTTGGATGGTAGGCTCTTGCTTTCTTGAAGGCCCTTGGATAGTAGGCTTTTATCTCTTTGGAAGACCCTTGGACGGTAAGCTCTTGCTCTCTTAAAAGTCCTGGGACGGTAGACTCATGATCTCTTGAAGGCCCTAGGACAGTAAACTTTTGATCTCTTGAAAGCCCTGGGACGGTAGAATCTTGCTCTCTTGAAGGCCCTTGGATGGTAAGCTCTTGCTCTCTTGAAGGCCCTGGGACGGTAGACTCTTGCTCTCTTGAAGGCCCTTGGACGTTAAGTTCTTGCTCTCTTGAAGGCCCTGGGACGGTACGCTCTTGCTGGCATGAAGGCCCTAGGACGGTAAGCTGTTGCTGGAATGAAAGCCCTGGGATGGCAAACTATTGCTTTATTGACGGCCCTGGGATGGTAGGATTTTTCTCTCTTGAAGGCCCTTGGATGGTAAGCTCTAACTCTTCGGAATACCCTTGGATGGTAAGATCTTTTTCACTTGAAGGCCCAGGAAAGGTGGACTCTTGATCTTTTGAAGGCCCTGGAATGGTAATCTCTTGCTGACATGAAGGCCCTAGGATGGTAAGCTCTTGCTGGCATGAAGGCCCTGGGATAGTAGGCTCTTTCTCTTGTTAAGACCCTTGAATGGTAGGATTTAGTACTTTGAAAGACCCTTGGACGATACGCTTCTGCTTTCTTGAAGGTCCTGGGACGGTAAGCTCTTGCTCTCTTGAATGCCCTGGGATGATAGGCTCTTGCTTTCTTGAAGACCTTGGGATGGTAGACTCTTGCTCTCTTGAAGGCCCTGGGATGGTAGACTCTTGCTCTCTTGAAGGCCCTGGGACGCTAAGCTCTTGCTGGCATAAAGGCCCTAGGACGGTAAGCTCTTGCTCTCTTGAATACCCTGGGATGGTAGGCTCTTGCTCTCTTGAATGCCCTGGGATGATAGGCTCTTGCTTTCTTGAAGGCTCTGGGACGGTAGACTCTTGATCACTTGAAGCCCTGGAATGGTAAGCTTTTGCTGTTGTGAAGGCCCTGGGTCCTTAGACTGACGATTTTCAATTTATTTGATGAAATGGTAAGACTCAACTGACGGGCAGCATTTTCCCTCTCTCTATAGAGTTATTTGTAGCAAGCCAAATAACTCTGGATCTCTCTGGCAACTTTGGTGCTTCTATCCATGTTAAAGTCATTCTCTTCAATAATTCTAATTGCGCTGTTAATGTGCTTAAATAAATCAGCAAATTGTTTTGTTGAAAGTTTGATAGGCTCAACAACATAAGGCTCTTCCTCTTCATTAATTATGCCATTCTCCATTTCTAGAAGATCTTCATTAATGAATTCTGTTGAGTGGGATTGGAGCAATTAACCCACATTTTCCTGGTCTACGTCCTCAAATACAACACCTTGCTATGTCAACGATGCCATGTCTTTGATTGGAAAGCTCGTGGTCAGGATCAAAATCATGAAAATCAGAAACTTCAGGCCAAACATTTTTCCAAACTCCTTTCATACAGGACTGTTTAACTTCTGACCATGCATATCCAATGTTGTCAATACCTCCCCCCCCCCCCCAACACCAAACTGTACAGTAGAGATCAATGCTTTCATTGGAGTGTGTGTACACAAGGTCACACACCCCCGGACAGGATGACTGTGAAATTTCCGCTGACCATACACTATTTTTGTATTTATTTGAATCGTGTTATAACGAAAACGCGTAAAGTGATATCACGTATAGCGAGGGATACCTTTATTTAATGGTCCCATTGTGCATTTTCCTAATTTATTGTAGTCATTCCAAACATTAGAATTAATACACACAAAACATATTAAGAAAAATTTTACCAGATGCAACTCAACTAAATTTATGAAACACTGAAAACTAAAGTATATTTTCATACACCTTTGCCCTATATTTGTTACTAGCTATAAAACCACTAACCAGTTTTGCAATTTCAATTTTGTTGAGCCCCTCAGGTGATTCAGTCTACATTGCCTCATCGTGGAGCGAAGCTAGTTTTTAATGCATCCAGGCATTGAAAAAATTCTTTCTGCAGTAGCTTATGTAGCTGGTATCACTATCAGAGTTTTCAAAATCTCTTCAGTGTATGCTCTAAGCACATTTTATTTTTACTATGTTAACATAGTGTGAGCATTGTATCTTGACTCAATAAGATGTTTACATTATCTAAATGTTTACTATATTATTTTGGGGGGGTAAAAATGATACTTTTTATTCCCCTCAATTTTTAGGGTGGGTAAAATTTACCCCCGTACCCCCTAGTTCCTGCGCCACTGTTTAACAATGCATTGAAAAGTACTGTATGCAGTGTTTGCTACTAATTATTAAATTGGTATTTTTTAAAGTATATTTTTAATCCAAATTTTGTTCAGGAACTAGTTAATATATTAATATATGCATTATACAAGTATTGCAATTATTGGCATAGAGAGACTTAAATACTTTCTACAATTTGAAAGAGAACTAACTTTCCCCTTTTGCAGAGAACGGCCCATGGCTCTGAAGAGCCACCACTGAAAGAAAGGAACAGCATCACACAAAATACAAAATTTAATATTAGTACTTCTAATGTACTAAATCACTTTAAATAAGCTTTCATTTGAGATGAATGGTGCAGTGAATAATAAATACACAATTACAGGAAAGCTAAGTCTCATCACTCAAAACTTTTTTTTAGCATCACATGAGATTTCCAAGGGTAATATTGAAGTTGGAACATGACCTGAAGGAAGACCAAGGAGGTGAGAAGAGCAGATTTCCGAGGTTAATATTGGAGTTAGAACATGACCTAAAGGAAGACCAAGGAGGTGGGAAGAGCAGGTTGCCGAGGGTAATATTGGAGTTGGAACATGACCTGAAGGAAGATCAAGGAGGTGAGAAGAGCAGATTATCGAGGGAGCGTGAACAAGAGAATAAGAGTGGTGGTCTGATGGAACCTGAACTGGCCAAAGGGTGTAAACAGTGATGGAAGATGATGATTCTAATTAGACTAAGCTAAGTTAAGGCTGTGGAAGGATGAGTTTAGAGGAATGGAACCAGCATTTGGTTGAAGGTATAGTGGAAGACCACTCAGAAAAAACATTCTCAGTCCACCCGAACAAGATTATAATCTTGATCACCCTGTCCTCGCCAGTCTAGTCAAATACGAGATTATTACATAAAACATGATTATTAGCTTTTGTAGTATTGTGAAACTTACAAAATTAACATATTGCTACCTAAGATTACTTTGATTTAATACGAGTAATAACAGTCACTTGAATTATTTAATATAAGAGAACATGATAAAGGCAAAATCCAGTTTTAAAAGAAATATATAACTAAATAAATGAATGTTGAAGTATTAAAAACATTTGTATTCAATAATCATTGATAATGAAAAGTAGAATAGAATGAGAAGGCATAAGGAAAGTCTTAAAAGAGTTCATGTTTTAAAGTATTTACAGTAATTTTCAGAGAACATCAGTGTCTCTTCTGTCGAAGTATGGGCCTCAATTTTCCAGAAAATTACTGTAAATGGTTTTGAATGTAACATTTAAAACCTATAATGTCTGTGGTGTAGCCTTCCCTTTGACTTGCTTTCCATTTATATTGAATCGAGCTGTATGGCACACTTTTTGTTGTTGTAATAGGCCTATAGTAGTAAGATCAATTCATTGTTTTAAATTTAGAAAATAGACTTGCCCTTGTTAAAACAGAAATGTAAATTAATGTATTGCTATAAATACTTGGAGAAATTATCTTGCAAAATAATAATAAACAACTTTTCCCTGAAAGACAATATGGGGGAAGATATTTTAACACCAAATATGTCTAGTGAATATTTTGGCCCCTAGAGACAGCACAGAAAATATTTTTAACACTAAAAACAGCATAAGGAAGAACCAGACAGTATAATGAATAAGTTAAATTCTGAAAAAATAAAATAATCAATTACAAATGTTTCAAATGATACTAAGTTACCTGTTAAGAGAACAGTAGTAGAAAGCACACATTATACAAAATGAAGTTTTACTTAATTTAAAATGCAAAATAAGCGCAGCTGTTGGGAATTTGAAAGTATATATAGAGTATAATAGTAAATATAAAATGGTTCATTGATGGCATATGTGAAAACCACAATGACATTTGTTTAAAACAACCATTTTCTTAAATCAGCTACTACAGTTCATTTAATCAGCCAGGACAAATCAAATAATTTTAATCTTCATCACTCCATCTAATGCAGTTAGCGTGGCAGATTTTATAGCAAGCTAAACAACTAGATGTTTTAACTAAATGTTTAAATATATCATTATTAATTTTAGTTGGCACACGTGGTAAACGAAAAACGCAATAAATGTCATATTGAAAACATTTCATAGAATTGTTTTAAGTCTTATTTTTATGACAGGAAAATGTGGAATTGTAGCAGTTTCTAAACAAGAAATCAAGTGTTTCCTCATTGCAAATTGATCCAAATGTCTCCAAACCATTCATGTTTAGGCCTATTCCAGCACATTGACCAAATGCATTTGCTATAGCAAATAATCCACAATCACCACAACCTTTCTGTTCCTGAGGAACACTTACATTCACTGTCAATTTATTACCTTTAAAGCAGAGAATGTTACCAACATGGATTGCTATTTCAAGCATAGGAGTGTAAATAAGGATTCGCTTATATTTAGAGTAACTTTATGACAACCTATATTAGACACAACCACTCAACAAGGAAAAGAACCACAGTGTAAAATTTGAACCATCGATGAAGAACACGGATGAAAATCCAATGTGTATGAAAGTGTTGTATCCTGAAAACCTGAAATATTAAAAAAAAAATTCCTTAAGCAAGTGTTGGGATGCATTAATGTGTTTGTCATTAAGCCACTTTTCACTCAATATAATAGGTAATATTATAACAACACTGGTGAGGAGAGATGTCACCACATGGGAGGCTTGTTCGTATGCCAACATTCTGCTAAATACAAGTTAGGGCCTATAGTTTTAAGACTGGATATTTTTGGCCTTGTTTAGTAACAAGCCTCAGGTGTGTCAAGAATTTAATTTGAATCTAAATCTTAAAAGACATGGTAAACCAAGGTGGTTTACTTAAGTAGAAATATAGGTAATAATTCTTATTTCGCTATATAAAATATACTGTTTGAAATAGATGTAGCTAAGAGATTAAGTAGTTAGTCTAATTTCTTTTTCTTGGACAGATGCTATCATCAATTTAAATCAGAGAGGCTTACCTGATAATCAGTCCATCAATTGTAGAATTTAACACATCTCGCATTTTATATTTTCTCAAGAATGTGTTTAGCTCACCAGCTCTTTGGTTCATCTCAAGCATGTCACAAAGATAACTCTTGATTCCTCTCCTAGAGGTTGGGGAAACTCAAACTCTGGTAAACACTAACATATGGCTTTGGGTTGATATATTTGATTGTTGACAACAACTTGTCAAAATTTGCAATGTGTTGCTTAACAACCACTTGAGATTGTTTGTCCCAACATGTAAAATAACACACTCAAACTATGGGACAACCTCTTCTACAAAAGAAATCACGTTACCACCACAGTACCCAGGGAAGGCAATCACAGTGACATTGGAGTCAAAATGCTAGTTAGATACTTCACCATGGAATCTCCTAAAATCAAATTCATGAGTGAAAGATTCACTATTTCGATCTACTATTAAAATTAAACAAGCTATTACACTAGCCTGGACCTACTTTAAAATTAAATATTTAAACATTAACACTAGCCTAGATCTACTCTTAAACTAATCTAGCTAAAAAAAGCCTTATATACTTCTAAACTAAACAAGCTTTACAAAGAAAATAAATTACACTTTTTAAAATAAAAATATTACTCTGAGAACTAAAATAAGTTATCCAATATAGGTTATTAGTACTTTAAACTATTATCTTGGCAAAAACTCATACTTTATCATTTTAAAAAGCACCTGAGCCCTTCAATACACAAACAAAATACGGAACAATTCTAATTTACTCCAATTTTCAATTTATTTCAAACTAAACAAGCTATTACAAAGATAAATAAACTACACTACTTAGAATAAATAAAATTGAGCCCTTACAACAAACACAATTCGGAACAAGTCTAGATTTACTATTTTAATTTTAATTAATTTAAAACTAAACACACTATTAAAAAGCTAAATAAATTACACTTTTTTAATAAAAGTGAGACCCTCACTACAACAAACACAAAAGGGTACTTATAAAAACTACTTAGATAATACTTAAATTGGCAATACACTTTATAATCATAAAACGCAGCTGATCACCACACGTATTTAACGAATACAAAAATGGGAATGGCGATCAATTGTATTCCAAACAATCACCTACCTTTATAGTTTATATACACGTGATTAATGTTCATTGGCCAAAATGAAACGCGGTTTCTTATTGACTGAAAAGGCGAATGCGCTATCGTCATTGGTCCGTTTGGAAAAATACCGTGTCAACACCCAATTTAATAAATGGCAAATGGCTGCTTCCACGTCCCGTGTCACTAGACACGGCCTAAATAAAAACCTTTAAAAACTAGAGGAAAACGTTCCGAACACACGAGCGGCTGGGACTAAACTGCTTCTTGAGGAGTAGGGCCGCTGTTGCCAGAGCCGCTTACAGCAGACACAAGCCACCGCCGCCTATAAGAAAATGACTCCATTGCTAAACATGTGAAGCAGTCCACCGCGGCGGCCGCATGCGTCAGACACCTCAAAGGAAACGTACCCATAAGACCTTATTAAAGGATTGATGGGAATAATACCTAGTATAAACCTTTTGAAAATCACATTTGATTATTATTTTGTTCACATCTGTTGTGAAACTGTACGTTTACTATCAACTGTATAATAAAATAATTTCAAAATTTTTTTACATTGGTACCACATGCGTTTTGACTGGCGCCATCAACATCTAAACATGGTGCCAATACTGTTTAATTCCTAATCCTGACCTAAATACTCATACCTACCTATTTATCACAAATACGAGTATAGGTACCGTACTTGTAATTATTGATTCTTACACTATATAGGCCTAATCGAAAAGCCTCTTTTAATTTTGATATTTTAAACGTGTATTCGAAACTGAAATATTTACATTTTTAGGTATAAAAATCTTTTACATTATTGCTCATAAAATCTTAATATATATTTTAAATATTAAAATCAACGAATAATAATTAATAATTTAATCAAAAAGGCCTTTTCACTTGGATCTTTTATAACGTCCTATTAATGTCCTATGGTATTTCAATGTATATATATATATTATATATATTTCAATGTATAATATTATATATTATATACATTGAAATACCATTATATATATATATATTATATATATAAATATTATTAATGTTTAAACTTCAACACATATTTTGTATAAATATCTATTCATTCCTAATAAATGTATTTTAAAATGCCCTTTACATAAAATATTTTACACAAATTTATGTTTGTATTCAGTTATTGGGTATTCTGGCTACTCTTTGTTTATGTTGGTTGTTTTATAGTCAAAGTCTAATGTTTGTTTTCAAACATGTTTTTTATGTCTAATATAATGATGTGAACAGCTGATTGTCAACTTGAGTTTTCGAAGTAAGAGCTCAAATGAAAGAAAACCATTTAATTGGTTTGATACTTTCGAGATGTATGTCACATACATTTTACAAAAGATTTTATTAGATTTTAGAGAGTTTTGAAAAAAATAAAAAAATGAATCTTCAAACTTTGTTTCAGGATTTCAATCCTAGGTAAGTAATTGCTGTTGTTAAATAATATTGTAGAACTAAAACTGTTTTAATAGTGTTACAATACAAAACTATACTTGGACAATGCCGTAACATTGTGTTGATTTATAAAATATAGAAACTACTAAAATAATTGATAATTTATCAACTAGGAGATTAGCCCATGTCATTGGGCTCACTGATTAAATGTCAATCTCGCCTAATATGGTTTTCCAGGAATAGGAAGGTTGGGGTTTGAAATGTTCCTCATCCATAGCCTACTAATGTAATTAAAATCTGGATAGCCTGGTCGGATATTAGTAATTTTTTTTTAGCAATATCTAAAACATATTTTCTTTGTTAAATTACACTAATATGTCTATTTTATTATTATTATTAATACACACTTAAGAAGGTAAAGATTCAAATATAATATATTTACAAAATTTCATAAGTTTGTACCTAATTATAGGCCAACAGTTAAACTAAAACTTGGCAAAATCATTGTAGAATATAAATATTTAGAAACTCACTATTGTTATATGTGGCTTATCAGTATCTCAGTCGATAGCGTGTCTCCCTGGTTCAATTCCTGGCATGGCCTAAAAATGTATCATCATTAGTGAAATGTGGGTTTCCCCTTTCCCATTTAAGAACTAACAGCCGAGGGCTGGATGTTGTGTCTGTTCTAGATTAAAGTAAATTTATTATTCGTGTGTTGATATAAAGAGATTGGGAGGCACAGCTGAGAACACTTGACATGTTTTTTCATTAATTGTTTTGAAACCCATTAATAAAGAGATCGGCGCATTTCAGTGGTGGAATGGTTTAAGGTGTCACTCTTCTGTTAGACTGGCCAACTGCTGATGGGAAGTTTGAGGTTCTAATCTCGGTTGGGTCTACCGAGGGTATTTTTTCCTTATGGTTTCCCAATCTTCTTCCACGTGGATGCAGGTAGATTACCTCTAAAATGCATCCTTCCTCATTCCTACCCTATTAGAGCAATTATCATATATGTGTATAGCTAAGGTGACCATTTTCTCACAACACAAATACGGGACACTATTTTTTACAAAGGTTGGCTTCTCGGCTTATTCCATTAAATTTATTATTATTATTATTACTATTATTACAGTAAGTCTTGGAAACTCGACATTTCAACAACTCAACATCATCTCAGTCCACATTAAGTCGAGTTTCCGAAACTGTACCATATTGAATTAATATGCTTATTATTATTAATTTATTACTATTAACGCTTGTTAGTTAATTGAGATATTGAAGCAGACTGACTGACAGTTACATGAAATGCAGTAGGCTAAGCAGTGATTAGAAAATAATTAGGGGATTCTCAATGACCAATGGCTTCAAACTCAGGACTGTCCATGTTAAATTATAACCAAAAATATATCATTAATATGATTTAATAAACTTAGAAAGGGAAATATTGTAAAATACTGAAGTTTATATGATTTACACCACATAATTTCTAAAATAGGGGACATTTACAGGACGCATGATAAAATACGGAATATACACACTTTTTTTTACCTGTAAAAAATAGTATGAGACTCTCAAATATGGACGGTCATCTTATGTAGGCTTATAGCCTGAACAGGTAGGCCTAGTAAGATGCTGCGATAAAAAACCCATAAGATATCAATAAACAGCACTACTTTACTTGAGTTATCAAATGAATTCATATAAAAATATAATAAGTAATATATTTGTAAGGTTAATATATTACAGAGTCATTAATTTGAAACAGCCAATTAAATTTAACTTAGGTTTGAGTAAAAAAAATTTATAAAACACAGCTGCTTGTTTCGAGTGTTATTGATTAAGTGATTCTGACCAAGTTGAAGGGCAAAAAGTCTCTGGAGTTAAATGTTTTATAAACAAATGATTGTGGTTGTGGTAGAGTTGTTATGGCTGCTACCAGTTTAGTTTATGAAATTCTACATGTATTGTAATTCGATAGAATTGATAAGTCTATAGATAATTCTATTTTAAATGAAATTTGTTTTTATTTTAACTATCTCCTATCACAGAACATACTTAAACTTATGTTTACATAAAAGGCCTACACAAACCATAACATATATATTTAACGGTAGGCTAGATAAATTGTTCTTTTGTTCTTTTACTCATAAATAAATGCTTATTAAACTTCCTTGACAATTAATAATAATGATAAATATAAATACACAATATAAAGTTAGCTTTAAAGATTTCATAAAAGAATTTGAAGAGAAAAAGTAATGCTATTTTGAAATTGGTGCACAATTCTCGGCTAATTGGTTGAAAAAGATCTATTTTAGTTTGGACAGTAAAGCATTAGGCCTACCAAACATAGGTTTGGTATTGTCTTGTTTACAAACACTCATAGCCAGTCACAATAACAAGAGCTCAAAAACTCTTGTAATAAACATCGATACCAATTTAATCATGAAACCATGCATATTTTTATTCCTGGAGCACATTGCCTATGTTGTTATCTAACACTTGCAAGATTCAGGATTGTTAGTGACGAATATTTCGGGGTATAAATCCTGGCAGTAGCAAGGTATAACCATTTTAAAAGTGCTATTAGATGGGTACTTACGATGTAGAATATGCATTTTTCCTAATTATTTTAAACAGAAACACAAATATTTTCAAAATATTAATTTTTGGTCTTTTTAAATCTAAAAATAGACTATGGTTAACACAAAAAAAATATATTTTTTCACTTCCTGTTCAGGTTATACACATATATGATACTCTAAAGGGTAGGGATGAGTAAGGATGCATTTTAGAGGTAATCTACCCGCATTTTCTTGGAAAAAGATTAGGGAAAACCACCCTCAGTAGACCCGACCAGAATTCAAAACCCAATCTCCCTGTCATCAACAGGCCAGTTTAACACTAGAATGAGGCCTCACACCTTTCAAAAACATAATAAATATTACAAATTATTTGATAATCAATGCCATCGTGCTCAACCCCAACTCGGGAGGTGGAGATCCTTATATATATATATTTTTTATGGCTTATAGCTTATGAGTCCAGGTCTCAGACTTTGATGACCTAAAATGATAAAAAATTACTTACAAATTTAAACAAAAACACTGATTGCGTGCATTACTAAATCAAACACACGCTTTACAAATGGAAACTTGTGAAAACTCTTCAACAAATACACTCTTGTAATCTGCTAATTACAAATTGATTTATAAATATCTGCTTCAGAAGTAATAGCTATCCCCTCCCAAAGCAATAATTTTCAGCTTAATTGCATTGTTTCACCAGGAATGTGTATTTTCCAAACATACAAGCAAAGAGGGTACAAAGTTCATTGCTTACATTATATTCTCATTACAACTGTGTGATTAAAAATTTTATGTTTGAATATTTATACATCTATAAAATATCGGTAGTATTTAAAGACATAGGCTACTTATATAAATTCCTGAAACTTATTCGAAAACGCTTTCTAAAAGGCCTCAAAAATACCTAAAAATGATCAAGAAATATGACCTCTTAAATCAAAATTATAGAAAATGATCAAAAAATGACGTATTATAAACATTTCTACAACCAGGGGATGATGAGCAAAATTTATGGACATACGAGCATTGTCTGTGATGAACCAAAAACATGATGACATGTTATCAAAATTCATACCCTGCTGATGACCTGGGAGTAATGTGGAAGGGGGCTGGGCTAAATCTTTGGGACTATTCGGTTGATACGCATACATTAATTTCACTAATGGAGTAGGGATGAGGAAAGTAGATATTTAGATGAAAATATATACCCGATTTGTATGGAGGCAATTAAAATTAATAAAATTATTGTGAAATATATTGTAATAAAAATTTTAAAGTGTAAAACTAAGAAGACATTTTAATTGATGTATGTTTGCAAAACTTACAATGGTAAACATAATGTATCAAATATTACTTTGGATTCAATTGACTGTTGTGTATACAATCAATAAAATTGACAATTCAATCAAACAAATATTTTGTTTTTGAACAGTGAAGCTATCACAATATGTACATTAATGTGTGGATGCAGAATGTAGAGTTCAAAGGAAATGTACACACATTCTAGTGAAAGGATAGTGGCAAACAATTAAGAAAAAGAAAGATACTTCACTACACTCTGGTCAAAATTTGAGCCTCAGCCTCCCTGTCACCCGGACTCGCATGTTTGGCAACATGCTCGCCATAGTTGAGGGGCATATGTAATTACGTGGGATTTTGGGTGAAGGGTAGTCATGACTACCGGGGGAGCATTGCAAATGAAGCAAATAATCTTGTATCACCAGGTGTTTTGTCTGAATTTGTGGCAGAGATCCTGTGTGACGTCATTAATCCGAGATGGCCGCCACTACATTCTTTCAATTAGAATTTGGTTTGTAACTCATTTCATAGTGAGCCTATCATATATTTTATGGGGTCCTTTTTTGTTCACCATAAAAAACTGATTAAAAATCTCCTTGAATGAATTTTAAATCTCGTATTGTTTATAAGTTATTTCATTATTATTATGTTTTCCGGTGTAACTCCCTGTTCGCAGTTCCTTTTTCATTTTTTCTAACATTTTTATTCTATTTTGTTACAGGTTCTGGTACTTGGCAGTATTTTGTGAACAAAATATGAAAATTGTTTAGAAGCAGTCTCAGTGTGAAATTTTATTCTTTCTTCTAGAATAAATAAAGTTTTTCTAAATATCAATACCTCCAGATATCGAAAGTCACTTGAAAGTAATATTTTCACCTGCAGTAAAAAAAATGAATGAAAGACCATTCCATGTGTATCTTATGTCAACAAAGAAAGATATTTCCCCTGGTTACTCCAAAATGTTATGAAAGGATTTTAGGGTGTATTAAGAAGAGAGTCGAGTGGAATGATAGCGAATACTTAAACACAAGTCTTCAATTAGGCAACTTAACATCTGAGTAACTGAAAAATGAAAAAAATCATGGCATTCGGAATGCTACAAGTAATGTACTACTCATAAGGCAAATATGGTTTGAAGTAAAATATTGCATGAAGAGCAGTTATTTGTGCCAAAGTAGTTTATCTTTAGCCACAGAGAAGAGGAAGAAGAACGAAGCTACACTACAAGATCAAAAATACCCATGTATCATAGAAATAAATGCTTCATTTTACAATAAAGAAGGAAAATTTTCAAGAATGTTTTGATGATGAGTTACTGGATACACATTGTAATCCCACTGAAGAAACTGAGACTGATGATTGTGATACGGAGTCAGAACTCCTTACTATAATTCTGACTTAATCAGCTTACAATTCCATTATAAGTGATCCTCCAACGAAATAAACTTATGTCTGTGTACTCCCACTCTTAGATGCCAGCCCAACAAGCACACAAACACAGCTCACGTTCATGAAGAAGTTGGAGAAAATAACATCTGCTGTTACCCAGAATCGCAAACGGTTGTCACATTGGATTTTGGCCTTTACAAGACTTTTCAAAAATTAGCTATGGCTAAAAAAGACTTGTCAAAAAACTGGAGTCTTAGAGCAGGTGAGCTACATATTATTATAATGGCGTTGCTTCAAGCTATTGGTTCTTTCTTGGATGGTATAAGCATTGAGGCCACTTAACTGTACTTTATGATGAGAATGTTGTAGCCCAGATTCTAGCAGGAAAGTGTGTAAGGAGAGCAGTTAAAGCACACATGTCACTAAGGGTTGCACCTTTCAAATGCATCATGGAGGAATTCTACAAAGAGCATGTTGAAGTCAAGGAAAGGATGAAACCTGAGATTAATAAGTTACCAGAAAGCTTATAATTGGAGGATTTTCAAGAAACAAACTCAGTCCATAGTTATATTATGAAAATGCTGACCAATTTGAATGTGCTGGCCAAAATGGAAACATTTGAGGCTAAAGAATCTCAAGAAAAATCAACACTCAGAGTTGCTCTTCATTACATTCATAATGCTTTTATCAATAAGATTAGTCCAAACTGCAAACTGGGGATACACCTTGCATCACTTGAAGAGTTTGCTAAGTACTTTTTGGCCCTTGGTTTGATAAACTATGTGAGTATAATAGAATGGTACTTAGCAGGAATAAAACAGCTTGAAAGCAAACACCTGCACTTCTGGAGAGAGAGTTTAAGAAAGGATTGGGTAGTAAGAAAGACAAACATACTCTTTCATGCTCTAGGTTCAGATGAAGCTCTAGAACATGAAAACAGGGCAATGAAAGTACTTGGTGTTGTGGTTAATATCACTCAAAAGAAAGATTTTTTTAGCCTCTCCTGAAATGTCGAGGCTGTCTATAGTAGAAGAAGAAGAAGAAACAGAAGAAACAAATGTTAGGAATCACATTATGAACGGTCAAAACATCACCACCTAACATCATCAAAAGCAACACGCCAAAATAAATATGGTCAGCAGATCTACAACTCGATCATGAGAATGACTAATCCTGTGATATATGAAGGAAAAGAGTCCATAAAAATCTCAAAAAGATAGTTTTTGATGAAAAAATTCAGGACACATCAAGAACGACAGAGAGAGGATGTCAAATTTACAACATCTTTAAAGAAGACCGAATTGAATCAGACAGTTGTAGCCTGTGGGCACCACTGAAATAAATGGTACAGAACTCCGCACAGACTTTCTCGCTATATTGTTTAAAAAATGGAGATATTTACTCAAAATTCATAATATAATATACACTAGCGAACCAAAAAAAAGATTGTGCTATACATACGTAAAACATTTTTTGACTCATGGTTTTAAATTTCATAATTTTATTTTTAATTAATTAACGTCTTCATTTGTATATTTGGATCAATAAAAAATATCGATGTTGGGCCCCCAAGGGTCAACAATTTGTATTAAAATTTTGACTTCCAGTTAAAATTTTCTTCATTTTACTAGGGGATGCACATCTTATAGTTATCGCATTGCCATTAAATTTCTCTTTTATAAATTTTGACCAATAAAAAAGGTAATTATTGACTATTGAGTCTAAAATGAGAGAGAGGAATCGTTATAGCCGATTTTGAGAAAATATAATTTTCTCATTTCACCTTTTAGTAAACTGCTATTTATTTTAGGGTTAGACAGACACACAGAGATATGGCGTTGCAAAAACCACTCTTTAGGGTTTGGGGGGGGTCATGAAACGTCGACATCCATCAACATCTTGGGCTATATTTTTTTTGACGGTCGTAATACTTTACCTTAAAGTGTTGGCAAACTTAAAAGAAATATATATTTGTGTATAGTTTGAAAACTTTTGGATTTATAAAAATATATTTCAAGTAAAAGATGTTTATTGTAAAGAGATCCACATGTATGCAATGATAAGTAATATCTCAAAGACTTGTGGAGATAAAATTAAAAATTAGAATTTACGCATCAGACCGGAACCCTTAAAGTCATTTTGATGAAAATTTGAGAGTAGCCATTTGGTTTATAATATTGATCAAAGTGTAGAAATGAAATTAAATCAAAATCGTTAAAGCCAATTTTGATAAAATCAATTTTTTCTCTTTCTGTCCTTGAGGAAACTACCCTTAATCTTAGGGTTGGATATCCAATTCCAAAAATTCCTCGGGGTAAACCTCTGAAAATCCTAAATACCAAGTTTTAGCCCAATCGGTAAAATAGTTTAGGCTCTGGCTCGAGGTACAGACTGACAGACAGATGGACAGAGAGACAGATGGCATTGTGAAAACAGCTTTTTAGGGTTCGAGGGGGTCATGAGATGTTGACATCTATCAAAATCTCAAGTTCGATTTTTTTGATAATCACAATACTTTCTCTACCTGTAAGATAGCGAGAAAGTAAAAAGAAAACCTTCATTTGTGTAAAAGTGCACACAAAGTTGTTAAGACAAAAGTATCAAACACCATAGTGCAGTTGAAGGCAGATCGTTCATTGTTCACACGTTTGATGATTTATTCAAGAAGTCGAACCAATAGTGATCCACAGAAATGCCTGAGTGATTATGAATTCTCTGCAGTACCTCTTTTAATGTTCAACTTAGATGGTACAATGATTTTACCTTCAAACAAAAGCAATCTGCTGAAGATACTGTAAGAGCAACAATATACAAAGATTTCTAACAACATGAATGAGGTTTTTTCATTTGTTACTGAGGAGAAATTATCTGTACCAGAGCAAACAGTTTCAAAATTATGTTCAGCAGCTGTCCTTGATGGACTGGCACAATTGCAAGCACTGCAGAAACCTTCATATGTGAAGACATGCCAAGACCTTGCAATTGAATTCAACAAGAAAATAGAACCTTATCTACTTAGATATGATGAAACACATTTAGTATTTGATACCTACTTAGAAAATTCACTCAAACACTCCATGAGACCAAAAAGAGTAGGAAGATCATGGATTCTACAAATATTGAAAAATATACCATGATAACCCCCTCTCTAGTATTCTAAAACTAATGAGGAGTCAAGCAAATTCTGCCTGCACAGAGGATATAAAGAATTCTGGTAGCTAGTTGGAGAAATGAAGCCAAGTCATCAAATGGAAATGATGTTGGAGATCTTCAAAGCGCACATGAGTAGGCATACACAAAAATAATTCTACACTCTTTTTATGTATTATCTCATAATGCTACTACCCTCCACATTTTTTCACCTGAACCGATGTTTTTATTCTTTGACTGTGGTGGTCACTGTTTTTCCCATTTTATAATATGTTTGTCACAGGTGTTGGAACTAATAGAAGATTTATAGATATCAAACGTGTGTGCTCCTGCTTAGGGTCTACAAATGTTAAGGCATTCCTAGGCCTTTATGCTCTTTCAGGGTGTGATGTTACTGGGTGCTTAAGAAGAAAGGAAAATTATCTTTGTGGAAAGCTTTCAAGGCTTCAGAAAAAGAAATCCTTGAAGCTTTGGCAAGACTTGGATGTCTAGAGGAATTAAGGGGAGGAAGATGAACAATTAATAGAGCAATTCATTTGTTAAGTCTACTCACCAGGGTCAAATATTTCGGACATTGGTCAGTTGTGTTGGTGGATGTAAAAATAAAACCCACAAAGTGAAAATCTTCTGCTAACAAGATCCTCTCTATTATTATACATCTTAAGGACTCATTACCAGCTAATGGAATGGCGATGTGCTGGTCAACAACACCCGAATCTCCCAAAGCCCTTACAATTCGGGTGGAAAAGGCAGAAAATCAATATTCTCCTAATATGTGTACACTTCCATGTGCACTACAGTCAATCTTGCAGCTAGTACAGTGTGCTTGCGTCAAAGGACGGTGTGCCGTGCATTGCAAATGGCATGCTCAATCACTGAAGTGCAGAACTGTGTGTGGTGGCAACGAAGAACTCTGTGATAAAAATGATGTTGCTGATTATGAAAATTAATTCTGGGACCCAGAAAATAAGTCTAACCCCTAATTTATCTATTTAATAGATAAATTTCTCTAGTAAATATATAGATATTCCAGTTTTAATAAATAGTATAGTTCATTGAGAATGTTGCAAATTATTTCACATTTTCTAATTTAGTAAGCATACAGTTGAAGGTTTGCGATGAAGTTCAATATATTGGGCTATATCTCGGAAACGATAAGAGATATAAAAAGTTTTATATGTTTTTTTCTATTCCTCATTTCATTTTTAAGAAAAAAAGAAATTTTAAAATATTTTCGTAGAACCATCCTAAAAGCAGTTACAGAGGGAAAAACAAATTAGTGTTCTAATGGTGGCCATCTTGGATTAATGATGTCATACAGGCCCTCTCCAACACATTCAGACAAAACACCTGGTACTCATGATTGTATGCTTCATTATCACTGCATCCCCATTAGGCATACCTTCATTAAAAATCCTACGGGCTAGATTATTGTAACAGATGCTCCTACACTACCAATGCAGGTCACAGACAAAGGATATTAGTTCAAACGTGTGCCATTGAGGGTTGATCCATACTTAGTAACCAGCAGTTATATAAACAGATAAAACATGATCAAGAAAAAATTAAACTTTTGTCTGGAAAACCTGAAAAAGTCTGGTGAATTTGAAAAGGAAATTCTTGTATCCACCCTGATAAATAAATATGCTTATGTTGTTATTGACATTTTATATAAAATCTCATGGTAATCCCAGGATATAAATAACCTAATCTTAAATATGTATTAATTTTAAAGTCCCACTAAACTATGATTTTCTATTTGTCCAATTAATACAAACCTTCATTTTCAACTTATGCTATTGTTACATGCTTTGTCATTATTAATTTTTCTCACCTTACCATCTTTGTAAGATTAAAAATGTTCTTATTCTATTTCAGCAAATTTTTAGTACATGTATGTCTTATGATATTTACTGCCTTGTTTGCTTTACGCTTGGATGGCACAGTCCATTGGAGTTTTTGGACAGTTTTTATTCCGATTTGGTTTTGGAAATTCATGGTCATCATTGGTGCTACTATTGGAAGCTATGTCTGGTGGAGATATCCTCATTTCAGGTTAGTATACAACAATATAATACTACTTTTTAATTTGCATGTAATATTTTGATTGATGATACAGCTTTTATTGTAATATAAACTTTAAACCAGGGCTTGTGGATTTGTAATGTCAAGCCTTTGATTCCAACTGCTCTATTTTTTCCATTGTCTAACTCTGACTCCTTCATAAATGGCTAAAGTATATTAACTATTAATAACCTATTTCTGGAGTAAAATGCTCCAATACAGATAGCATTATGGGAGGGAATCTTCATTGAAATTTTGAATGTATCTTGTCAATCCAAATTACAATATTGATCCTAAAGAATAAAAAGAAAGTATGAATTAAAATTATATAGCTAGGCCTACCATATTTTATTATATTATTATAAGTTTTTATTTTGAAGTCTGTGTCGAAGTTAATACATTTTTACTAACTCCACCAAAAATTGCTTCTGACTCCAACTCCACAGCCCTGCTTTAAACATTTAACATCTTTAGGGTTCTTCAGGACACATTCTGATAAAGTTAATAATACCTTACCCACAAATAAATGTGTTACGTAAAATATAAATATATTTCATATAATATTTGATTTGTTTTTACTAAATGACTCGCGTAGTATGGTTAATTTTTTCATCTTGATTACTATAGAATTATATAGTATGTCACATTCTTCTCTCTTGTTCTTGTTCATGGTCTCATTGCTATCACAACATACTTTATTCTGTACCATTTAGTAAAGCTACTCTGTGTAGTTAACATGTTAACTGTGCAGTTAATACATACTGTTTATTATCCCAAACCTTAAGAGGCTATAGGCCAAGTAGTGCTGGTCATTGTAAGTGAATAAAGGACAGTGTTACAAAGATTTGCATGTTGTAAACAGACACTAAAACGCTGACATGCAGGCAACACCATTTTTATGCAGTCTTTTCGTGTTTCTTTGAAGTGTTCAGAAAATTTCACAGAGACTGATTTGTTTTTGTGTAAAAAACATAAAGGTAACTTAAAAGATGGATAAAGTTAAAACTTTCCTCATTCAGAAATTTGATAGTAATAATTTTAACTTTGGAAATATCAAATGAAAATAATATTGTGTATAGAGAAAATTATATATATCAAAAATGGAAAGAAGGAAAAACCAGTATCAGCTGAAATTAATGAGCTTAAGGCAAGGAACGGCGGAAACAAAAAAGGAATATTAATAATTTCAACAGAACCTGCTTATGTGGCTGCATGGTCTAAGGCACTACTCTCGCAGTAGACTAGACTGCCAATGACAGGGAGATCAAGGTTCAAATCTTGGTCAGGTGTACTGAGGGTGATGTTTCCAAATTAGTTTTCCACTCTCTCTCAATTAAAATGTTGGTTCACTTATAAATATAACCTTTCCCTAGAGCCAATAGAGTAATTAGTACATAACCGGATAACCCGAACGAATAGCAAGACACTATGCAAAAAAAAAAATCAATGAAACTCTAATATAGTCTACTAAAAACAGTCATTACATGCAATACATAGGCACATACGAATATGTGGAATTGCCTACCAGTCACAAACAACCAATCTGTAAATAAGATTAGTCTCAAGCACAGGCTCCTCAGCTATAGGATGAATCTAAATGACAATATTGCTCAGCATATAAGTAGGATTGAATCAATGGCTCTGTCGTTAGTGTACATAGGAGAAGCTATGATCAAGCTAATGGCTTTGTTGTTAGCGGACATTGGAGAAGCCGTTTCTGATGTGGACAAAATTGTGAAAACACTTGTGAGTTTGCAGAGTAGCTTCATCTTGTTCATAAGTGTGTGGGATTTTATGCTGAGGTAATGCACATGTTCGAAAACCCAGCCTCTCCACTTCTCAGGGAAGAGAAGTGGTTCATACAGAACAATGATGTCGCAACAGCGTTTGCAGTGTTGTATATAAAAAAATTTACAAAATTATTAAAAGTCAAGCATACCACAACGAGAAGAAAAAGAATAAAAATCTAGCAGTACGAAGGATATGAAATGTTTTTACTGTGGTTGAGTGGATCACATAAAAACAATGCCACAATCTTGCTAATGAAAAATAGTGATTGAAGTAAGCAGCACGAGTCGAAGAAGGCTGTATTTTAGTACTGAATACAAAAATGTCTCTACTACTGGATGTTAAATTGTGTGGCTGGTGGACACTGCTTTGTCAAAACATTTGACTTATCTTAAGGAGGGGTTTTCTGTGTTTGAGTGACATACAGATCGAAGATAATTTGTATGTTCAAGCAGAAGGTATCGGCTCTGTGGAAGTATTAGCACTTATGAATGAATAATGAAAGCTTTGCACACTCGAAATATTGCTATATGTTTCCAAAACTTAGGAAAAATATATTATCAGGTATAGCAGTAACTATTTAATGGTTCAAGGTGATTTTCGATCAAAGCAAAATTGATGTGTAGATTCTAATGCAGAATTTAGTAGTTGTTACAAAAATTAAAATGATGAATCATTGTTATAAGATTATTTTCAGGAATAAAATCACTGAGCAGGCAAATTCATCAGAGGAGTCAATGAAGCTAATGCATGAGCGACTGGGTCATCCAGACATCAATAGCTTCAAGACGATGGACCAGCATATTTGAGTTCTTCCATTGCCTTTTTGTATCCCAATAGTGATGAGTTAAATAATAGCCCTTAAGAGTGCTACATGGACTGTACAATCTTTATCTGTTGTAGAATTAGCTTCTTTACAAAGTACAGAGTGAGGGGATTGAAATAGTTAAGTCTTTAGAGGTGGGAAGCCAAAAAATCATGGCCTCTATATAGCCGGAAAAGAGCAACACATAGATATCTTTGGCCTCTTATTTTGTGACGTTAGATTAGTCAGTGTAAGCTGAGGATAGCTGTAACAGCACCAAAAAATGCCCCAACAAATAGTAGTAATTTGAATAAAAAATCCATTAGAACCATATGTTGCATTGTAATGTAATTTACCATATTATTCAGTAAAAAACATAAAATTTGAGATCAATGGAATCGTTGTTACCATGTATCCACAAATTAAACTTTTTTTGCATGAAATAAATCTTTCATTTATAACAAATTCACATTTGCCCACTGAAAAATAGATGCAATTTCACTTTGACTAAATTTATGTTTGGAGGTTAATCCTATATCCAAGTTACTCAATTCATAACACACATTTTAACATTTGATAAAAGGGTTTGACCTCAATCTTGCAACTCTAGAACTGTGAGCAAAATATGACCCAAATCAGTTTTATTTGAATATTTCTTTGATATGAAATGACTTGTTTATTTTTGTTCTGAAAGAGGGTCAAACATGTCAAAAGACTATTCATTAATAGAGCTCTATTAAATTTTTTATTTTACTAAAAATAAATAGAAAATATTAACTCTGGAAATGGTTTTAGATATTGTTCTTGGTTGTATTTATTGAAAATTTACTCTAAGGATTTTTTCAACAATTGCCTCACACTAAAGCGACAGCAGTTTTTATAGTCACTTAAATCAATTTTTTACCAATGATAAGGACTCAAATTAGCAACTGATTTTGAAAACTGAACTTATCCACATAACATTGCTGCATATATGACATAATCTCATATGTTATGAATGGTTAAAAGCTATTTTATGCAGTTTAACATTGTTAGCAAAGGTTAAGGACGGGTACACAAGAATCAACGTCCGAGACGAACACATAATTTACAAATACACTTAATGGGCTAATTAACACAAAAAAGTTAGCGTGAGCACAGAACGACGCGGTCGGTTTTGAGAGAAAAAGACAACTGTAAAAGTGAAAGTGCGTGATTGGATAACTCTTGATACTCGCGCTACTGCAGCGCCTTCCGTGATTGGTGCAGTGGTTGGATCGTGTATCTTAGTCAGTGACTCCAACAAACATTGTTATATAATATAATTTCCTTGACATTATCGATATGGAAAAAAACAGTCAGATTTCATGCATTCCAATCTAAAACATTTGTGTTTTTTTGTGGCTTCTTTTTTTCATTACCTCTTTTTTATGACACATACGAACACACAAGAATAGTTTAATTAACAGAAACATTAAAAAAAATGATTCACCTTGATTTACACTCTTATAACTGGCGGCCTAAAATACTTGTTATAGAAACTGCAATTTATGGAATTACTTATCCATTCTTATGAGATACAATTGGTATTAGCTTAGCCATCAATTTAGTTCATCAAATATTCTTGTGTTTTTATTTATTCTGCCTCCAAAGTAGAAGTTAATTGATATTGAAACTGTTTCAGATTAGAAGGAGAAGCATATGTACATTATAAAGCAATGCTCATCAGTCTTGCACTTCATCTAATACTACTTATGTTTGAGTTGTTGGTGTGTGACAAATTGGAATCAGGAAGACATCTTTGGATCTTAGTATTCATCCCATTAATATTTATTTCCATAGTTTCAATTGCTGTCTGTATTTGGGCAGTTAAACATGACCGTTCTTTTGAGGTAAAACATTAATAATTATACCTAGTTTTTTTTTTTGGCATAAAGACAAATGGTGAACTGCTACATTTAAGCTATGGAACTTCATGACATTTCTGGAAATGCTAATACTCACTTGAACACCTGTAACCTTAGTGTAAAAACTTAAAAAAAAAAGTGTGTGTGGGCTATGACATACTGTACTATGTATTGTTTTTTAACAGTCAGGCACCACCCGACCTCAAGGACCATATGTGGGTTTCCTATTTCCACCCCTCTGGTATCCAATTTTGATTGCTTTTAGTTAATTTATGTTTGTGAGCAAACAATTTTTGCTGAGGCCTCACAGCTTTTGGGTATCTATAGACCACTTTGTCATGGTTATGCACTTTTTTCTACATTCAATAAATGCTGAATAAATGGGTTTTTCAAAATTGGTGGACTGATTATGACAAGCTTTTAATGATTCATTATAATCACATTAAACCTAACTTAAAAATCTTAGCTGAACACATTAAATGTTTAGCTTATTTTAGTTTTTAATCTAATAATACATTTGCATACCTTTAATTCATAGTAATCTTCACACATATGAATATAGGTCAGCTTGTCAGAAGAAGCTAGTTTCTTTTTTATATTCCAGTGTGAATAGTTTTAACTCAAATAATTCTTGGTTATACTTAACGTGTTTTAATACTAGATTAATATCTAGAAGATTTAAAGTAAAACATAAGTTAATAATTTTTAACTAACAGCATGGTACATATTTATCAATTGATTAATATTTCGTTTTTTAGTTTCCTTGTAATACTGCTGAAAAAATTTACCTACTGAAAATGTGTGCTGATTTTTTTTTTATTAACTCTAACATTATCTTATTCTTTAAAATACTGTAAACAATATAGTGTTAGTAGACAGTGTGTCAACAATCAATGTTGTGATGAAATTAACAAGACCTACTTTGTCTTCAACTAAGTGAGGCCTGGTTCATAGTTTGGCTTGACGCATTTTTCAGTCAGGGTTCAGGCTTACCTCGATTTACTTCAATAAAAAAAATTAATGCGCTCATAACTTGAGCATGCTCTGCTCTTTTAAGAACCTTGTTTGTCTAACATTGCACATTGAGATTTAAATACATGTTGTGGTTTAAATGAATGTTTTGTTGTTTCACATAGGCACATCATTTAATTAGTTTTATAAATGTTGCTTTAAAAAGCATTAACTACTAAATAACTTTAATAATGCTGTTTGCTACCAATCTGGTCATAGTTACTATTTGTATGTTCAAAGAGAAAACTGTGCCTACTACCTTTGGTGATATTTTGAACTTTCATCTCTTTTTTTATCATGTTGGCACTATTACTTGCTTGCGTAAACAGCTGTTACAGAAGGCACTATTACTCGCTTGTTTGAACATCTGTGACAGGGTGGCCACTGACCGGGTAAAACCAGAAAAACCGGAAATTACTCTTGAATTTTGCTCTCAGGAAAAACCCCAGGAAAAGTGTTTGAATTCTGCCGCCTGTCACAAATTTAAAGGCGAGGACCACTCTAAATGGCTTTTAGGGGTATCCAAGTTTCAAAAATTTTCTGGTGGAGAACCACTCCAACATCTTGGAGAGGAGTCTAATTTCCAGGCGAGGACCTCTCAAATGGTTGTACCCTTAATTTTTATTTTATTTTAGGAGGAGAAAGAAGAAGCGGTCCTATATGTGGCTTGTGGAATTTTTTCCCCAACAGTAGATGGTTAGGATTTCTAGTCTCACAGCCATAGGAAAAGATTTTTAAAAATGGATAAAATTAATTATTTATATTTTTTGCTAGGAATTATACTGGAATTTTATTCTGTAGTTTGAGTAGCCATCCTTGTGAGGCAAGTTTACCACTTAGGAAATTAGGTGCTACGATTCCCTTACTAAGAAATGAAGATAAGAACTGTATAGTAAGATAAGTGAATGACTTGAGTAAGACAGCAAACATTATCACTACATAAAGGAAATACACGACTGTTAATTTGTTCACTAAAAGAACCATCACAGAATTACTGTGGCTCACAACATAGTTTTTATTCCACCAATATTATCATCATCACATCATAACAATATCATTATCATCCAATAGTAGTTATTATTTCTCTAACAAGGTGTTTTTTGTAGTGTTTTGCTATCCTCTTCCTTTGTTTTTTTTTATAGTTTTGAACGCATTTATATAAACCTTACCACTCTTCATTTGTTGTACAGTGGCTAAAATTATCTATCATTCATCATCATCATCATCATCATCATCATTCATTCATACTAACAATTCTAATCACATAATCTCTCATCTACTGCTTCCAACTGTGATCGGTTCAGTTTTGTAAAAGGCCTCCATCTTGTGCTGACTTTCCACCATTCCTCCTACCTTAGGTCAGCTGTATATTATACGCAAGGCAGGCGCAACAGAGGAGAATTGTGTAGAACATGTGTTTTTATGGCTTACTGCACATTGGACAGTGCAGGGCAGTATATGAAGGAATAACTCTTTTGTGCCTTTGTCTGGTTGTAGTAAGCTCACAGTTTTCCTGTGTCCTCTGCACTGATATCACACAGTTTGATGCACTGTTAGTTTTTCTTCACTTCCAATAGGATTCTGAGTCTTGCATTCTTACCCATTGATGTCATTTTAAACAGCTGAACTTCAACAAACTGAATTCCACTCACTCAGTATGATTCCCTAAAAAAATTGTCTGGAGCTTTTGATATTAACATAAATTCAATGTGAAGATTTCTTTTTATCTTGTACTGACTTTTCCAAATTGTCTTCATTCTATTTTTACAAACAGAGTACTGTATGGTATAGCTAAATTATTAAATTTTGAGTCATACTCAAAATCTATATCTAGCAGAAGTTCTTATAATTCACATGCCAAATCACTTGCACCACTGAATCTGTCTGAGGATTGGTTTCAATATGCAATGCCTTGCCATAACCTCTTCCTGTACTATGCCTCACCTCTGCCTCTGCTGTGCCTGCCCAGCATGCATTGTGTCACAGGCTTAACTCTTGTCCATTCTTCTCCTCTTTCTTGAACACTTACTACCACCTGATGCTCCTCCCATATTCTTCAAGGTCTTCCTTGTGGTATTTTTCCAACATACTTTAGCTCTATTGTTCTTCTTCTAATACTTTCTGTTCCCATACTCATTACGTGCCCAAATCAGGTCACATGTGACTTTCAAGCTTTTATCAAGTTTAGTCAAAATTTATTTTTTCCTCCCTTAAAAATCTACTGTTGACACTTAAAACTATTGTATTCTTTTAACACCTTTTGTTTTTTATTTACTTCAATTGTAGCCTAAACTTTCTTATTAATGGTATCAAGAATATAAAGTAATTAATAGTTCAAAGAATATAAAGTAACAATTTAAATTACAGGCACACGTGGCTTTGGTATTAGTGATTGCTTGACCCTTATATATATATATTTTAAAATAATTTGGTGCATTTTAAACTTTTTTATTTATGGTTTGAAACCTCCTCTATATAAATACTGTACATACTATATAATATTGAGGACATTAAAAATAATTTCTTGAGATGTATGTTATATGTATGTTTGAATCATATTTTTGGGTAGTATTTGTGTTTATGCTAAACCACCACTTTATTAAAGATTAACTATATTTTTAATAAGTGTAATTGCTGCATTTTTTAGTTTCCTTTCACTTAGCTTGTTTTCTAGACATTAAAAAAATGTTTTTAAAGAAATATCAAATATGTGTTATGAATGGTAATTGAAAACACAGGAGAGATGATACACTTTAAAAGTACTTATAAAATTAAATCATTAAATCTTCATCTAAGGAGGTAAATTTATTTTTCTTTTAGTATATATTTTTTGTCCTTAATTGTCCACTGTAATAAACCACTCATTTTATAAAAAGTTATATCTCAAAGGATGACATTTTATAAAATGTATAAAAAGCCAAATTGTGATAATATTAAATATTGTTGACTTTTATTTCTTATTTTATTTTTCAACACTTATTTAAACAATAAAAATATTCACAAAATTATTTGGGAAATAATAATTGCTTAATCTATTTCTTGGTATTGAGATACATTTTTATTCTGATTTGTACTTGTAAATCTTTTCTTCAGTATTAAATGTTTTTTAGCTATACTAGTTTAATTTAAATTGAATTTTATTTCAGTTGGAGCTTTTTTGCTCTGTAAACATTCTTCAGTTCATCTTCCTGGCCCTTCGTTTGGATGGGTTTATCTCTTGGAGCTGGGAAGTTGTCTTTGTCCCACTCTGGATTCTCATGTGTCTTTCTTTGGTGGGAGTGCTATACACCATCATTTTTGCCGGCATTTTGCTGCGAGCACCTGAAGTTAATCCACAACAAAGACGGACATCATTCAATTCAGCTTTAGGATACACATTTCTTGTCATACCCATTCTAATATTTCAGGTGAAGTATAGACTCAATTTTAGTTATGTGTTTACCTTAGCTAAAGGCAACCTTATTTTAGGTTGACATTGTAAAATAAGAGCCACCAAACTTAAATCATACATTTTATTTAAAAATATAAAGATTTTGGAATATTATAAGATTATTCACTACTTTATAAAAACTACTTCACATACAAATCCAAGACACTGTGTGGACCTATAAACATTACTTTCAGTATGTCATTTTGCTACTATTACATAGCTACTATATTTAAATAAAAATAATAAAACTAGGCTTACAACTCCCTATTTTGAATATCTTGAACCTATTTTTTTCCCCTTTTTATACATTATTCCTAAACTTACTTCATTATAATATATGATTATTTATTTGCTGTGAAAATCATTCAAAGAAATCTACTTATATTCACCACTGGCTAAATTGAATACTTAGGTGGTTATCTAGGTTTATCTTACTTATAGCTTCATTGGTGACCGAAAAAAATGTGATTAAGGTAAATGCAAAACTAGAGATCCTTATACATAATATTTTATACAGCCAACACAGTGGGTATGGGTAGGTGTTTACAAATCCAGTTTCCTTATCATTTCTCTCCATACATAACGCACATTTTCTTCTAACTCTAAATAATATAGTATCCATTACATATATGTGATATTGTTCTATATGGACATGTGAATTATTAAACTAAATAATGTAATAGAGGAACTTGGGGTAACTTACACATATAACAGCAATTTTGAAACGTGTCTTAACTATTGGTGGTAGCATACAAAATATGGGCAGTCTAGTTTAGGGGTTGAGTGTATGTTAGGAGGGAGGGGCACCTTAATCATTATAATTGTGTTTTAACATAAACTGATTTGGAGCAGAGCAAAGAATATAAAGTTTAGTAGTCACAGGATTAAGGATGGCTAGGACAGAAAGACAAACCAATTTGAGAAATAAGTCAGTGAGAAAATATGAGATGAGAAAAAGCAGGGGAGAGGGGAGAATATCAGCAAGTACCAGGAGAAAATAAATAAATAAATAATACCTATTACTGCTATGCGATGAATGAATAAATTAAAATAATATGTTATATTTTGCACCTGTGTTCACATTTCTTATTATTGTACTTCATACCACAAGTAGTATTACATGTGAAATGTACATACGAAACAAAGTTGAATTAAAATACTGTCTGTTACTATATGATGAGTACATACATTAATATAATTTCTGGTTGTGATAAGTGGCCCTGCAGTTAATATATTACAGTGGGTGGGTCTCATGTTTATCAAACGATTATCAAGTAGTCCTCCATTGAGAAAAGTTTGAGAAATATGGCCTTAAACAATGACAAATTTTATATGTATTTTATTTTTTCATATGGGTGAAATTGAATAAAAAGCACAAGCTGGTTCTTTTACTGTTTATAATATAATTTTATTTAAATTTCAGTAGCATTAGTAGGAATCTGGTTTTTAATAGCAGTCATATTAAGATGCTTGTATTTTTATTTGATTATTTTTCATCCGATTAAACTTGAAATAATTATTTACACTGTGCTTCATTTGATAAACTTGGAATTCTGGTTAGGGCTTAGTTGAGTCAGTAAAAACAATTACAGAGCTTCATCACCCCCTATTTCTACTACCCTTGGCCATTGCTCACAGTCAAACACACAGTACACCCCAAACCCCCCTGCCCTAAACAGTTAAAATATGTCATACTCGTGATAGACTGAATTGGCGGTGACTGGTAGTTGAAGGTTTCATTCTTGGCCGGGTACTCTGGGTGGTGGTCTTCTATATGTGACAGATCAGTATGGTTTTCTAATTTCATCTCTAGTCTAATTCAGGTGTCCCTCCGCTAAACTACTCTCATCATACCTCTCACACGGATAAGGTTGTTATCCATGTGCTAGACCATAGGAACTAAAAACTAGGTTCTATAAACTTTGTTCATTTGAAAAAGAGTTAACTGTAATTTATACAGCATTTAATTTTGTATTTGCATTCATTTTGTGCTAACAATAATATTTTGAGAACATTAAAAAAATCCATGGTGTCAGCCCGCAATCGAGCCATACTGACCGAGTGGCCACCATCTGTTGGTGAAGATAATGGGATATCCCCCCAGATAGAGAGTGTCATGTCTTGAGCACATTGAACCCTAAAGCCGTTAATCTCAGTTCTATAGACCGGAGCCACTACTTTTCATTCAAGTAGCTCCTCATTTGTCCTCACAAGGCTAAGTTGACTCTGTTATAGACCCACTAGACAAAAAATCTGTGAGCACCGGGGATCATACCCGGGGCCTCTAGATCTCTAGCCAGAAACTTTGACCACTTGAATACAGAGGCAGTCTTTTGAGTATGTTATTATAATTAATCTATAAAAGCACAAAATTGGAACCAGATATAGTATTTTCCTTATTCGTAAGAAATCATCTATCCATTTAAAACCAGTTAATGAGCTGCAAAAAGGGACACACCCAAAAGCTGACATGGTTAAGGTGCCTGATAAGGCCATACTTGACAAATTTGTTTGTGCCTGGCACTTAAATAGTGAATTAATATCAAACAAATAGCTTTCAAGATTATGGACTTCATCTCCTGGTTCTTTGAGTTAGAGCCTATAATTATATGAATGAGCCTGTGTGGCCCCTAAATTAAAAAGTGTAAGATAAAAAATCCGTTTTTAAATATTGGTTTTTGCTTTAAATTAGAAATAGCTGTATGGATGTATAATCTACATGATAAAAGGCAAAACCTACTCACTCACTCACTCACTCACTCACTCACTCACTCACTCTTTCTCACTCACTCACTCTTTCTCACTCACACACTCTTTCTCACTCTTTCTCACTCACACACTCACTCACTCTTTCTCACTCACACACTCTTTCTCACTCACACACTCTTTCTCTCTCTCACACTCTTTCTCTCTCTCACACTCTTTCTCTCTCTCACACTCTTTCTCTCTCTCACACTCTTTCTCTCTCTCACACTCTTTCTCTCTCTCACACTCTTTCTCTCTCTCACACTCTTTCTCTCTCTCACACTCTTTCTCTCTCTCACACTCTTTCTCTCTCTCACACTCTTTCTCTCTCTCACACTCTTTCTCTCTCTCACACTCGTTCTCTCTCTCACACTCTTTTTCTTCTCTCTCTCACACTCTTTCTCTCTCTCACACTCTTTCTCTCTCTCACACTCTTTCTCTCTCTCACCACTCTTTCTCTCTCTCCCACTTCCTATCCCTCTCTCTTGTTCTCTCTCTTGTTCTCTCTCTTGTTCTCTCTCTCATGCTTTCTCTCACACTTTCTCACATTTTCACTTTCCCACTTTCACTCTCTCTCCCACTTTCTCTCTCCCAATTTCTCTCTCTCCCTCTTTCTCTCTCTCACCCTCTCACACCCTCTCACACCCTCTCACACCCTCTCTCACCCTCTCTCACACTCTCTCACACTCTCACACCCTCTCTCACACTCTCACACCCTCTCTCACTCTCTCACACCCTCACTCACTCTCTCACACCCTCTCTCACACTCTCACACCCTCTCTCACACTCTCTCACTTTCTCTCACTCTCACATATCCTCTTACTCTTTCTCTTACTCATCCTGTCTCTCACTCTTTCTCCGACTCTCACTCACTCTTTCTCTCACTCTCACTCACTCTTTCTCTCACTCTCACTCAATCTTTCTCTCACTCTCACTCAATCTTTCTCTCACTCTCACTCACTCATGCTTTCTCTCACTCACGCTTTCTCACTCACTCTTTCTCACTCATTCTCACTCACGCTTTCTCTCTCACTCTCGCTTTCTCTCTCACTCACGCTTTCTCTCTCACTCACACTTTCTCTCTCACTCACACTTTCTCTCTCACTCTCTCTCATAAATGCTTTCTCTCACACGCTTCTCTCACTCACGCTTACTCACGCTTTCTCTCATTCACTCACTCACACTTACTTTCACTCACTCACACACACTCTATCTTTCTTTGACTCACGCTCTCACTCTCTCTTATGTATCTTCTGAACCAGCGGACATAGAGCCTTGAAATTTAAAATGAAGGCACCTTTCTAAAATTGGCTTAGTCTTTTTGAGGGCTTTGAAAATTGCATCCAGCTATGAAGGTGGGGAGGGGCAGAAAGGTGTGGGACTCACTCATCACCATATTCTCTCAACTCCTGTGCCTGCAAATTTGAAGTTTTTCTTAGAAGGAAGGTAGTGGGATTGCCCCTTATAAACAGAAAAATCTAAAATTAAGAAATTTTATAATGGGGTGCCAGGAAATGAGGGAGCCTATCGTAAAAAAAAAAAAATTTAGAAGCGGTTAAATTATAAAATATGAAATTTCTTATAGTAAATTTGCAAAATGAGGCTAAGGGGGTTCAAAATTTCAAAAACTAGTACTAAACAACTATTTTCCAGTCTGGTAGAAAACTAAAATTTGGCAGGCAGGCAAAAAGAACACTCCTAATAAATATTAAATGCTGAAAATACTATTTTTTGGGAGGGGAGTGGGAGATTTGAGAAACAGGGGGGGTTGCATGGCAGAAAAACACATCATTTAGGTGTGGTAGAAAATTTAAATTAGGCAGGCAGGTAGAATCATGACTTCATATAACCTAATTTGTCTTAAAATTAGAAATTTTTTAGTAGGAGTCTTAAGAATAAAAATAATATTAAAATATAATATATTATAATAAATATATATTATATTATGATATAACATAAAGTAATTTAATTTTTTTATAAATATTTATATTTAATAATGTTTTAACAATTGATTTTATTCATTCATTTTTTGTTTTCAGACTTTTTAATAAAATGGTAGATAAGGCTATTTCATCTGTGACAAAACTTTGTTGGAAGGTTAGATGATTATAGTAAAGAAACCAGGTATAAGAACTTGGTAGAGGGTAATCAAGAGTAATTTAAAATAAAGGGACTGTTATTGTGTGAACAAGTCCTTCCTATGCTTCCCTATCCTGATCATATAAATAGTTCCACCATTTTTAAAATATCAGTATAATAGCTTGAACATAAAAATAGTCATGACTTGTAGCTACTAACATTTAAGTTGATGCTTACAGGCATTCTGATATTGGTTTTCATATTTAGAACTTCTTTCACACACCATTGTTATTTAATTTTAATAATGACCCCAAAAAGATTAGCATGCAGTGGGACTTCCATATATCGAACTTTTGTATATCAAAATTCTCTTTGTATCAAAGTTTTGGAGAATCCCTGTGACATTACATAGAAAAACTGTTTGTTAAAAAGAATTTATATATATCAAATATTTTTCAAGACAAATTGTGGGATCTCCCCCTTCCCCTTCTCCCCCCCGTAATGATGATGGAAAGGAAAACAAGTTATAAAAAATAGAATAGAGATGTCGCAAGTAGCCTTCCTCCTCTATAAATCAGGTTCTGTTTGATTCAGTATCTCAGACCAACGGTTTATACTCGCTATTGTTTTTTAAGGTATATTAATCACATCTTTTTTATTGTTTGTTTTTAATTATCTTTATGAACATAACTTGTAGGCCTAAATAATATGATTCATCTTCACTTATAATGAGTGCAATGATTAGGAAATATTTCTAAATACAATAGACTACACAATATCATGTATTAAAAAGATTGTTTTTAAACATCGAAGTTTCTATATGTAGAATTTTTCTATGGTTTCATCGAGTTATATATGGAGGTCCAACTATATACTACTATTCGATTTTGACAAATAGGATGGATGAATATCAATGTTTATTGAAATAGTGTAACAATATCTCTCATCACCTGAGCAATCTATATTCAGATAAACCAACTAACAGAATGTAATTTCTGAAGTTACCCAAAGGTTTTAGCTTTATATTTTAGGTATTGAGAGGGTTTTATTTTGGAGAAACGCACTTTCATTAGCCCAAAGAAGGGATGAAATAATCAGTTATAAATGAACCTGGCTGAGATTTGAACATCAACTTAATCTATTGTGATGTTGACACTTTGAACATTGTGGTTATATTATATGTTACTCCTTTCTTACTGTTAGAAAGGTTATGAATAATATCGTAGACGTGAATGTCCAAATGAACACAGTAACACTTTACTAAACAAGACTATATAAATGAATATAGCACACGACACTACACATGGCGATCTTCAAGGTAACGAGCATCCAGCAAGACAAAGTTATAAAAAGTGGTAGGAGGTTGTGTGTGCACTCATACCGTCATGAATGTGGGTATGCGCATGCGCAGAAGAAGACACTAGTTGTGAGCCGAGACTTGTAAACAAAAATTCTCATTGTAGCTTGTGGTGTTGTCCTTGCTCAGAGCAAAGGACTCCTGACACTTCCCCTCAAGTCAAGGATCACGAGAAGAAATAACATCCCTATGTCATGGCAGCCATCCCAGCAGATTTTGTGCACCAAGTATGCTTTGATCTTGGCAAAACTTTGGTCAGAAAATCAGCTATTTGATGCTCAGTCGATATGTGACTCACAGTGAAAGACTTGTCCTGCAGCGTGTCCCTGACAAAATGGTAACGGATGTCAATGTGTTTGCTCTTGGAGTAAAATATTGGGTTCTCGGCCAGTCTCAGCGAGCTTTGGTTGTCATAATAGATTGTTAGATCTGCCAATTTGTCAAGGCCCAACTCACGGATAAAACGTTGGATATAAATGGCCTCTTTTACACATTCTGATAAGGCCATATACTCGGCTTCTGTGGTGGACAGAGCCACCGTCCTTTGTTTCCTAGAGTCCCAAGAAATTGGGCTTCCGTTGAATGTGAATAGATAGCCTGTATAGGATCGCCTATCCTCAACGCAATTACCCCAATCGGCGTCTACCCTTTCAATTTTTCAGGATCTGTCCTGTAGGTTAGTCCGACATCTGATGACCCCTTCAGGTACCTGAGGACCCGCTTGGCTGTTTTCCAATGACTAGCACCATAACAGTTGTTGAATTGACCCAGGTAGCTGACAGCAAAAGCAATGTCAGGCCGGGTCGATGTGGACAAGTAAGTAAGAGCTCCTACCAGTTCACGATAAGGGAGCTTCTCATCTTCTTCATTTGGTCCCTGACTTCCTTTCAGTTTTGCACATGGGTCGATAGGAGTACTTACTGGTTTACAGTCGGTCATATTAAAACGAGCAAGAAGTTCCCGTACATAACCTCGCTGTCGTAAAGAGATGTACCCATCACCCTGGTCAATCTCAATACCCAAACAACACTTCGCGTAACCAAGATCCTTTATCTCAAAATGTTTACCCAGCTCCAATCCTAGGTCAGTGATTGTTTTTGGATTTTTATACGCAATTAGAATATCATCTACCTATGTCGCATCTTCCCCTGAACCGATTTGGAATATGCACGGATCAGATTTTGTGGGAGTGGCGCCAAGTTTCTCAAGGGTTTGATCCAGCTTGTTGTACCAACTTCTGCCCGCTTGGCGCAATCCATACAGGGACTTCTTCAGAAGGCACACTTTATTACCTTTGCTGAATTCTTTCAACATGATCCTGGCCTTGTTGCCGGTTGGGCTATTACCCTCGGAGTTTATGATGCTCTCCAATACCTTCTCATAATTTTTCGGATACTCCATATGGATTTCTTCTTCAAGTTCGCTGTTTAAGTAGGCTGTAGTGACATCAAATTGTCTGACCCTCATGCCGAATCGCGCTGCCAGCGATAACATGAGGCGAATGGACCCTATTCGTGCTACGGGTGCAAAAGTCTCTGAAAAATGAATGCCAGGTCGTTGGTTGAATCCTTGTGCTACTAATCTTGCCTTCTTCTTCTCAAATGTTTCATCGGGTTTCGACTTGTTGCGCAGTACCATGCGGCACGCAATGACTATTCCTTGTTCAGGTCGATCGACAAGCTTCCATGTATTATTTTTAAGAACTGACTTCATTTCACTTACGATAGCTTGGAACCATTCTGAAGCATCAGGACCCATCATTGCTTGATTCATCGGCACTTCAGAGATGAAGGTTTGCTCGACCTCCTCGACGATTTCAGTTTGTTCAGGGATACTGGGGTGAAAGATCTTCCTTGGCCTTCCCCTCGAGCCTGTCCTTACAACCATTGGTCGACCATGTCCTCTTCGCTGATGTGGAGTTGGAGCTTCGATGATGTCGTTATTGACATTATCCACTTCACAAGGAATGTCGTGTTCAACATCCACAGCATTGACGGGTACGAGCGGCTCTGCGTCAGGACCGAAGCCTCGAAAATCCTGTTTTTGCTCAAAGTCGTCTGAGGTCGATGTTAGATTTTCTTCCTCGCGTGGAGGATTTTGTTCAAGGTCTACGTGATATTGATCATGCTTTGAGAAGTCGTCTGTTGGAGTTTGCAAACTATCAACATCAGTATCATCGGTGTCCTTGAGATCGTCTTCTACGAATTTTACATCGCGGCTGATAATTACTTTCTTCTTTTCCGACGACCAAATGCGGAAGGCTTTGGATTCCTCCGAGTATCCAAGGAAAATTCCCTCCTTACCCCGCTGCTCAAGCTTGCCCTTGCCGGGTTCTCGATCGAGGTAAAGAACATGACTGCCAAATACTCTCAAGTGTGAGATATTGGGTGGTTTGCCGGTCCACGCTTCAAATGGTGTGAGACCGTTTAAGCTTTTGGTGGGTAAGCGGTTTCGTAGGTAGTTGGAGGTGTTGATTGCCTCAGCCCAAAATTAATTTGGCAATTTGGACTCCATCAACAAACATCTGGCTGCATCGAGAAGTGTACGATTTTTCCTTTCAACCACACCATTTTGTTCTGGGTTGTGAGGAACAGTCAGTCTTCGGGTAATCCCTTGCTTCTTTAAGTATTGATCAAACTCTAGGCTCGTGTACTCGCGACCATTATCAGATTGTAAGCACTTTACCTTTTTGCCCTGCTGATTTTCTACGAGGGCTACGTATTCCACCGTCGCGTTGAAAACCTCAGCCTTGGACTTCAGGAACCTGACTTCACACCATCTCGTGGAGTCATCGATAAACTCGACGTAGTACTTTGCACCACCTAGAGAACTTGTCCTCATCGGCCCGCATGTGTCTGTGTGGATGAGGTCCAATAATTGTGTTTTTCGTTCAGACTTCTTGGGAAACGCAGTCCTCGACATTTTCCCCTTTGAACATACATCACAGTCTGGGTTAATTGTTGTTTGTGTGAGTTGCACTCTGGTCATGACCTCTTTGCGTACAGCGTCTATGATGTCTCTCGTGTTCGCGTGTCCGAGTCGTCTGTGTAATAATTTGAGCGGAACTCTAACCCGTTTTTGAGGTAGCGATGCGGTACGAGCGTCTTCTTCAAACTGGCGCACGTAGTATAGATCCCCAATTCTGTCAGCATGTAGTTCGACTTGCCCGTTCAAGCTCACTACTTCCGCGTATTTTTCTTTAAAAACAACATCAAAGCCTCGGTCGGTGATCTTGCTGACAGATAAGAGGTTAGTCCTCAGATCTGGCACGTGCGATGCGTCGGTCACTGTGACATTTTTCTTGTTGCCCGACACATTGGCGGTAAACAGTAATGTTCCTTTTCCAATGATTTCCGTCGACGAGTTGTTCGCGAGATTTAACTTACTGCACTTCTCGACACTGATTTCGCGGAAATTGTCCAAATCGTGGCACAGATGTGTCGTAGCACCACTATCAAGACACCATCTATTGTTTAGCGCTGATGTCTCTGCGGAATGGGAATGAAAACACACGTTTCCAGTTTCCGATGTGTTTTTGTTTTTGCCATTGTACCAACATTCAGACTTTTTATGTCCCAGCTTTTTGTAAGTGTAACATCGCACTTTATCTCCGGATTTTTGCAATTTGAAATCACTTTTGTTTTCGCCCGGTTTCCTTTTTGGATAATTTTGTTTACCACTTTAGTTTATGAACATGGTGCCCGACGTTTCGCCGCGCGTGTTATTTTTTCGAGCATCGTTTTCTTCTATGATCTTAGCGCGTAGGCTCTCCGGCGTTGGTAGCTCGTCACTCGACTCGATCGTGCACCTGAAATTTTCAAATGTCGAAGGTAAACTATAGAGCAACATAATGGCCAACTGATCTGGATGTATGTCGATGTCCATGTCACTTAGCTTGTCGACGGTGTCGAAGAATTCGTTCAGGTGGTCGCGTATGTCTCCGCTGTCCGCCATCTTGTGTAAAGTCAATCTCTTCAAGAGTGTTGCTTTCCGGGCCGGACCTTGGGACTGATAAATTTCTCACAACCTCGTCCCCATGGCACGCGACGTTTCACAGTTTTTTACCTGTTTTAGCTCGTTTGGAGATATCGACAAGATTATGTCCGATCTTGCCTTCTGATCGTTTCTTTCCCATTCTAGCACCTTGTCGGCATTTTCGTTGTTATCACCCAGTTTCGGTTTCACATTTGTGCCGATAACAAATTCCCACATGTAGTTTTTCACTAGCACGGCCTGCATTTGCAGTTTCCACGTGTCGTAGTTTTGTTTGTTGAGCCATTCAATTCTTGCGGTGTTCGTGTTCATCATGGTTAATGGCGGTTTCACACACGCTATGATTAGTGAGTCACAGTTCAATTTTTAACTCGTAACTTGTACTTATTTCGTTCGCGCACCTTGGCCCATAACCTGTTAGAAAGGTTATGAATAATATCGTAGACGTGAATGTCCAAATAAACACAGTAACACTTTACTAAACAAGACTATATAAATGAATATAGCACACAACACTACACATGGCGATCTTCAAGGTAACGAGCATCCAGCAAGACAAAGTTATAAAAAGTGGTAGGAGGTTGTGTGCGCATTCATACCGTCATGAATGTGGGTATGCGCATTCGCAGAAAAAGACACTAGTTGTGAGCCTAAACTTGTAAACAAAAGTTCTCATTGTAGCTTGTGGTGTTGTCCTTGCTCAGACCAAAGGACTCCTGACACTTACATTATATCATTCTACCTCCCTTTTCCCTAAAGTCTTTTATTGCTGGAGGCAAAATATAACAGTTATACCTGGTATTTTTTAAAGTGACTTAACAATATGTTAAAGCTAGCACAATTTTTTTTTATATCTTTCATCTTATATACATTTTTATTAGCTTGTTTTGATTTTGATTTTTTTTTTCAGGTTCTGCTTGCTAATAAGTTGGATGATGATATTTCCTTAAGCTACATTGGTGTTGTGTCTCCATTATTCATTTCATATTGCACACTTATCCTGATGTCATTTGGAGCTAAAGGAGGAAATAGATGTAAGTGCTAATGAAATAAGTTCGCTTTAAAAACATTTAGTTACTGTTCATGGAATAAGATATAGGTTTGTATAAAATGTCCTATGGAGTCCAAGTATAATGTTGAAATGATATTTTTTTCAATTATAATTGATTAAGAATTACTTCATCATGCAAAATACTGAGTTTTTCATGTGAGTTTTGTACAAAAAAATAAATTCGTTTTACCTTAAGAATGGTTTTGAGACTTAGCTGGCATTTTCAAGAATAACAACATACATGATAATTTTAGGTTATATTTTCTGATTAAAGTGTAATACATTTTCAGGCAGTAATAAAAAAAAGCTAGCGTTTTCATAACAGAAGAAAACAATGCAATAAAGCCAGCCACCACACTATTATATCAGAACTATAAAAAATAACTGTAATATCATATTTGATGGATTTCAAGAGTTTTAAAAGTGGAAATCAACAGTAAAATATAAATTACTGTCATCTAGTTAGTACTAACTAATTGTTTTAATGTAAAGATTATTTTATGGTTCCAAATCAGAATTAATTACTATAAGTTAATTTTTCAACTCTTAATATAAATTATTTGATTATTTTAATAATTATGAGCATTATGAGCATCCTTATGCAGGTCCATTATCAATTTAGATGGCTTTTGACAAAAATGAAACATTCATAAACTAGCACAGGAAAATTCCAATTTCATGTTATAGATTAATGATCAATTATTCAACAGCCATCAATTGTGATTATGTTTATGTTACTGTACACATGCCTACAAGATTCTTAAAAATATGAAAATGGTGAGAAATGCTCACTAAAGCAATGTACAAAAATATTATTTATCTGAAAGTATATAAACTTTTTAAGACATGCATATTTTAATGTTTTTGTTTCTACTTGTAATATAATCAAAAGAGTGAATTCTCTTCACAAATATACAATTACTATATCGTTAACAATATAGGCCCGCAATAAAATAATCAGAAAGGGTTGCATTGTGCCCACTTATTAGAAAACTTAGAGAGAAAATTGTCTGACCTTTTTCATAATCTCAAATAAAATTTTATCTAATATATATTTAAAACAATTCATTCTAAAACGATGTTACCTTCAGTTTATAACCAAACACATATATTTTGGTGAAGACAATTTCTACATAAAAACTATAGTTTGATTGTTCTAGAAAAAACCTTTTGGTGCACATACAAAATAAATGTAGTGGAGCTAACATTTCTAAAATCTCACTAGATCTTTTTTTTTTAAACATTCAACATTTTACAAACCATTAAATATATTTTTATATTTTATAATAAGCCTACAATATACCTAGTGTACAAAATAATATGTGAAGAAATATATTTAATGAATGTGTTTGATTTTTCCATGAAAATAATTTTAGTTGATAACACATTCTCTTTGCTTAAATATATTAACTGCACACCCACACAATTTATTTTCCTCAAGTGCTTATTTATTATTGTGTCTATTATTTTTCGTATTAAAATAATTGTTCTACACTATTCATTGGACATATTTTACTTATATTTTTTTTACTCAACAGGGTGGTTTGGTATACGTAAGGATTTCTGTCATTTTCTGTTGAGTCTTTGTCCATTTCTTCAAGAATATGCTAACATAGCTTACAGTTTGCAAAATGATGACAGAGCTCAAGCACGATCACAAATTGCAAATGACCATTCAGGTAACATTGGAACTTCTGATTCAAAACCAGAAAAAATTGTTAAAAAGACTGAATTATTAAAACCTGTTGTTCCTGTTATCTCAATAGACATGCCTGACTGAACATTAATGAATAATGAACATTGAAGAAGTGTAGAAAATGATAATATATTTGGTAACACTGCAGAAATAAATTGCCAATATTATAATTTATGGTTAAAAATTGAAGCAACACAAAACTAACTTTTAGTGCTAAAACAAAATATCGATCATTGATTGTAAATTGAACGATTTTGTTAATGAATTTTTTTAATAACTCGAGATTTTGAAATTATTTTCTTGAATGAATCACACCAAGTTTACTTTTAAGTGAAAAGATGGAAAACGATATTATTTCTTAGTTAAGTGAAAAATCAACTATTTTAACCATCTTGAATATTCAATTTTCTCAAGCATTTGACAATTGTTTGACGCATACATCATTTGTGATAAGTTAAGTTAAATGTAAATATATTTTTAAGAATAGTATTTTTCTATAATTGTTTGTGCTATTTAATTTAAAAATTATTGTATCTATCAATTGTGAAATTGTATATTATATTAATAACGTTATTAACTTCAACAGGAGAGTTCTAATTCTTTTCATTGCTATAAACATGTTGTTGTACTCTTTTACAATTCTCATCTTTTGTTTTAAAACTAATTTGGCTATGTCAAAGAGTACATTATTGACACTTTGAGTGCTAAGATAAATGACAAAAAGATATGCTAAAAGTGCCGAGCTATTTTACTGAAAAAAATATGATATTTTATTTAAATTTTAATAACTTTGTATAAGCGTATAACCCGAACGGGTAGTAAGACGCGGTGCTAAATAATAATAATAACTTTGTAGTCTTTAAACTTCTTGCAATCAAATTTTTACATAAACTAGCCAACATGTCTACCTATCAATTTATTTAATTACACATACCTTAGTTTAAATTTTTTAATATAAAAAAAAACTACCAGTCAATATATATATATATATATATATATATTTCATTTAACGCTGATTTTTAAGCTTTGAAAATTATAGCTTAAAATAGAGTAAATCAATGAAAATAACATAAAAAAACTGAGTAAGCAACAATGTCAACAAAAACAACTAACTTTAAATTTGATGCTAAAATTGTGTTATACATGCCAGCTACAATTTCACTGAAAAACAAAACACTTCAATAATATAAATTTAACACACACTTTTACAAAACAATAACAAAAAAAAAGCTTATTTTATGCCATTTTCTTTAATTTCTTATACACAATATATGGAAATAATTAAGTAAAAATACAGGTATTCACTTAAATGTATAGGCATAAAAAGGTAAGGAAAAAAATATTGATCTATATTGCGCTTGACATTTATGAGTAGCAACACATTTTGGATGTAATCCTTTCTCACATTTTACACATACATTTCTTAGACGTATTTTATGTTTGTGTTGAAGACTCCTTGCATAAAAGTAATTTCCTTAGTGGAGGACTCTTTGACACCATATACATGAGAAGGGTCTGGTGTAATGTCGTCATCGATATTCTCTGGTGCATCCCTCGCCTCATACCACTTGAAAGGTTTTCTATGATGGAGCTATCGAAGTCTAAACATGACGTTGTTTTTACCTTAGCAGGAATATTTTTTTTTAGAGAATGTAGGCATTCAACAACATTCTAAATATAATATGGAACACTACTTTTTTCCAATACCTCAATGTTCTTCTTTCATCTAGATATTGGTAAAGCATTAAATCAGAAGTATAATTTGCCCCCATAAATTCATTATAATCTAATATCACGTTTGGCCTAGATACTTATGACTGGTTTCTTTTTGGTAGAGTCTATGACACAATGGCCGTTGAAGCAGTACTTGTTTTTTTTCTTAGATCTTACCCCTGAAATCATACACTAAAATAAACATATTACTGAAACCCTCCATTTTACCCACCTTGAATTTTTGAAGAATTTTAAGAGGAAGAAATTTCCTGTTACTACGTATTGTGCTTGTGATAAATATAGGTGCTTTGCTAAAGGAACCTGATGTGGAAAAGCTATCACAGAATCGATGATAGCCTTTGTTTGCATAATTTCCAATTGTAAGCAATTTCATTACAACTGTGTTGACCAAACCTTTTTTTTTTAATCTGATCTCTGTCAACATTACATCTTTCACCAAGCTAATGATAAAAACCAAGACAGTAGTTGACTACAGACTCACATATCGTTCAAAAATTGATTCCCCAATGGTGATGGTGTTTGTTAGGCAAAAACTGCTATAGTTTTGTAATATTTTGTACTCACTAAACTCGTCAATACTCAACCACTGGTGGGGGTGTAGTAATATCTGAAAACTCTGTTGTCATGATCAATTATAGGTTGAAATTTGGCACATGGATTTGTTAATGTGTTTCCAGAGGGGGCATATTTAGAATTGTCTAAGACTGCTCCTCAAAAATAATACAGCCAAGTGTAATGTTTAGCAAAATACATATCCTCTTTGTACAAAATAAAAATGTTAGGCTAGGACCAACATGGCTCCATATAAGGATGTAACCCAAGTAAAATAAAATATTTATCTTAAGTAGAACAAAAAATTTATTAATTACAATATATATCTTCAAGTTAATATTAGATGTATTGCTTACAATATTATAATAATTTACAAACATTCCTCATGGGTGTCATACCATACATAGACTTTGTTTTGTACCAGAACAAGTACAAACCAATGGTACAAAACTCTACACTGACTTTCTCGCTTCATTGTTTAAAAATGGAGATAATTACTCAAAACTCATAATATATGTGAAACGAAATAATATACACTAGCAAACCCAAGCCAAAATTGTGCTATACTTAAAGGAGCAGTTCGGCCTAAAAACGTATTTTCAGTTAAGATCAGATTATGATAGAGAGAAAAATTCTAAGAAAAATGATGTATGTTTCGGTGTGATAGGTGGATTCAGTGTGTGACAACCCGGGTTTCAGATTCTGTGTGTGACGTCCTAAACCATAGTTCGTGTGCCCGTCGCGTCAGCCGACAGAGCGCTATTCACTCTCGTCCATTCCTCACTCGCGTCTGTTACTGTTCATCTTCTCAACTGTTGCACACACCAAACTATCCCTCCTCCATCATGAGTGGTTCCTTTCGTCCATATCAGTTTGAACCGGTGTCAATTCCAAGTAGAATTGGGGATAGTGATAACAAGTGGGAAGAAAACTTACAACAAATCGATGTTTGTAACTGTGGGTACTGCGGTGTAATGGCATCATATTTAAAACTTGTCTGTTGTCATGCCAGTGAAAGCATAGGAATGCAGAATGCATAACTTTACACAAACATTTTCCCTACTGTTGTGCTCAATATGGACACCTTAAACACCGCAAGACATATGCTTCTTCACGCCACCAATGCAAAAGTAAAAGCTAAACTAAAAAAATACCTCTTTCTATGTGGCGTCATATTGCTTCAAACAGTTTATTTACTGGGTAAATTCTTTGAATACACTTGGTCATAATGTGAAGAAAATTATTCCTTCCTGTGTAGTTTTGAGAATAAGGGAAAATTACCCAGAATCAAACATTGTTTATAGGGGCCTCATCCCTAACGCATTGGGAGAGTTTGGTTGCTTGGACTAGTGTGAAAAAACATTTTAAGTTAAATTATGTTACATATATTAAAATGTATCATTTAATTTGTAATTATAATACTTATTAAATTGTATAGTTAAATAATAGTATAAGTTTGTATTATTTTTGTAGTTAAATTAGCCTTGTTATTAATGTAAACATAATAAACAATCAAATAATATTATTAAGAAATTAATAAACATTTGTCATATATTAAATATTATAGTAATATAATGTATTGTGTAAGAGAAGTGTAAATTTGTTGTGATGCGATCTTATAGACTGGAATCTTGGGGTTGTTAAGTAAACATAGTATATTTGAAGCACATTTTGTACATTGATTTTTCAAAACAATTTATTTAGAACTTATCAGAACTAAGGCTTTGATTAATAATTGAGAAAGTCTATGTTTTGAATTTGCTTCACTTTCGTTTGAATACATATTCGCCAATTAATATAAAAAATAAATTGCCTCTAAAAATACAAAATAATTATTCAAATAGTCTATTGAAAGCTATCTCTTTCTTGCGCCTGCCCTTGGGGTTTGACCTTGAAATATTTGAAAGGCTATAAACAGACCAAATGATTGTTCCAGACACAGTTGCGCGTGTGCGTAGTTCCCTACAAACAGTATGGTCACTGATTGATAAAACCCACACAACCTAATGAAATAATCCAGCAAGTATGGCAGTAAAACGTGATCATTACAAATTATATGCATCTGACTGTAGGGAGGGGATGCTTCTGTTTTTAAAGTTTCTAATTTATTTCACCCGCCTCGTGGCATAGTTGGCTAACGCGCTAGTCGTGTTGAGCCCGACCGCCGAGGACGGGTAGATCGAGGTTCGAATCTCGGTCGGGTGAACTGGGGGTGGTTTTTCCTAAATGGTTTTCTACTCTCCCTCCATCAAATGCGGGTTCACTTCTCTAACTTCAACCCTCCCAATTCCTAATCCATTAGAGTAATTAGTACTTAAGCGTATAACCCGTACGGGTAGTAAAACGCGGTGCTAAAATAATATAATTTATTTCATTGTAACTTGCCCTGTCTGTTCCAAATCAAACCTTATACAATTTTTTTAGTGTCATAAATAGTATAACCAATATATACTAAAGCTAAATAATACAAATTACTAGGAAATTATGTTACCTAAATTGATTGTTAATCCAAAGAGTCCAGATGATTATGTTGAATAGCTGGCCTTGGTACAGGAGCTATATTTTTCGGCATCTTGGCAATGTAGCAGTCCTCATAATCGGGTAGACGACTTCCCTCAGTGAAAGCTATTACAGATGTTTGAAGTTCTTCACGCAAGTGTTCTTATTTGGGCTGTAAGTTGTTTTCTCATTCCACTTCTTAGTCAGAATTCTTTTTAGTATGTTATAATCATTTTATCCAAACACAATCCAGTCCTTTGGTTCTGGCATAACATCGTGCTCACACCGGCAAAATTTTGTTCCATCTTCCCACTCATGTATGTCGCATAAATGGTTCAAACAAGAGATGAACTTTTCTATAAGTCTTTCTGAATCACCATTACAAGATGCGGATGACCACCATAAATGATTTACCAAGCTGTCTTTCCATGACATGATTTTTTTGTTTGAAGGTTTTAAGTTTCTTCGTGAAACTTTTTGCCATATGCCACACATAGAATTCATGCTGAATGCTAGGAAATCTTGTCCTAATAAGTTTTTTAATTCCTCAGTGTCTGTTTGACAGGAAGAGAGAAACATTTAGGTTTTTTCTTTCATTCACGTTAATATTTTCTCACACGCTGGTTTTTCGAGCTCACCTTCAATCAAACCTTTTTGTAAAATTATAAAACCTAAGCACCTTATTAAATTTCAAGTCCATGACACTGTATCTGACATATTTTGCACAAAATCTCGGTGAATCATACTGACCATCCCCTGCCACTCACACCTCTGAGTTCTGTAGTGACTCCAGTAATAGTTCCTTATGCTGGACAAATGTAAATCTCACCACTGGGTGGACACATTTTTTTACCTTGAATAGAATGTAGTATTACTTAAAGAACACAATCTAAGCGTTTCAGCAAATATTTTAAAGTGTCAAAACCAATTCCACTCACTGTTCACTGACAAAACCTAAATCACGATTTTTATGTTGTGATAGAGACTCCCATTAATATCTGTGGCTATTATGACAAACCATAGAGATTTGTAGGCAACTCCCGATTGTATTTCTCTCAACACTAACCAGTGGACAGTGGTATATTTGACAAAATCTAAATAATAATTGTAAGTCTTGCCAAAACACAAAAATTTCTGGAAGAAAAGTTTGATTATTAGGGTCCTCTTCTAACTCAATACTACTCATTTCTTCATTTTCATCATTGTTGTCACATTCATCAAGATTAAAGGATGAATCTATTTCTTTTACGTCCTCATTATCTGATATGTCCCTGCTCACTGATCTATATATTTCACTTCCGAGTTCACAATGAATGGACACTTCAAATGTTTATTGTAAATCTATGCCAATATTTTTTTTTTTTTTTAGCACCGCGTCTTACTACCCATTCGGGTTATACGCTAATATTTATGTTCAGCTCGGAATATCCATAGATATAGCATTAGAACAGGATTCGGATGCCTTGCTAGTAGTAGTGATGATTTCACTCAAGATTTGTTTTCTTATATAAGAGGAAGTACGCTTTGGAGCTGCTGATACATCTTGACATTTCAAAAACAAGGGACACGCTTCGGATTTTAATTTTCTTTTATGTGTTTTTATCTGGGGCATAAGTTTTTCTTTTAAAAAAGAGGATTCATCAAAATCTGATTCTCTAAAATGCCTAGAGCAAACAACACACTATGCAGAGGGCACAAATTCTTCCTGTTAATTTTTTTCAACCATTGCTTGTACCTTACTGGAAATTTCTCCCGATTTGGGAAGTAATGGGATGATAAACTATTTTAGTTTATTTATTCTGCAATTAATAACATCCATAAACACAACACTGTTTGGTCGTGATGCCAATGGCGACTCCTCCTTAAGTGCGCAGGTGCAAGTGCACCCCTAATAATTTGCCACATAATAGTATTTAACATATTTTATTTAAATAATAACATTTCATAATGAATGGATTTTTTTTAGAATATATTTCTTAAAGTTAGCTATGCTCTTGCGTGTTTCATTCTATTTACTATTCCACTTGTTTTCCTGACTGCTAGCGCTGTCCTAGTACTTCTACTAAACTCCAGGGGCATGCAACAATCTGAGCATGCACATTGAGAATAAGTGAGGTTGTTGACCTTGCAGGTTAGTTTTAAAGAACGATGACCTGGTGGTCTAGGGGTAAGGTGTCAGACTTCTGTACTGAGGGTCCGGGGTTCAATCCTCGGTCTCGGCACAGATTTATCTGATTGCCAAACCCTTCCTTCACCTCTGACAAGACGTGTATTAATCACAACTTGTGAATGTGAGGAATGCCAGGCCTCCACCGTGGTTCAGATTCCACGTTAAACTGTAGGTCCTCCATTTCATCTCACAATCACCCTACCATTACACATTAGCGTAAGTGCGTATAACCCGAACGGCTAGTAAGACGCGGTGCTAATAATAATAATAATAATAATAATAATAATAATAATAAATAAAAATAATAATATTAATAATAATAATAATAATAATAATAATAATAATAATAATAATAATAATAATAATAATAATAATAATAATAATAATTAATAATAATAATAATAATAATAATAATAATAATAATAATAATAATAATAATAATAATAATAATAATAATAATAATAATAATAATAATAATAATAATAATAATAAATAATAAATAATAATAATAATAATAATAATAATAATAATATATAATAATAATAATAATAATAATAATAATAATAATAATAATAATAATAATAATAATAATAATAATAATAATAATATAATAATAATAATAATAATAATAATAATAATAATAATAATATAATAATAATAATAATAATAATAATAATAATATAATAATAATAATAATAATAATAATAATAATAATAATAATAATAATAATATAATAATATAATATAATAATAATAATATATAATAATAATAATAATAATAATAATAATAATAATAATAATAATAATAATAATAATAATAATAATAATAATAATAATAATAATAATAATAATAATAATAATAATAATAATAATAATAATAATAATAATAATAATAATAATAATAATAATAATAATAATAATAATAATAATAATAATAATAATAATAATAATAATAATAATAAATAATAATAATAATAATAATAATAATAATAATAATAATATAATAATAATATAATAATAATAATAATAATAATAATAATAATAATAATAATAATAATAATAATAATAATAATAATAATAATAATATAATAATAATAATAATAATAATAATAATAATAATAATAATAATAATAATAATAATAATAATATAATAATAATAATAATAATAATAATAATAATAATAATAATAATAATAATAATATAATAATAATAATAATAATAATAATAATAATAATAATAATAATAATAATAATAAATAATAATAATAATAATAATAATAATAATAATAATAAAATAATAATAATAATAATAATAATAATAATAATAATAAATAATAATAATAATAATAATAATAATAATAATAATAATAATAATAATAATAATAAATAATAATAATAATAATAATAATAATAATAATAATAATAATAATAATAATATAATAATAATAATAATAATAATAATAATAATAATAATAATAATAATAATAATAATAACAATAACAATAACAATAACAATAACAATAACAATAACAATAACAATAATAATAATAATAATAATAATAATAACAATAATAATAACAATAATAATAACAATAACAATAACAATAACAATAACAATAACAATAACAATAACAACAATAACAACAATAACAATAACAATAACAATAATAACAATAACAATAACAATAATAACAATAACAATAACAATAACAATAACAATAACAATAACAATAACAATAACAATAACAATAACAATAACAATAACAATAACAATAACAAAACATAACAATAACAATAACAATAACAATAACAATAACAATAACAATAACAATAACAATAACAATAACAATAACAATAACAATAACAATAACAATAACAATAACAATAACAATAACAATAACAATAACAATAACAATAACAATAACAATAACAATAACAATAACAATAACAATAACAATAACAATAACAATAACAATAACAATAACAATAACAATAACAATAACAATAACAATAACAATAACAATAACAATAACAATAACAATAACAATAACAATAACAATAACAATAACAATAACATACAATAACAATAACAATAACAATAACAATAACAATAACAATAACAATAACAATAACAATAACAATAACAATAACAATAACAATAACAATAACAATAACAATAACAATAACAATACAATAACAATAACAATAACAATAACAATAACAATAACAATAACAATAATAATAATAATAATAATAATAATAATAATAATAATAATAATAATAATAATAATAATAATAATAGTAATAATAATAATAATAGTAATAGTAGTAGTAATAGTAGTAGTAATAGTAGTAGTAATAGTAATAGTAATAGTAATAGTAATAGTAATAGTAATAGTAATAGTAATAGTAATAGTAATAGTAATAGTAATAGTAATAGTAATAGTAATAGTAATAGTAATAGTAATAGTAATAGTAATAGTAATAGTAATAGTAATAGTAATAGTAATAGTATAGTAATAGTAATAGTAATAGTAATAGTAATAGTAATAGTAATAGTAATAGTAATAGTAATAGTAATTAGTAATAGTAATAGTAATAGTAATAGTAATAGTAATAGTAATAGTAATAGTAATAGTAATAGTAATAGTAATAGTAATAGTAATAGTAATAGTAATAGTAATAGTAATAGTAATAGTAATAGTAATAGTAATAGTAATAGTAATAGTAATAGTAATAGTAATAGTAATAGTAATAGTAATAGTAATAGTAATAGTAATAGTAATAGTAATAGTAATAGTAATAGTAATAGTAATAGTAATAGTAATAGTAATAGTAATAGTAATAGTAATAGTAATAGTAATAGTAATAATAATAGTAATAATAATAGTAATAATAATAGTAATAATAATAGTAATAATAATAGTAATAATAATAGTAATAATAATAGTAATAGTAATAGTAATAGTAATAGTAATAGTAATAATAATAGTAATAGTAATAATAGTAATAGTAATAGTAATAGTAATAGTAATAGTAATAGTAATAGTAATAGTAATAGTAGTAATAGTAATAGTAATAGTAGTAATAGTAATAGTAATAGTAGTAATAGTAATAGTAATAGTAATAATAGTAATAGTAATAGTAGTAATAGTAATAGTAATAGTAGTAATAGTAATAGTAATAGTAGTAATAGTAATAGTAATAGTAGTAATAGTAATAGTAGTAATAGTAATAGTAATAGTAGTAATAGTAATAGTAGTAATAGTAATAGTAGTAATAGTAATAGTAGTAATAGTAATAGTAGTAATAGTAGTAATAGTAATAGTAGTAATAGTAATAGTAGTAATAGTAATAGTAGTAATAGTAATAGTAGTAATAGTAATAGTAGTAATAGTAATAGTAGTAATAGTAATAGTAATAGTAGTAATAGTAGTAATAGTAGTAATAGTAGTAATAGTAATAGTAGTAATAGTAGTAATAGTAATAGTAGTAATAATAATAGTAATAGTAGTAATAATAATAGTAATAGTAGTAATAATAATAGTAATAGTAGTAATAATAATAGTAATAGTAGTAATAATAATAGTAATAGTAGTAATAATAATAGTAATAGTAGTAATAATAATAGTAATAGTAGTAATAATAATAGTAATAGTAGTAATAATAATAGTAATAGTAGTAATAATAATAGTAATAGTAGTAATAATAATAGTAATAGTAGTAATAATTATAGTAATAGTAGTAATAGTAGTAATAGTAGTAATAGTAGTAATTAGTAGTAATAGTAGTAATAGTAGTAATAGTTATAGTAATAGTAGTAATAGTAGTAATAGTAGTAATAATAGTAATAGTAGTAATAATATAATAGTAATAGTAATAGTAATAGTAATAGTAATAGTAATAGATTTAGTATAATAGTAATAGTAATAGTAGTAATAGTAATAGTAATAATAATAGTAATAGTAATAATAATAGTAATAGTAATAATAATAGTAATAGTAATAATAATAGTAATAGTAATAATAATAGTAATAGTAATAATAATAGTAATAGTAATAATAATAGTAATAGTAATAGTAATAGTAATAGTAATAATAATAGTAATAGTAATAATAGTAATAGTAATAGTAATAGTAATAGTAATAGTAATAATAGTAATAGTAATAGTAATAATAGTAATAGTAATAGTAATAGTAATAATAGTAATATATAATAGTAATAGTAATAGTAATAGTAATAGTAATAGTAATTAGTAATATATAGTAATAGTAATAATAATAATAGTAATAATAGTAATAATAGTAATAATAGTAATAGTAATAATAGTAATAATAGTAATAATAGTAATAATAGTAATAATAATAATAGTAATAATAGTAATAATAGTAATAATAGTAATAGTAATAGTAATAGTAATAATAGTAATAATAGTAATAATAGTAATAGTAATAGTAATAGTAATAGTAATAGTAATAGTAATAGTTTTAATGTGGACCTTTAACACATGGCCTGATGCGCAGCTTGATAGCGAACTTGGCGATTTGTTTTGATCAACTAAAGCATTACAACCAGTTATAATATTTTTTAAAGTGTGGTTTTTCTTTTTCAATCTGTACAGAATTAATTAAGTACAATAATTTTGTAAATAGTAGTTAATTAGTTCATAATAATTTACTGTTTTAGTGCTTATTTTAAATATCAAAATGAATTTTGCATTAACTATAAAAAAACTTGGTTTATGTAAATAGTTGTTATTTGTTAACGAGTTCGAGTTAGTGTTTTTTTTTTAAATATCGAAATGAATTCTGTGCATAACATTTTGCAAAAAAGTTTTTCTTTGTGTACTCAAGAAGAAAAATTAAAAATTAAAAATCGAGAGTTTACTAGAAAATTCAACGTAGAAACCTACTAAAAGCATCCATGGCTATGTGTTTGTAATGTAAAAAATGCATTGTTCTGCTTTCCATGTTTACTCTTTGGTGGTGACTTATCTTGGACGAATTTAGGTATGACTGATTTGAACCATTTAAGTGAGCGAATTAAAAAGCATGAAATATTATTGTTACACAAGAACATTTCTTTAGATTTGGCTGTACTTGGCAAGACCAACATACAATCACAGTTAGATTCTGGCTACAGAAGAGCTATCGAGATTCACAAGAAAAAAGTGACTAACAACAGGTATGTTTTAAATATCATCCTAAACTGTATTCGATTCTGTGGCGCTTTCGAACTAGACCTTAGAGGTCATGACGAAACTGATTCATCTTCTAACCCTGGAATATTTTGTGGACTTGTCAATTTCAGTGCGGTGTTGGATGATGCTTTGAAAGGGCATTTAGAAAAGTCTACAATTTTTAAAGGCACCTCTAGCTCAATTCAGAATGAAATACTTCAATGCATGCTGTATATTTGCCATGAAGAAATTTCAAAAGAAATTAATAATGCCAGTTTTTTGGCTATTATAGCTGACAAAACATCTGATGTCTCAGCTACTTTTCAAATGGTTATAATTTACTGGCATATAGTAAACAGAAAACCAGTGGAAAGATTTTGGAACTATGTAAAACCCCCATTTCATGACCCTGCATCTTTGTCAAATTGTCTCAAAGAGGAAATAGATCAACATGTAAGTTAATAGCACAAGCATATGATGGTGCTTCAGTTATGAGTGGATCTCTCAATGGTGTTCAGGCTAAAATAAAGCAAAGCTATCCTAATGCTGCTTATGTTCACTGTCATGCACATCAACTAAATTTAATAATGTCAAATGCAGCTCCAATTAATCTTAATGTCCATATATTTTTCGCCAGTTTAGGAAGATTTTGTACATTTTTTTCTAATTCCCCTCAGAGAACAGAGATTTTAGATGAAGTTGTGGATAAATGTTTACCACGATCAGCACCTACAAGATGGAACTTTCATTCTCGAACAGTAAACACAGTTTGCAAATACAGAGAAGAATTTAGCGAGTGCATGGATACAATAGAAACGAGAGATGACATTAAACATATAGCTACAATTGAATATGCGTCTGGTCTGAAGAGAACATTAGAGGATGATGTTTTTATATTTTGGCTAACTTTTTTTCATAAACTAATGCCTCATGTGGGTATATTGTATAACCAGTTGCAAAAAAGGGTAACTGATACAGCCTTTGTAAAAAACAAAATAGATTGTTTCATAGAGGAAATTTCCAAAATAAGAAATGAAAATTATATAACTGATGATCTTGATGAAAATAAAATAAAGCGGAGACGAAATGAGAGCCACACTCGTAATAGAGAGGCTAAAGAGGTTTGTGACGTCATCATCTGTCAAGCAAAAGACAAATTCAGCTTTACTGGTCATCTTGTTGCTGCAAATTTGTTTTTGCCAGAAAATGTTTCTGATTATTGTAAGTTGTTTCCTGATAACTATTTAGAACTCACAATAAATTCATACCCATTTTTATATGCAAAAAAAACTACACACAGAGCTAAGTATCATTTATGTCAGGGATGAATTTGAAAATATGACTGATGCTTTGACTCTGTTCTCATTTATAAATGAAAACAATTTTAGTGAAATTTTTGAAGACTGCTTAAAACTTTTAAATATTATTATAACAATCCCTATGACAATGGCAGAAGCAGAAAGATATTTTTCTACACTAAAACGTGCCAAAACATTTTTAAGAAATAGTATGCACCAGGAAAGGTTGTCAGCTCTTGCCATGCTGTCTGTCAAGAGAAACTTTATTATGAACATTTCAGACTTTAACACTAGAGTCATTGAGAAATTCGCAAAATCTAAAGAAAGAAGAATGGAGGTTTTATTTAAAGTAGCTTGAGGCGTTTAAGATTAAATTGTTGGGTGTTTTGTAAATAATGTTTTCATTTATTATGTGATTGTTTTATTCTAGGGTGTTTAATTATTTATGATTGCGCCAGCAAAGTAAAATATTGTAATAATGTAGGTGTGTTCATTTATTTTTTATTTTTTCCAAATTAATAATGATTTGTAATGTACTGTAAATAACATCTCAGAATGTCAGTAATTGACTAAAAATTTGGTATATTTTTAGCTGTCAATATTTATACCGTCAAAACTTTGTAATTGTATAATACGGTTTTTCTTTTAAAAGTTGAATCTTATATTTGTTTTGAAGCTTCACACACCCCCGTACTGTTGTGAAATATTAGCCTAAGTAAAACGATATGTAAATATAGATAGGTACAATATATTAAAAGTGTATATACCATATTTTAGAATATTTGAATTGTGCACCACCTATTTTTTTGGTCACGAGCTGCCACTGCATGATGCTTGTTTAGAAAAAACACTATATTAGATAAAAAATTAAGGAATAAAATAAATACCTACTTACCAACCAAATAATTTCGGGTGCTTTTGACGGTTAATTAAATCATCAGGATATTAGATTTATAAGTAAAATATAGGCAAAATCACTAATAATGTAGAACGTATTTAAAACATCCAGTTAGGCAGTAGGCTTAAGCATATAGTTATTATTATTTTGTTTGTAAGGTGGTATTTATTTTATTATCAATTTGACTAAAACATACTTTACGGATAGCAATGTTTGATAAATTTCAAAATAGCTGGTTTCAAGGAAATAAACAAATGAAGCATGCACAAATAACACAAATACACCAGTACACCATCACAACTAAACACACGGGAAACTGATTCATGGCTATTTAAACAAACATCACTTGGCACTTACATGGCGCAATGTTGCAAGGTTTATGTTGTCACCATTTGCCAAGCCGCACTCACCATCTCGAAAATTAACATCGCACGCCAAAACAAAAAAAATGCGTGTCCCTTATTTATTTATTTCTTTTGCTCTTCTAGTTAAATATAACTTAATTTAAGGCCGAACTGCTCCTTTAAGAAAAATATTTTTTAACTTAAGGTTTTTAATCTAATAATTTTATTTTTAAAGAATTAAAATCCTAATTTATATATTTGGAGCCATAAAAAAGATTGATAATGGGTCCACAGGGGTCAATTTATTAAAATTCTGACTTCTGCTTAAAATTTTTAAAATTTTATTCCGGTTTGCACATCTTCAGGTCATCCCATTGCTATTAAATTCCTATTTTATAAATTTTTACCAATAAAAAAAGGTAGATATTGACTATTGAGTCTAAAATTATATAGATAGATCATTGTTGTACAAACATTTCCCATAAGAGGTTAAAGCAAAGAAGAACACAACTTTTTTACTTACTTACATACTTACTCTATGGCATTATATAATTATTGCGGTTAAACTTTCAGTACGACTATGTTGTATTAATAAATTTTCCAATATCTCGGAAATTATTGGTTTTATAAACAAATATTTCAAATGAAAGTTTTTTTAATTTTTAATAGTACTACAATTTTGCAATGACAAGTTATTTAGTATATAAAGTAGTTGTGGAAACATGGACATTTCCTCTCCCATAAAAGTACCCTAAAAGTCATTTTCGTGGGAAAATGAAAATAGCCATTTTGTTTATAATCTTGATCAACACCTAGATATTAATTTTAATCAAAATCGGTATAGCTGATATTGAGGAAATCGATTTTTTCTCTTTTCACCCTTGAGAAAACTACACTTAAATTTAGGGTTAGACAGACACACTGGCAGATGTTATTGCAAAAACCACTCTTTAGGGTTCGAAATGTCAACATCCATCAATATATTGGGTTTGATTTTTTTAACGGTCGCAATTCTTTGCTTTGTGTTCGAAAAGTTCAAAAAAATATATATTTGCCTATAGCTTGAAAACTATTGGTTTTTTAAAAATGTATTTCAAATAAAATATTTTTATTATAAATAGACCTACTATTTGCAATGATAAGTAATTTCATATCTCAAAAAGTTACGGAGGAATGATTTTAAAAAAAATAGAATTTACGCATCAGTATGGAACTCTTAAAGTCATTTTGATGAAAGATTGAGAGTAGCCATTTTCTTTGTAATATTGATCAATGCTTACAAATGAAATTTAACCAAAATTGTTAAAGTTGATTTTGATAAAATCGTTTTTTTTCTTTTCCTGCCTTAAGGAAACTACCCATAATTCCAACCCTTCGGGCTAACCCTATGGAAACCTTGGATACCAAGTTGTAGCCCGATCGGTAAAATAGTTTAGACTCTGCTCCGATGGACAGACAGCATTGGAAAAACCACTTTTTCGGATTCGGGGGTTAGTAAAAGGTGTTTATTAATCAAAATCTCGAGTTAGATTTTTTTTGACGCTCACAATACTTTCTCTACCTGTAAGTTAGCGAGAAAGTAAAAATAAATTCATGATGATTGAATTAAAGACTTACACCCCTGATCTGATAAAATGAACACTAAATAAAATGAGCAAAAAACACCCTTAAGATAATATAGCTTAAGACAATGATATTAAAAAACTAAATGACATTCAACCAGACGACGAAAATAAATATTGAAAACTACAATGCCAAGAGTAAATTTAGAAAAAAATATTTATCAGCAAGGTTTCCCCTCCAAATTAAAATAAACAAGTAACAAATAAACATAAATCAAAGGTAACAATGAAGGAACCAATAGGAGTAAAGTCAAGACATGAGAAGAGAAAAGGAGTTGGGGAATTGTCAACCGCCGCCATGATACAGTTTCACGCTCCTCACCAATATGGTGTGAAATTGTGTTCTTCAAAGGCCAGGTAAATAGTTTCATGGCGAACAGTGTGTGGTGTGGTTTCCTTAATCAATTTGTAGTTTCTGAACAGAGAGCGCTACAAGGACATAAATCCAATGTAGGGGACCGTCCTTAGAATAGTTAAGGCTTTTTTTTTGACCTTCACTTTCCACATGTTAAGGATCTTACATTTTTCTATCCCCCACTCACCTTTATTTTTCATGATTTGTTAAATCATAATAAAGCGAGTGATATGAAATTTTATAGTAATTTAATTGCAGTAAAATTAGATGTGACAAAATTTCATAATTGAACTTAATAATTAATATATTTATTTTCTGACATTTTCTTTTTTAAGATTTTGTCTCACCATAAAAATTGCACCTCCCGCCCCCCCAACCCCCTTCTTCTCAAGAAAACGTAAGAAAATACTAACCCCCAGTCCTCCGCAATAAAAAAACCCTTATGTAATTTAAGGGCTGAAGAGGGGAAGGAGAACCATTGACTGTAGTGAAGATATGTGTTCATGCTCTTCTCCAGTATGTATTGGGATCTCGGGTAGGTAGCGCTTTGCTCTTCATAGCCCGGGTAATCGGTATATATTCTGGTCCCTTTGTATGCAGTATATGGTTAGTGGCTTCTCTCTTCAACCCAGTGTCAGAAAAAATCTTTCCCGCCTTACCACTCGCCTCACTTGGTGGATAGTGTCAGACCTGGCCATTCTACAAGAGGTCCACCCTTGCACAGGTTGATACAGGTCCATACCTAGAGCCGGGGCTGATGATGGTCTCCTTCATCCACAAATATGAAGTCGGTAAATACCAACACCAAAAGCTGGCTGAGGCTGGGGTGTATTGCACAAGTCACCAGCGGAAATGTGTGTATTCCATTGTAATGGAGGATCCAACCCAAAGTCTTCAATTTCGTTGTTGACAGTGACATTCAATTCGGAAAATCATAGGAGTGAGGTGGTAATGGAGGAGGGTAGGAAGTTACGGACCGCCAATCACATTCCCAATCCATCGCCAAGGAGGCATGGCACATCGAGCTCTACCAAAGACTCAATTTATATGTAGCTATTGGTATAATTCTGTGGTTATCACCTAAACAAGTAAATATATCAACAACACTAGATTTTAACTATTAATATTAACTACTCAATTAGATTATGTGCTCCATTCAGAAGGTGAATTTTATAGTTTTAAAGTGAGTTGAATGAAGTAAATGTTAACCTCTTGATATAACTCAAAGCAAATATTCTGGTAATTTTTGTCTAATTTTAATGTTACCTGCCTGGTATTCATAAATTGAAATATATGCTGATCCATTTTTATGCTGTTATGCCATCTGATAACAGTTTTTCTAAACGATTGGTTTCCAAACTGGGGAGCATAAAACAATTCGAAAATAATGTAAAAAATCATATAATAATTGATTAAAAAAAATTTAAATCACTTTTACAAACTCATTAAGATAAATATTTCTTGTGATGTTGGTAACTGTAGGGCATGGTTATGTAGCAGCAAGCTTTAGCCATGTCTCTAATTTTGTATAATAAGTTATAAAACAAAATATATTGTGTACTCTATATTGCCATTTCTATTGATGTTTTGTTTTGTTACTATAACAACCAAGGGTTTGTTTTGACCTTGATTGTTCAGCATCCACGTTTTAGTAATTTTGAAATAAATTGACAAAAAGTCTTAACCACTACCTAACGTTTTTATATAAGTTAATTACTGTATTGTTTATATTATAACTAGCACAAAAGTAATCTGCGTAAAATACAACAGAAACACTGCCAACCAGATGTAATAAATTTGGTCACTCGCCAAAAGTGTGCTCGTAAGACTCGTATTTGCCCCAATTTCTCCTCTCTACCTTCCACCCTAAGATAATGGTTCCCAAACTTTTTAGACCAAGAAAGTAATTGTAACAGAAAAAATACATGCTGGAACTCTCATATTATTTTTACTTTCTCATATCAAGAGATAAAATATCGTGATCATGAAAAAAGATACCATGGGATTTTAAAAGTTTTTATGTTTTATGTGAATATGAACCCAAAAAAGTGGATTTTACAATACTGTCTGTCCCCAAGTCTGTTAGTAAACGTTTGGCGCTCATTAGAGATCCGACGCCCGTACCCCAACCACTTACACCGTCGCAATGCCGTAAGAAGAAGAAACTGAAAAGGGTGGACGAAAACAGGTGGCTGACTTTCCGAGCTTAATGGACCGTTTAGTTGACATCTACTACGAACCTTCTCATCCCGCTGGGTTTACAGGGGCGGCGTCGCTCATAAAGGCGTCCAAGAAAGATCCGGTCAAAGTACGAGAATGGCTTCGTGCGCAGGACGCTTATACTCTACACAAACCTGTCATAAAAAAAGTTTCCACGCAACAAGTACGTGGTGTCAAACATGACGATCTCTGGCAAGCCGATCTCAACGATATGCGAAGTCTCGGAAAGTACAACGACGGTGCCGTGTACTTGCTCACCGTCATCGACATGTTTAGCAAGATGGCATGGGCAAGGATGCTTCCATCCAAGACAGGGAGCGTCGTGAGGGACGCCTTTCAGGACATGTTTCCACAAAGTGGCCGTAAACCTCTAAGTTTACAGACGGAATAGGGGAAAGAGTTCACGGCACGTTTAGTCCGGAAATTTCTCAATAAAGAAGGCGTGTATAATTCGGAAGTTAAGGTAAGCATAGTGGAACGATTCAATAGAACTTTGAACTGAAAGGGCGCATATGGCGCTACTCTACCATAAATAACACTTATCGCTATGTGGACGTCCTCTGAGATCTCGTCAACGCTTACAATGGCGCAAAACATTCCATTATCAAGATGGCGCCTGCAGACGTTTCAGAAACAATATGCTTCAAGTCAGAGATAATCTGTATGGAAAGCGGTGCCCAAACTCGAATAGTAAGAAACGGTGACACGGTGCGTATTAGCAAATCGAATATGCTGTTTGAAAAGGGTTACGAAAGCAATTGGAGCGAAGAAATCTTCAAAGTCGGCAGTGTCGTGTTGCGACAAACAAGTCATCTACAGGTTGACCTATCTTGACGGCGAGGAGGTGGAGGGAACTATTGACGAACCCGAATTGCAACGCGTACGTCTTCCCGAAACTTTTAAAGTTGATAAAATACTACGTGTCAAGGATAAAGGCACCAGAAAGAAGGTGTACGTGCAGTGGAAAGGTTACCCCTCCAAGTTTAATTCTTGAATTCCTGCCAGTTATGTCAGCGCACCACCATGAAGGACCAGTTTTACGTCACTTTGCCGAGCGACAGCTATATGGGATATTTCCCGAAAAATACCCTCACGAATTTCACCACGCAACTAACTTACCGTCTTAACACTCGACGGACAATGGAAATTCGCTCTCGCCGAATTCCAATATTCATGTTCTTTCATCACCGTACCCGAGAGCCAAAATATTGTATGGTACAACTAGGTTGACGCCAACGGTGTGGAATAAATATTCATGGATCACATCCCACCTGGAAATTACAAAATTATCCATGAAACGGTCAAAGCCCTAAACGATGTATAGGCGTTTAAAGGAAATTTCGAAGTTGTATTTAACTACACAAAACCTAACAAACAAGTGGACATTGTTTCTTCTTCACCAAATATACAGCTGCTGACTCTATCAAGTCAACTAAGTTTACAGCTCGGTTTCAATCCTAATACTAATCTGATCAAAGTCCCAAAGTCACCGTAGGCCGCTAATATTCTACTAGGCTTGCCCTCACAAATGTACATCTACACGGATATCATCGATCCTCAGCCCGTGGGTGACATTGTGGCACTGCTTTTACGTATCGTTGGTATCAACAACACAAAATATCTCTACGGTATACATAAGACAGTTGAATTACGTGCCCGTACTTAGAACGGAAATTGAAAGTCTGGAAATCAATATAAGAACAGACACAGGTAAACCTGTACCATTCGAGTTTGGAAAAGTGTGCGTGAAATCTCACTTTTGACGCTGCTCATCATGAACTGTCCCTACCAAAGATACTACGTCAACCAGGCTGAAACAGGAATATCCTCGATCTACCACGGTGTTCCCTATCAACGCGGGAATGGAATAAGAAGTTTTTTAGCGGCCTTTTCAAGAGCGTCGTACCGTTGCTGAGAAGCGGTGCTAAAGCCATTGGAAAACAGGCACTTCATACGGGTATCGATGTGCTCTCCAACGTCGCCAATCAGCGTCGTCCTTTCAAAGAGGCCCTACGCCAGCGTGTCGGCGAGGCTGGAACAAACCTGAAACGCAAGGTGGAGCAGAAGAACGACACACTGATGACCGGCTCAGGCTATAAAGGGCGTCGTAAGAAGAACCGACGTCAGTCTTCTGTCGTTGTCCGGCGTAAAAAGGTCAAGAAAGAAACGGTAGATATTTTCAGTTGAAATATCGTTTCCACACCCCAGTCCTGCGAGTGTGCCAGCAGTGAACTCGATGTCTCTTCCATCCCACCCACGCAAACCAGTCTTGAAAGTGGACAATGGCTCCAGTACAAACCTGTCTCTTCCCTCACCGATGACTCGCCCATCGAATTTACCGTTACCGGTAAAAGCGAGTTCTATATCGATCTTTCACAAACCATTCTCTATATCAGGGCAGCTATCATGAAACCCGACAGTGGCGCTTTCACCGAGGTGGATCAAATCGCTACCATCAACAACTGGTTGCATTCGATATTCACACAGGTGGACGTGTTTTTAAACCAAAAAATAGTGTCACCGCCCAGCAACACGTATGCCTGTAGATCGTACATTGAGACGCTGCTCAATTACAAAAGTGAATCCAAAAGAACGCATTTGACTTGTGGTCTGTGGTTTTCAGACAGCCCCGGAACCTTTGAGGAGGTTAATGCTGGCAACAAGGGATTTGAGGCCTATCGCAGTCTCATTGCAAAAAGTAAGACAACGGTTCTTTTGTGGTATCTACACGGTGATGTGTCAAACCAAGAGACATACCTTTTGAACGCTACCGAACTTAGAGTCAAGTTGGTCCGTTCCAGAGACGGGTTTAGTCTTATGGCCGTCCCTGAAATCCCGCACTTTATGGTTCACATCGTTGAATCCTATCTTCTAGAGCGACGTGTCAAAGTAGTACTTTCTATATGGTTGGCACATGCCAAGGCATTAAACGTCAGTCCGGCAAAGTATCCCATCACCCGTGTGGAAGTAAAAACAATCACTATTCCTACGGGTGTGCAAGGGAAATCACTGGACAACGTATTCACCGGACATTTACCCAAACGATGCATCGTGGGATTTGTATCAAACGCAGCGTTCAACGGAGACACCATCAAAAACCGGTTCAACTTCCAAACCTATGGCATGAACTATTTCTCGCTGTACGTGGATGCCGCGAAACCGTAACATCCCGATTTTTTAAATAGCAACTATGTCATGTACTATTACACTGTTTTTTGGAATGGGTATCCATTTCATGAACAAAGGTAGTGACATCACATGGGAAGCCTTCCCTAAGGGATATCATCTCATGGCTTTCGATCTCACACCTAATTTATCCGCCATATGGTTTCGCATTGGTATTTGACGAGGCATGGTTCTCTGAGCATCGAAGTAAGCTTCACCAGAGCTCTCATCAAAACCATCAGCTGTATCGTGTACGGGGAGTTTGCCAACATCATCACCATCGACAAGGACATAAGCGTCGTAACCGATTATGGGAGTTAATATAAGTGACTTCCCGCCCCTTACCCCGTCATTTAAATTATGGACGTCATTTTAGATTTCCAGAGCTTCTTCGACGACAGCAAAGAGTTTATCGTCAAGGAACTGAGCGTTTTATCTGTATGTGGTACATTACTTCAACATTGGGTGTTAAAACCCCCTTACGCAATCGAGGAACTTTCCACCGCTGCTAAAAATCAAGCCGACTATATCGTCAACAAACTGCACGGTATTCCCTGGGATAGCGCTGATGTGGATTACAGCCTACTCAAATTCCTCATCTCCCGTGCCGCAACGCGTGCAGAAACCGTCAACGTCAAAGGGGCAGAAAAGAATATGTTTCTAGCCAAATACACGCCTACGCCTGTCGTAGATCTGTACGACAAGAGGTTGTTCATATTTGAAAACACTTAAATTGGGCCGCACCATGTGCATGGCACATAGTTCTATATGAAATTTATGCTCGGCCTCCATTGTTTGGGGACTTCAAGATTGGATGAGTGAAGATGTATACGTACACCATAAGACGTGCGCTGAAAACAAACCTGTGGTTCCTTTCTGTACGGTTGAGTGTTTTCCCTGCTGATCAACTACCCGCAAGAATAGCGCGATCTGCCGCTCTCGTCATCAACACGGATCCACACACCAAGCCTGGGACGCATTGGGTCACCATCCTTATTGACAAGAACGGCGTGGGAGAATATTTTGACAGCTATGGTTTTCCACCCCGTATAAAGTCATATCTGACATTTATACGCAAAAACACTTCACACACTTCTTATAGCACGATACAACTTCAAAGCATAGCTTCAAACATTTGCGGCCATTACTGTCTCATATACCTTCTCTATCTTGCCCAGAACATTCCAATGAAAACTTTCCTAACCCTATTCTCGCCAACAATCAACAGGCAACGACGCTAAGGTGTTGAGATATTACAACACATTTTTCAAGACGGTAGGGTCCTGTCGCCCTCAAAAGGCTGCGTCCAATCAGCGTACGCCTATAAAAGGGGCATCCCGACGGTGTGTCGGCCATAATCACGACAGTAGTCGAAGCGATCAAACATCATGGAAGGCCTAGACGTTTGAACCCTCAAAGCAAAGCCGGTGAAGCCGCTCGCCATTACCAGTATTTTCAACACTTTGTTTCTGCTGGACGAAGTTGACGCCAAGCGAGTCATCGTCGACATGAGCGTCAAGAACAACTTTACACCCTATGTAGAGCTATAAAAATGCGGAGGAAACTGTGCGGTGTCTAACCGTACAGAGTGGCAAGAACTGGGCAACTACAAGTTGGTCATATCAAAGTTTTTAAGCAACACGCAGCCTCCTCAGAAGATTAGTCAGACTCATCATGAAATATCTCTGAGACGCATGTGCGGCGACCGTATGGTCGTCATTAGCGTGAAACAAGACGCCGGACTCAAACGGGTTGTCTATCTTGCACCTAGCTGGGCGCGTCATTGTGATGTTTGGGACCTCATCGACGTCGCCGTCAACCGATGGGATATGTGGTCGAGACCCGTCGCACGCTATTGCAACGATTTGATCAACACTCTAATAGAATCAGTGGCTGTCATCGACTTCGAACAACCTACGGTGGAAACGAACATCAGAAACCTATATCTTATCAGTGCTACCTACTATACACGTCAAGTCGTCGGTTTGGACTATTACATGCTGGATTTTGAACTAAAACAATTTTACTAACACATCTAAGAGACAATGTAGAAAAACGTATGAACGAATATATGCGTCATTCCTTTAAAAGTGTATAGTTATATTATGTATGTCCTTGAAACATTTAATGTATAATAAATATTATGTGTATCTGTGAAACCTTTAATGTATAATAATATATGTTTGTAATATCGTGTTTTATTCACGCAAAACCTGTTTTCCCTTGTACGTAGAGTAATCATATAGGAGTCTCGACTTGTCGAGCCGCCAAACCGGCACCAAGCATGAACATGGTCAATGACCTCATAGTTTCAAGGTCACGATCTATTTCTCTCTTGACACGTCAAGCCGCCAAACTGGTGCCAGGTATGAGTCATCAGGGAAAACCCATTACCACATAAAAGGGGAGTGTAGCGACATCACACGAAATGATGACGGCACACAAATCGAGGCAACTTGTCTTGTCAAGCCGCCAAACTGGCACTAGGTATGAGTCATCAGGGAAAACCCAGCGGGAGTGTTGCGATATATAACGCAATGATTACGTCACACAGATCGGGGTCAAAGGTCAAATTTCCCTGAAACGCCGCTCCATCTACTACTGTAGTTATTTATGGGACTAATGGTGGCAAGTTATATTTGGAACAGGCTATATGAAGACAGGGAACATGGGGAGGAGACAGTTATACAATAACGAGGGTCTAGATAGTGATACACCGACACCCAGTTTGAGGACCGGCTAGGACATAATGTCTTTATTTATTGAGAGGACGGACACTCACAAACACGACATAGCACACATATTACATATACTTAATGCGAATACAATGAACCTCACCTCATCTCTTTCTTCTGAGTGAAGCGGGTGTTAAAACCGACTAAGCCACTTTAGTGGCATGGATAGCGTATACCTGTGGTATTATTTATAATAGATGTAATAGTAGTCCTTGTTATAATGTTCTTATTTTTGACGTATATTTGATGTAATATATAAAAAGAAAAGAGAATTTGTGGTGTTGGGGAAATACACTAGACGACACAAAAGCACGCACGCACCAGCCGGGAGATCTCGTGAGGTGCCGGAGCTGAATCCCGGTAAGGTCGGCCTCAGGCTTGCTTAGGAGCCGTCATCACAGACTACCTACCGTCTCTGATGCGTGTGTGAAAATTAGTTTGGGCGTCGTAATCGTCGATGCCCCATATGATTATATAAGTTTGTTTGTTAGATAAGATTAATTATTTACAGGTAGATTTCATTCATATAAAATTTCCTTATATACGACATTAAATATACATGGTTCTGGTGTAGTAAGATTATTAATAAATATTATTGCCTTAATCTTTAGGATATTCTTATTCTAAATATACAATGTTGATTGGAAGAATAAACCTTACACACATGTGCTAGTTACATTTACATTATAATTATCTATGCCCATTATAATCTATCTCTCCCGTCGTTTGAAAACCATTTCCTGCGGCCTCGTGGTGGTGGACATAGTTCACTTCCTCTCCGCGGGATGGGGTAAGTGGATACTTCGACTCCGCTGGCTCGGTCGGCGGGCGGTTTCAGCCTTTGCAGTTCAGGGCAAAAAAAAAAAAAGGGGAGGGGGGTGGGGACTTGTTGGCATGGTGAAGAGGGTGTGGCAATGTAATAACAACGTGAACACGCCTAAAATGTCATGTAGGACTCTGATCAAACATCATCAATGTCCGAGGATCATAATTATTGGAATGTAAGTATCAATCATGTCATATATATCTGATTTACGAACAATGAATAAAACCCGTTTAAGTATGATGCATGCCTTTGATCAATGGGTGAAGCTCAAATGTTATACATATGTTCAGTATATATCATCACAGAATGATGATCAAATTTTGGATAAGTTTGTTGTATTAGTCTGATCAATAGAATATACTCAAATGTAATTTAAGTAGTACCAATCATGACTCTGACCAATGAACGAATATCAAATGTTGTTTGAATATGATTCATGGTACTATCAATAATCAAATATTATGTATCAAGCATGGTTCTGATCATTAGATATTATATAAGTATTAAGCATTGCTCTAATAAATGAATGTCTTATAAGTATAATGAGAGGTTCCGGTCAATGATAAAATGTCATGTAAGTATCATGCATGTCTACGTTCATTGACCACATGATTTCTAAATATGATGCTAGAGTCAGATCAATGATAAAATTTGATCTATGTATGAAATAAGGCTCTGATCAAAGATAAAATGTCATCCAAGCAAAACGCTTCATTTTTATCGGTAATTGATTGGCATGAAAGCATCATTCTTGTCTCCGATTAGTCATATAAATAACGCCAATCATGATGAATTACTCATATCAATGATAAAATAATGTCCAAGTATTAAGCATGGCTCTGGTCAGCGGTAAAATTAAACGTAAGAATCGTGCATTGCTCTGACTAATGATGTCCTAGTACCATGCAGGGCCTGGCTCAATATCACTGGTATACAAATAAAACGAATTTCTCAGCACACAAAAAAAAGTCTGATTCTAATAGTACTTTCTATGCTGAATTCAAGTATGTAACTTTTTTTTCTCTATTAATCAGGGATCTTAGTGACCCTGCAGGTTTAATCTGATATATATAAAAAACACTATTAATATTATTTTACTAAAAAGTGACAGTTGATGATTTTCTTGCTTATTTAGCATCTGGAACATCTATAATTGTCTTGAAATAGTCTTCAAGCAATCTAGAACTCCACTTTCTCTAGTACCTCTTTTCCATGATTGAAATGTCTTGGTGGAATCAATCGCCATGTTCGTTGCTGACGGACCGTAATTCTCGGGGAGTTCACCCACAATGTCACGGTAGTTTTCTGTTTAAATTTTGTCGAAACTTCTCAACAACACTTTTTAACAATCTCCACGCTGTTTTTTTCAAATTAGCTTAATATATATCAGATCAAGATCGAATGCAGTTCAAGCATGAAGAATTGCTCAGTTCGAATATGATGTCTTAGCTTTATGCATACCTCAGAACAATGATCAAATGCTGTCTAAGTATGATGCAGGGTTTGGATCCATGATAAAATGTTGTTTAAATATAAAGTATGGCTGCGATAATTTATTAAATTACGTTCAAGCTTTATGCATAGCTATTATCGATCATCAAATATCATGCAAATATCATGCGCAGCTATGATCAAGTATAAATATGATGCAGGGTTCAGAATAGGGATCAAATTTCGTATAAGGCTCTGATAAGCATTCAAATCCCTTCTCTCATATATGATTCTTATCACTGATAAAATGCCATTTATTTCTCTGATCAATGAATGATGATCAAATGTTGGGTAAGTGGCACTGATCCATGGAATTTGATAATATGTTGTGTAAGTACGATGTATGGCTATGGTCAATGAACTAGGATCTAATGACTTATGGTTCCAGTGAATGAGTATAATATTGATATAATGTCGTTCAAGCATGATGCATGACTTTGATCGCTTATCAAATACCATGTTAGTTAAGTATCATTCACAGCTACAATAAAGTCTAAGTATTATGTGGGGTTCAGATCAGTGATCTTATTTTAAGTATTAATCTTAGCTTTGATAAATGATAAAATGCCATGTGAGTATCATATATGATTATGATACATTATCAAATAATGTGTATGCCTCTAATCAATGATGATGATAAAATATTGTGTAATTATGAGGCATGGATCAATGATCTATGATCATATATTGTATAAGTATGATGGATGACTATGATCATATATTGTATAAGTATGATGGATGACTATGATCAATAAACGAGTATCTAATTACTTATATGAGTCCAATCAAAAAGAGTCGTGTTAGAATAACTATGATTAAAGGTAATACTATCAAGATGCATATCCAAGAAGGGAAAGTCCACAAGAAAGGACAGTGAACCCCAGATTACATATATTTTTTAATAATCCTAGGACCAATGGCTAGGAGCAGTGAGAAGGATAAGGAGGGAAAAACATTATGTTATGATCAAAATTATTTTTAGGCTAGAGATTTTGTATCATTTTTACTTGGGTAGTGTTCAGTATATTTTCTAGCACTGTAAAGAACTATGCCCAAGTAAATTTCAGTATAATTGCTAAGACTGTACAGGGCACTACCTAGTTAGATTTCAGTATAGTTCTTGGATTGTACAGGACTTCAACCAGGTATGTTCAGTACATTTGCTAGGGCTGTACAAAACTATCCAGGTAGTGTTCACTATATTTGTTAGAACTGTACAGTACTCTACCCTGGTAGTGTTAAAAATATTTTCTAGGACTAATTCTACCCAGCATTGGTAGCAATGTACAGAACTCTACTCATGTAAATTTAAGTACATTTTATAACACTGTACAGGACTCTAACCAGGTAGTGTTCATTATATTTGCTAGGATTGTACAAGACTCTACCCAAGTAGCATTAAGTGTATTTGATGATCAGAGGAAACATGTAAGTACAGTAGACTCTCGATTTTTCAGGGTAATGGAGAGGAGAGGAAGCACGGATAATAAAAATCATGGATAGTACAAAAAAAAACCCATCTGTTTACCATCACCATTCAAAATTTGCTGCCCTTTGTTTCTACTTATTATGTGAAAAGGGATTTTACACAATGGTAAATATTAAAACGAAGTAGCGAAACCGTCTCCGAATTGACTCCTGCATGCGAATAGCATTAGGTAATACAATCGAAACAAGAAAAGACAAATTAGTGGAAAGTGTTCAACAGCAGAGGTGCCATTAATTACATTTAGCTAAGTTAATTTTTTAGTTTGTTTGTTCTTATAATTAGAAAATAAAGCCATTATTGAAGAATAAATCTTAATGATTAATATGCTAATAAAAACTAGGGGGCTGCGAGTAACAAAAGGTTAAGAACCACTGCCTTAGACCATGTGGCCACCGGAGTATGTTGATCATTATTAAAGATTTATATATTTAAATGTTATATTGTTGTTTTTAAACAATGATAAATTACTTCTATTGAAAGAGTAATATATACACAAAACTAGATTAGTCCACACTAAATTCACCCAAAAGAATTATACAGATCTGAGATCTCTACACTCTGACAACACATTTGACACACAAAACCCACGGGGAAACAGAGTGATGCACTATATCATCACAACCCGCTCTGGTGGTCGAATGGTCTGAGACGTCACTCTCGCAATAGACTGGACTGCCAATGAAGGTGATATCGAGGCTCAAGTCACGGTTGGGTGTAATGGCGGTACACTTCCTCTGAATTCAACCTTCCTAATCCTTAACACATTAGTGTAATTCGTATATATGCATATAACCCTGTACCGCCCCACTCTCACTCTATTTAGTTACGGCCACAATATACTAAAAAGGAGGAGGGCGATAGCTAAGGGAATAATAATATAAAGAAGTAAAACATTTGCAAATTTAAGAAATATTTGATTATTTATTCAAAGTAACAAACAGTGTTAAAACAAGTTGCATGGCCTTACATGTCACACTGAGGTGTGTTGGAAAACAAATAAATCATAGTATTATATAAACTTGTCTAGAAGAGACCAATGAAATAAGCAAAATTGTTGCTATTATTTAAAGAAAACTTTCTTTATGATATACAAGCTTCTAATTCACCAGAGTGAATTAAGATTATACAAAATTATATCAAAAGTTTAAATTTTAAATATTACAAAGATCACAAAAAGCTTAAAGAGCCTCTTTTAAATGCTTTACAACGCGTCAGATTCACACCTGTGAATACAGACAAATCAGTTTTAAATTTAGGGAATACATTTAAATTTAAATATCGCACCAGATATTTACTTAAAGTTTTAACTCCTAAATATTTTACAAGATCATAAAGAGCTTAATGAGCCTCATTTAAATGGTTTACAACGCGTCAGATTCACACCTGTGAATACAGACAAAATAATTTTAAATATAAAAAAATAAATTTAAAAGTAAATATCGCACCAGATATTTACGTAAAGCACAAAGGTTTGACTTCCCGACCAAACTTAAACCTTCGCGGGACCATTACCCTCGTCACTTTATAAGAATTAAATAATATTCCAACATTTAAATTTCTAATAGAAAAACAAAGTTACGTTATAAAACTTATAAAATTTGTTTAAATGAATTTGCGAATATTAAAGTCAAAACCATAGTAATAAAAAATAAGTTACTCTATCATTAACTTCAAAGAAAAGAAGTCTACAAAATAACCAGTAAAAGAAACATTGTTAATTTAAAGAATTTAAATTATTACTGATAACCACAAAAGCAAATTTTTTAAATAATTTACCTAAAATATTGCAAACATAAAAAGAACCAAGAAATGTGGCTACCTATTTAAACCAAGAAAAATAAAAAGATACTAGCGCCCATACGGCGACAGAAAACATTAAGTGCTCCATAACAGAATTTACTTTTAAAATTAAAGTTTTTAGCATAACATTACCGATGCCTACACTGACAGATTTCCATACCAAACTAAACCAAAGTATTTAAGAAAATCAAATCCATCGCAGCAATATGTAGTTTTATAGATTCAAACAAAGATATTATCAGCCATCCAGGCTAGATACCGTCCTAGTCCTGAAGAGGACTTCTCGTGGACGTGGATGATGAAAATGATCCTCGATATTGTCTTTGTGCCCTTGTTATATAGGTCTAGTTGCAAGTAGGGAGATTTCCTTTGTTATTACATCATTCGCTAGCATCAGGTTAGAAGGCTGCTTTGTTGTCATCACGTACACCAGGTTCTTGTTGTCTTGCTATTCAACCGTTGCATTCGACGCATTTCCGTAATACCAACTCGAAGACGCAGGACGCGCAGAGGTAGAGCTATGCTTGTTAGGTCACGTAGGCCAGCCAGGTGTCCAAGCACATGAGTGGTTTTGTCTTAGTACAGCACGGGCCAATCATAGCATTGCAAGCTCACTCTGTTGGAACATCAGGGCTCTGCACAATTTGTAGCGTTTTTGGACTTCTCTTCAATCTAGCATTCATGGTGACTTGCAAGCAGCTCTACTCCGGCAGACATATGCGTGAGTAGAACACCTATATTTGACATAGTAAGATCGTGATGTTTAATAATGCTGGATGTCTATGAGTACAAGATTACTTTGGGGTAGTATTTCTATTGCAGGATGTCAATTAATATTAGCTTGTTTAGGGGTGGGTAGTAACATTGTCATATTAGCAGTACACGCTAATGTTAACAACTCATGGGTGGTAAAACAGGGTGCAAAAAAATAAAAAATAATACACCACCACAAACATCAACCTCATTCAAAGAATAATGCAATAAGGAATTCAAACATCACTTGAGAGTCGATGAAAGATGTGGTGTCAGACATTTACTGAGAAGATTGAGTTTTGGATTTAAAATAACAAGTGTAGGAATCCGACGTCTGAGCTCATCGGGCATTCACGTCACACGATATTAGAATTATCTCCCACTAAATTCCATTAAAAAGAATATAATAAATTCCTTCCTGGTTTCCACGCATTTAAGAATTTACTTAAGTATTTATAATTATCTGTAGGAGAATTATGTCTTCAAATGGTAAATGATCATGTTTTACTTTATATCTATTACTGTTTCCAGCGTGTGGCTTGGGTCAGTATTTTATTCAAGCCATATATTTTCCACTAACGGCTAGCTAGGCTTGTTGTAGCTTTGATGCTTAATAATCTAACTTAAGAATAGGACTGACAAAACATCCAGTCCCTGGTCGTTAATTCTTCACCAATGAGCTCGGTAGACAAACGCGATACTGAAATAGCTAAGGTGTTGGATGGCTACTGGTCTGGTGTTCGAGTCTTGGGAACAAGTCAAATGGATTTACAACACACCAAGAAACTGGCGGACGTGACAAAAGAGACGTAGCCTATCCACCAGCTGCTTGGCATGTCAAGTTATACTAATAATAATCAATTTCCTAATAAGGAAATCTCCCATCTACCAATCCATCAACTAGACCTATATATAGATAGCGGTCAGCTAGCATCGATGACTATTACATCCGACACTTCCACGAGAAGTCCTGTTCAGGACTAGAACATTTTCTAGCCAGGATGGCTATAAATATATATATATATAATTGATTATTTAAACGTTATACTTCAACTATGGGTTTGATTATATTGAACACTAAGCGCTAATAATAAATATCCGATTTGATATTTAAGTTTAAATTTGATCCCAAAATTTAAATGTGTTTTGTCTGTATTCACAATGGTGAATCAGATGCGTTGTAAACCATTTGAAAGAGACTGTTTAAGCTCTTTGTAATCATCGTATGGTAGTAATTTAAATTTTTAATAAATATCTGATTCAATATCTAAATTTAAATTTTGATCCTAAATTTGTTAGTCTGAATTCACTGTGGGGAATCAGATGCTTTGTAAATCATTTAAGAAAGGTTCTTTAAATTATATTTTTACAATATTAACCATTTTGTTTATAATTTTGGTCTCTTCCAGACTAGTTCAAATAAAATAATAATATACCTTGAGAGTTTGAATGTATACTCTCAAATGTACTGCGCAAGTGCAGACTCAGCCATGATTTATTTGTTTTCCAACACACTTCAGTTTGACTTGTAAGGCCATGTAATTGGTTGTTTTAACTCTGCTTATTACAGTGAATAAATAATTCAAATATTTCTTAAATTTGCAAATGTTTTACCTTTTGTTATAATTATTTCCTTAGTTTCCGCCCACCCTCTTTAAGGCTAGTAGTGGCCTCTAGCTTTTAGGCGTATGGTGAATGCTGTACAAGTGGACAATTACTTTCTTGCATTGATAGTATCATTTTGCTCTCATTAGAAATCATTAGGAACACCAATAATTGGGGTGCTATTTGGAACAGGGTGTATACTGTGTAGTCTGCTAGCACATACTATTACTAAGATCTTGGGCGAAGACAAAGCTATGGCTCTATGAGATTTTTATTTGTTCGCGGGCTGAAGAGTGATTATGAAACAGATAATGTGAGCTTAAGTCTATTATTTTTCACACCATTGTAATATTTTTTACAAATTACATTTTGGTCCCCTTAAAAACGTGCACTTTAGAGCACAATATGGGGGGAGGGGGGGACCACTATTTGTATTGTAATGCCATGCATGGTCAAGGCCATATCCAAGGGAGTTTTTTGGGGGTTCAAACTCCCTCTTTGAAATTTGAAATAATAATTTAAAAAATTGGTTTACGGTTTAGACAAAACAAAAAATACAAGTATATAGCTTGTCACAAGCATTTTAACGTTTATGTACATTTAAAAAAATAGTTTGTGATTGTGTCCATTAGTCAAACAACAAAGCTGGATAGACTAAGACAAAATATTAAATAATGAAACATGAAGTATTAGTGAATGTGGGGAGAACTGTGAAATCGGTTAAGTCTTTGAGATTAGAAAACAACAAATCCTTTCAAGTTGAAACTATTCGAGAACACATAAATGAGTCAGCAAAGAAAGAAGAATCGGAGAGTGTGGATAGGATAAGTAGAAAAGGGAGGGGGGTTGAGCTATCCACCCCCAACTGGTTACAGTTTGCGAAAATATAAATAGTGGCAATTTTCAAATAGCTTGTCTGGAGAAGGAAAAAAGTTATAAACACTGTGACGTGTGAATTATTTTAGTTTTGTGAGTTTAGTGTGTAGTGTATATTAGTGTGAATTAGGTTAGTTATTGTGACAGTTAAACTGGTTGACTAATCCTGATCGTGGATGCTAGCTTTTGTTTTTTCAAGTTAGCACTATGAGTGGTATGAATTGATAACATTTTACTATATTATTAGTGTTGATTTATAGGTATTAATAATATATATCAAATGTGAAAGCTGCAGATCACATTATTTGACATATGGATACCAATGTGAAAATTGTTTTAAGTTACTTTTGTAACAGTCAAAAAAGTGTCTTCCTATGTGAATCTGATTGTAGGTAGGTTGTCAGAACAGCTGGGCTATTAACCAGGGCACAAACTGTCCCAACCTCCTCCTCCCTGCCATCGGTCATCCTTTTCAATACCTCTGTGTCTCATAGATTTAAAAGTCAAAGTCTTCAATACGTTTGGTTAAGTTGGAAATGTCTTAATTTGAATAGTGTAAAGTTTTGGACTACATGGACAGGGGTAATTCAACCTTTTATCCAAGCACAAATTATTATATCTCCAACTTTAATATATAAAGAAGAAATCATTTATAGAACTATCCAAGTTGGGTCAATGGTGGTGAAACCTTATTTCTGTAAAGGAGGTGGAGAATGGAGATGTATCTTGTTTAGCCAAAAAAGCTGTTTAGAGGGACTTGTCCTCCTTCTCCAAGCCTAAGGAATTCCAGAGGCCCTTCCCCCGGCAAACGTTTGTCAATTGGGTGCCGCTATAAGAGAGGTCTTCGCCTGGAATATTTTTGGATAATATACTTCTCTAGAATCTATTTGGAGTTGTATTACCTCAGATAATTTTAAACGAATATTCACCTAGAATATATTTAGAACGGTCTTTGCCTGATATATTTTTTTAATTCAATGTCTTTGTAAGCTATTTGAAGATTTTTAAATGTATTATGTTCGAAAATATAAGAAGGGAGTGAAATAAATCTAGAAAGGGGGTGGGGAGGGGAAGAGCATTCATTCCAGTGGAAAAAACTATTTTAATAGGGCAGGGCCCACCCACCACTTATATCTTTGCCACCACTTATGCCATTATTTAAGAAGTGTTCAATATACATTTTTGAACTTTGAGGGAGAAGGAGATATATAAGGTTCTAAATGCTAAACAAATTGATAGAACTTAAAGTAACATTTTAGAAAACATTCAAAAAAATGTTTGTAAGTAAGGAGTGGTTCTAATTAAAAAGTTAAGACTTAGATAAATTACTCTAAGATTTACTTCAGGTGAAAAACATATTGTCAAAATAATCTATGACATAAAATTAATAATGCATCATCAACTGGACTAAATACAGGTTGATGAAAATTCTAAAATAAATTTACACATTAAAAACGATGGTACAAAAACTTGCATGTATACAATAAAGAGTGGGCAAAGCAATGTTTTATGTTTAGGTAATTATGAATAAAAAGTATAAAATTTAAATTTAGAGGTTAACATCTGCTAAACGAATTCAAATGAGTAATTAAAAGTTGTTATTACAAAGACTTTGAGTAATACAATATAATATGTATAAAACAAGGTTTTAAGTTTAAATATGTTATGAAGTATAAAAATTTGAATTCAGATATTAACCTTTAAATTCAAATTTTTATACTTTATACTTCATAACATATTTAAATTTAAAACTTTGTTTTGTACATATTATATTGTATTACTCAAAGTCTTTGTAATAACAATTCTTAATTACTTCATTCAAATTTGTTTGGCAGATGTTAACCTCAAAATTTAAATTTTATACTTTTTACTTCATAATTATCAGAACATAAAACATTGTTTTGTCCACTCTTTATTGTATATGCAAGTTTTTGTAACATAATTTTTTAACGTGAAAATTGTATTTTATTCATCAACCTGTATTTAGTCAAGTTGATGACGCATTATTAATTTTATGTCATGTATTATTATGACAATATGTTTTTCACCTGAAGTAAATCCTGATCATATTTTTGACTTGTAATTTCACTTAATATATATACTAGCTTAGTAACAGTTATTTTTATAAAATTAAATTCTTTATCTATACATGTTTAGAGTAATCTATTTAAGTCTTAACTTTTAATAAGAACTTAAAGTATTTAATCCCCGCCAAATTAAACTCCAGATAACTCCTAGTCATTTAAAATTTGAAATTCTTCTTTGCCTATGGCAGTTGAGAGGCTGTGCTCTTATAACTCGAACCCCCAATAAAATTTTGGCCTGGCTATGGTCTTGACCATGGTCAATAATGGAAACAGATATCATTATCTGGGAGTAACTGCACTACTATTATCTCCTTATGAGTATTTAGTTGCATGGATATAAAAGTTTTTTTACTCTACATGTGTTACATTTTAGTTCATTTTGAGTGCGGCAAAACATTTGGAATCATTGGATCGTTCAAAATTTCACCAAACTGTAACGTTACAAGGGTGTAGTGTTACATCTAAGCCCCACGCCTACTCGATGCTGCTGAACTGTCATACGTAGTCATACTACCCGCTCCAAGAAAATATCATCCGATGAATACTACCCGCTCCTTGAAACGTCAGTAAATAGTCAATTCACCTAAAATAGTAAGCTTCTCTATTGTAGTTCCTAATATAACCAAGCCATATAAAAACAATATCTTTCTATACAATCCCCTTTCAACTTCAGCAAGGAATTCTGTTATCGTACGTACCCTCTGGATATGCTGGCTTGGACGACCAAGAAACCTAGCTGGCTGCAAAACGTCCTAAGTCGGCGAGTGGGGCAACTTTGCTGAGTGCATCTGCACTAAATGTGAATACCGGACTGACACGAAAGTAACTGACGAGCACATTTCTACTAATCATGAGCGAGGTACAGATAGACGTAGCTGACCTCTTCCGGATAATCTCTAAAACATCTACTGACCTCTGACAGTCTCTGACCAATCAATCAGAGAAGATTCAAAATACAATGCAAGAAACCGTCTGCTGGAGCGGCGTGACCAACCAGAGACCTTCAAGCTGGATGACCCAAGAAGATGGCGTGATCGCCACACCCTTTACGTCACCGACCGAGTAGTGAACTAATTCCCCCCTTTTGTGCCAACGCAGTTAGATCACTATAAAACATGTAACTTTGCAAAATAAGAATCACTTTTTGAACCCGTCACCATGAGGGACGGACCTCTGTATAATACATAAACCAACGACCTTTGGATCAGTCACCATCGGGTATGGACTTCAACAATATATAGTGCGACCTTTGACTTGCATCACCCGGGATGGAACTATACGTAACCTACATTTGACACCGCCATGATGGATCTCCGCTATTGTATTGTGAAACTTCAAAACTCCTCACCATGTTGGACGGACAGTACTAATTGTTCTATATCGTTTGGAGACGATATCCTGGAACAATGAACTCTGTGAAAGGGAAGTTATCACACTCTGTAAATATTCGTCATTAGGATTTTGGAACTTTAACAGTTGAACTTAATAGTATTATTTTGGATATTAACCGGGTTATGTGATGATAGTATTGATGTTGTGTAGTCATGTTAGATTCTTAAAGGAATTGACGAATCTACTACATTGCTTATTTAGTTTTCCATTGTATTCTAATTATTGTCTAAAGTAAATTGGACTGTTCGTTGTTTATTCTCAAACGTTCATCAATCTCAAATCAATAGTTTATCTTAGTTCGTGTTCGATTGATGACAGTTCAAATAGTCCCATGTGAGATATCATTAGGTTTTATATGGGTAACTCACATGTTATGTAACGTCATGTATAAAGTTTATTATATATTTGTTTGGAGTACTCGGATGTACTTTCTGTTAGCATAATGTTAGATTGAGTCAAGACATTAACAGTAAAACTGTGGGGCTTACTCTTTAAGTTAACTAGAGAAAGTCATTGTGTTTATTCTGTCCGTATTGTTGGGACACTTTCGTATTCATTTAGATTGGCTCATAAAGCCTTTTACTACTGATATTATTATTTATTTTGTTTATTCTGAAAGAGTTGAAACAGACTTAAATGGTAAAGATAACTATTATGTTTTCCAGTGATCAATGTTTTCCATTTTGCTACTAGGATGGTCGAGGCCACCTTATTTATTGTCTGCTGTTTTGATGAATTAAATTGCTATTTACTTTTATTCTCACTGCGCTTGCTTTCTTATTTTTATTTCATGTCCTTTAGATATACCTCTTTTCCTTGTAGTATTTTATTAGTGCCTATTACTACGGGTAGATAGGATTCTGAAAGAGTTGAAACAGACTTAAAATGATAATATTATGTTTTCCAGTGATCAATGTTTTCCATTTTGCTACTAAGATGGTCAAGGCCACCTTATTTATTGTCTGCTGTTTTGATTGAATTAAATCGCTATTTACTTTTAATTCTCACTGCGCTTGCTTTCTTATTTATTATTTCATGTCCTTTAGAATATATCCTTTTTTCCTCGTAGTAATAGACGGTTTCTTGCATTGTATTTTGAATCTTCTCTGATTGATTGGTAGAGATGTCAGAGGTCAGTAGATGTTTATAGAGATTATCCGGAAGAGGTCAGCTACGTCTATCTCCACCTCGCTCATGATTAGTAGAAATGTGCTCGTCAGTTACTTTCGTGTCAGTCCGGTATTCACATCTAGTGCAGATGCACTCAGCAAAGTTGCCCCACTCGCCGACTTAGGACGTTTTGCAGCCAGCTAGGTTTCTTGGTCGTCCAAGCCAGCATATCCAGAGGGTACGTACGATAACAGAATTCCTTGTAGAAGTTGAAAGGGGATTGTATAGAAAGATATTGTTTTTATATGGCTTGGTTATATTAGGAACTACAATAGAGAAGCTTACTATTGTAGGTGAATTGACTATTTACTGACGTTTCAAGGAGTGGGTAGTATTCGTCGGATGATATTTTCTTGAAGCGGGTAGTATGACTACGTATGACAGTTCAGCAGCATCGAGTAGGGGTGGGGCTTACACCCTTGTAACGTTACAAATCAAAGACTTTTATTTATATGAAAGGGCTTAATTCTTTCAGAAAAATATTTAAGAAAGAATTTTGGTTTTCAAATATGCGGCATAGTAATTTAGTTTAAGTCCATAATATTTTATTCAACATTCATTTAGCCATAAATGGCATCCTAAACTTTTTATTACTTTTAGTGACAATTTTTTGTATGTATAAGATTTCAATAGGGCTTGACGGCGAACGTTTTATCAAATACATGTTCTCCTAAATATCCTTTGTTCCAAGTGGAATCATACTCTCATAAAATACACAATATTAATATTCTATCTGGACTGGTACTGAACATGTCATACTGACACAATTTATTTGTTCAGCTAGGGGCCTAGACAGTAATATCTACAATTTTAAAGCAGATGTATCCAAATGCTAAGAAAGTCAATTTAAAGAATTGGTTTATGGAAAAATTTGGATTGCATGCTGCGTTCGAATACTTGAACCGATAATATGCATTACTGTGTATATAAAGTATTTTATATGGCTATGTTCAAATAGTATTGTTAGGCCACACATCTAATAACAATCTTTAGATTGATTGAATTTATTTGAGTAATCTCATAAGCAGATTCAGACGTTTATCAAGAAAATATTACGTTTCTGTGTAATTTTAGCAGCATAACATAAGTTGAAAACTTTTAAATAAAAATCTGGACATTACCTTTTAGATAAGGAAATTTAGATGGATACGAGCATGCTTGACTGTGGCCCAGAAGTTCAAAGTTGGATCCCCATATGTGGAACTGAAAGATAATGTTTACATGAAGATGTGGCACCCTTTCTACTGGCGATAATGGATGCATTTGTTTATCATTCATCTTCAACATTGTATCATCTTAGGTAATATATTTTAAATCAGTACAATGTCATTAATATTGCTAAATAATAAATATCAAACAAAGCCTAGAAATGTACTGTAATCCTCAACCTTGATTATTTTTATATAAAAGTAAAAAAAAAAACTTTAAAGAGCATGTCAAGGATGTTATTTTTATGTCACAGAAACATCCATGAATAATTGAAGCATAGACAAGATCGAACAAATACTTCAAACGCATATAACATTGAATTTTGTTGGCTTTCAATGGAAAATAGAGTCTACACATTCAAGGTGGGTTGCCCTTAAGTATTAGAAATACCACCATAGAGTCTGATTATCAGCTTTTATGATTTTAATATTAAAAATATCCATATTAAGTTTTATCATACTTCCCCCCAATCGCAGTACCCCATCAACTTGTAGTTATAAAATTCTAATTTGACATCACAGCAATATAAGGTGTTAAATTGAAAATGACTCCTAAATACTTTATCCTTGTTAAGTCTTTATAAATTTATCAATTAGCTCTATTCTTAATATTGTTTTAGAACATTAAAGTGTTAAACTGTGATAATTATGCTACCATTTTCCTAATGCCATAAAGTAAACAACCAAATTTCATCTATTATCTTGAAAAACTAATGCATTTTAGTATGTATGAAATATTTTTAAGATATGTTAAAAATTTAAGTAATATAAGGAACATTTAAAAGTAAAAATATGTTTAGTAGCCCATTGCATTAAAACTACGTGTTTTGTAATAGGGAGTCAATATTTAATTGATTGCCTAATGCAGCTTAAGTACCTAATTGCAATTCAAGAGATTGCAAAACATATCTTTACTCGTGTAGGCTGGTAGGGTAAAAAATAGGGTGTTCACAAAATCAAAATCGTAGTGAAATTTATTTTGCAAACTTGTAATATTTAATTTTATTGTATCAAATTAATACCAACATAATAATGTACGTGTGCATACATGTTCGCACACATGCACACAAACACACAAAAATATACACAAACACACACACACGTGTAAAGATTAATTAAATCAATATGGCACATTCATACTATAAATAAACCTACATTTATATGTGTGTGTGTGTAGGTTTATTTATAAATATGAATGTGCTATGTTAATTTGATTGGTCTTTATATGGGCCTACGTCATTATGTTGGTACTATCATGATATAATCACACTATATATGACAAATTTACAAAATATTCATTACAATTTTGATTTTGTCAACACTTTAGTTTTTATATTACCAGTCTCGACCGAGTAAATATATGTTTAACAGTCTATTGACATTGAGAAGTCAAAAGTGATCGTGATTTCAAAAAATGAAGAGCCGTTTAAAATCCAAATCGGAATCCAGGAGTTGGAAAAAAGAGCAGTTTAAGTACCTGGGAAGTCTGCTGACAAAGAATGCCTACTGCACAAGGAAATTAGGTCGAGGATCACATTGGCCAAGGAAGCGTTGAACAAGAAAAGGTTACTGATGACCAGCAAGTTGAGTTTGGAACTGAGGAAGAAACTGATGAAATGATACATTTGAAGAATCGCGCTGTATGGAGCAGAAACTTGAACGCTTAAGAAGATGGAAAAGAAATACTTGGAGAGCTTTGAAATGTGGTATTGGAGAAGACTTGAGAAAATCAGTTGGACAGAGGGTGACAAATGAAGAAGTCCTAAGAAGAGTGGGTGAGAAGAGAACCATTTTGGATGTGATTATTCAGTGACAAGCATACTGGATCGGACACATTCTTAGGAGGAAATGTCTTCTGCACGACACCATAAAAGGAAAGGTCAAGGAAAAGAGGAGTTTAGGAAGAAGAAAAATTCAAATATAAGATGACTTGAAGGAAAGAAGAAAATTCTGGGAGCTGAAGGAAGCAGAGGATAGGGTGCATTGGCGGTCTAGGTTCATTGTCATAAGACAGATCACCTAATAAATAATAAGACCGTGGTTCCAAATCATATACAATAACTTTCTACAACACTCCAGCACTTTAACCAACAAATCGGTAAGCACAATAGAAGAACGTGATTTATTAAGTTAATAAATTATAAAATATGTATTTAAATAGACTAATTAACTATCTCCAACTAAAGTAGTATGAATTTATAATCAAAATATTGGGTGTTCATATGAACATGTGCTCATATACATGAGCTGTCACTATTTAATTTACTATTTCTTATAGTAAAAAACTAAATAAAATAATCTGCCACTCTATTCAATCGATCTACAAGTAACCAAATAACTGTAACCTCCACCAATTACACTATTTTATTACCTGATGGAGACAGAGACAGACATAGACCGACAGAGCAAGAGTCAGAAAAAAACTCAGACAAAATGAGTTAGATATACAGACAGACATGATAGTGCGATTCAGTTGTGTTCTCTAACACTACTGGGTATATCACGTATGTACTATTTTTAATGTTCATTTGACAAAGGGGTCTTCAAAATCATGTAGGAGAAAATTTAAGGACACCACTACATCACTAGGGAACCACCTTATTTAAGTCAGTGAATTTTCAAAGCGGGAAACCGCTCTGCCAAATTGCTGAAACTTGGGGAAAGATATCCTTTTCAGGCTCCTCTAACCCATTATAACTGTATCCTCCACTTTGGAGAAGGGGAAAAGAAGGAGGGGGGAAGGTTTGTGACCTCTGCCTGCCGACAACCCCAGACAGCTGTAAACACCTCAACCCCCCTCCCCGCCTTGGTCAAACTTCCTTCAACGGGAGGAATTGACCCGTCCTTTTGTGATTGCGGGACGCTCACGCCAGGTAATTATGACACAAACTAGGAATCACTCTTACTCGCTAGAGCTTTAACCTATCTCACCCATTTAAGGGAGTCAAAACTCAGCCTTGGAATCACCATGGAAAGTGTTTTCAATGTAGCTGCCCCATTCGGGACCTCAGAGGAAGTCAGACTCTTAGTTTTATGAAATTCTGTGCCCTTAGTTGCCCAGCAGGGACTTCGTGGAGGTGGTCTGATCAGCTTTCTACCAAGATACCGGCAAACGACCGCTTTGTGTGTGGCGAGTCGGGGCAGCCCCCTTTAACCCGGTCACTCCCACACAGACAAACTCTACAGAAATTTAACCGTCCTTTAGGTAAATCTTCTGGCCGCCACGAGGAGGCACATTGTATGGATTTGCGGACAGGAATCCTGCAGGATAGCCAGGAAACCTTAGTCCTATCCAGACCAGAGCAGTCACCACAAGGGCGAGAGTGAGCCAAGCCCAAGAGCTTTCAACCCTAACACAATGCTATCCTGTGTAGTAGAAAATATCATATCCCAAGTGAGACAGACCAGGCTGTATCATGTTTGAAATAGTTTAATATTTTGAAAGCCACTATTAAAAGGAATAACTATTATTGACAACAATTTTCAAAACAATGAACACATCTATCATAATGTGAAGTTAAAATACCACACTTAATAGAACTGATTCCTTTAATGATGTTATTAATGTTATATCAACTATGGTTGATTGTAAAAATTATCCTACTTCTTTCACATGTTTCCTTTGTCTGGCCCTGCTTATACACAAACATGTTCACCAAAATCTAAAATGACTATATTTGGTTTACTTTTCATGAATATTATTTAATATTGAGGATTCAGTGTACATAATTCTAGTGTTAGAAGACCAGTACTTCAATATAAAATATAAGTTTTAAATGTGAAGATGAGCTATATGTGAATCCATACCCCAAATAATAGAAACGTCTTATATTGTGTTAGTACTTTTAAAGGGTATTTTTAGACTGTTTGTCATTATCAATAAACCATACCAAAGATTTTTATAACTTTTCTGTAATATTAGTTAATCCACATGTTAATACTTGATAATTTAGTTATAAATAGAGCATTAAATCCCTTTTATATTGGTATCAATAATTTTAAATATCACTGCCTTGGCATCACAGGCTTGGAACAAACTAGATATCTTGACTCGTCACCTAACATCCAGAATTCCCTTTAAGCGTGCGGTCACGCAATATATCTTGTCTAATAAGCTAAACTGAGTTCTTGAAACTACTTGAGCTTTAAATTTGTGTATGAATGAGTGAGTGAATGTTTTTATTCTTATTTGAATATTCCTTTATTAAATTGTATTTCAATAAATGTAATAGTGTATGTTATATTCAACACTGGTTAAGTGGAAGAGAAGGCTAACGCCTTAACTTCGCCAGATAAATAAATATTATTATTATTATTATTATTATTATTATTATATCTATTTGTATCTAGATGGGATAAAAACAAGTTATACTATTGGATTTAAGTAAAATTGAATTAACATAATGTATTTTTTTTAAATTCAAATTGCTTTTCTCGAAATATTATTATTATTAGCACTGCGTCTTACTACCCGTTTGGGTTATACGCACTTACGCTAATGTGCAATGATAGGGTGATTGTGAGATGAAATGGAGGACCTACAGTTTAACGTGGGATCCGAACCACGGTGGAGGCCTGGCATTCCTCACATTCACAAGTTGTGATTAATACACGTCTTGTCAGAGGTGAAGGAAGGGTTTGGCAATCAGAAAAATCTCTGCCGGGATTCTCGAAATAAATTAACTGTACTAGTGTTGGTGTTTTAAATCAGTTTACACTGAAAGGTATTAACTATGGAGCAGTCTTATCTTGTTAAATTATATTAAGGCCCTATGTTTTAAGCTATGTCATAGTGGAACAATTTAAGGTAAACTTGGTTATCACTAGGGTCTAGAGAATTGTAGAAAGATTAAAATTACTAAAATGCAACATCTTTGGTCACTGAGTGTGTGGTCTGACACTATTGGCGATTTCCTTATTTGTAATTTTTTGATGATTTACTTAGTGTCCAGTTGTGTACAGTTATTTTTTACTAATAAGATTCCATTCCCACAATTAAATTTACTTTTCAACTAACTCAAATATACCCTTTATATTTTATACAATGTGGTGCATTATTATATAGGCTCTCCTTGTAAAGCATTATATGTTATATTTTCTTTGAAATTGATAAGAAAAATATGACTTGTTCACTAGCCATCACACTTATTTGATAATACAGTATCCCAATCAATTTTTCTTTTATGTAGGCCCATCTATAAATATTGAGTAAGAGTAAAAGCTCCTATAACAAACAAAACTTGAACTAAATAATTGGACAAACTTGAGTGCTAGGAACACTTAAAATGTTTAAAAAAGTTTGTTAATCTGTTAATAAAAAAAAGTCAAGTTATCAACAGAAATATTTATGAATATTTATTAAGTTGATAAGCCTTATAAATAATCTTTGATTAAATTTATTGTGTTTTAGTGAATGGGCAAAAGAATCTTAGTGATAAAGTGGTGTCAACATTTAACAATCCAAGTTAAACAGGCCATTCCTTTCATTCCTCATAACCTTTATCTTATACATTGTTTATAAAAGTGTTTTCACTGAAGGTTACTCAGTTTAATCGGTTATTCAGTTTCAGAGACTGCAATAAATCATACTATATAGTATCATTTAAGAATTCAGAGCAACTTTCTGTTCTCCCCCTTTTTAAGAGTGTGATATATTTTTATCTTCATAATGTTGAAGGCATCTTCAGCCAATACATATTTAAAAAAGCATACATTGCTGCCAATAGTTTCATAAAAACTAATTCGAATACACATATATACCCCATCTAATATGGATTTTATTGAATCATAAGTTAAGCATATGCATATTTATAAATAAATGGGCATTTACAAAGGAGAGGAATTTGTTTGAAGTAATTTCTTGCTCGCATATAAGATCACAGCAAATTATATAATCTTTTAATTTGCAGTTTTTTACGTTATGATAAGTACAATTTACTTTTAATGTTAAGATGTGATTGCTAAATATACCAATTCTTTGAGTCTATTTAAATAGCTGAGGCAATAAAGCAAACAAAGGAACTATATACAATATAGTTATTTTGAGGTGATGTCCATTTCTTCAAAATGATTTCATTACAATGTATTTTGAATCAAACATTTATTTGGTAAATTTCACAACCATTAGTTAAGGTTGTCCGGTAATATCCATATCATCCTTTTCCCTTACTATGTTTCATTCAAAAGAACATCTTTCTTTAAATATTTTACTTCTAATTCCCCGTTAATTTACTGCTGTTGTGTACACAAACCAATATTTTCGGTATTCTATAGGTTCCCTCTAAGGCACATGCAATTTCCTTTCGCTTTTTAAATAAATGTATCAAACATATTATATATATATTACATATTACATGTAATACACATAATATAATCTATAAAATATATACCGTATTTTATTTATTTTATGTTATATACTTAACATATGTACTATATGTGATAATTAAATATGCATATTCAATATTATATATGTTTATAATATATATTATACATATACATATATAAATAATATATATATTTTATACATATATTAACTATTAATAAAACTAAGCACAATTATTTGTTTTATTAACAAAAATAGTATTTTTCTTCTTTGGCATTGACTAAATTGTACTGTAATGTACCTTTAGTAAACTTCTTCAAATATATACTGGTCATATATTCTTGTGATGTTTTATTATTGTCTTACAATACCTACTAGGGCACTAAATTCATTGTGAATTATACATGCTATTTCATTTTCTACAGGTTGTGAAAACATATTTACTAACTTCGACATATTCATTAACATTAAAACTTGGTGTATTGTTAATCTTCCACTAGACAATAGTTAATTTATTGCCATTCTATGTTTTATATTTTTAATTTTACATCTTATAGCTAATCTGTAGTTTTTTAATATTTTTAGCCTAATTTATCTGGTAATATTCAAAAGTGCAGTAACTAAAAGTGAACTGGTTAAATATGTGTCGTGTATAGTTTATTGAATGGATGAACATAATCCTATCAAAACAAAATGTTGGAGGTTTGTTAAATAAATATGTTATTTTCTTAAAATTCAACCAACTCTCTTTATGACAAATAGTGTATTAACATAGTATCTATTTTATTGTCAGAACAAATTTTTCTTATAGTTTTATAAAGCAGAAATTATATTTGCCAAAGTGGGAGTAAATAAAAACAAATTTCAAGGAATCTTATCTAAAATTTGTATCAAGATTTCAATCATTTTAGATACTTTACCATAAGATAAACCAATTACATTTGTAAAAACGATATACACATGTCCATTCAATTTGATATTCTAGAAATGTTGAATTCAATTCATACTATAGATTTATGATGGTATATTATTATTTAATATAGATTTTAACGAAAACCCATTATATGAATATTTATTATTGCATTTGCACATATCTATCGTTCTACCTCACCAAATTTTGTAGCTTTGGCTACTCCATGGGGCCAGATTATAGAAATAAATTACCCGTTATATTATCTTTGAGAAATCCCATATTATTAATAAAACACACTCTCTCCTCTGAGCACATCTTTAGATATGACACAAAGAAATTTTTTTAATCTAAGTAAATAATCGTACTAAGCTACTTATAATGTAGCAGTCATATAATAGTCTTGCTCTAGTATAAATTTATTGCTTGACGCAGAATCTTGTATTACATAAAAAACCTCACAATATTCAGAAAAAACCTGGATATTGGTTTAGTATCAACAGTGCTTAGATAAAGTTTTAGTATATATAAATTACATACTAAAACATTTTTTCAACAAACTTTACATTCATATAAGCTACATCATTCTAATAGTATTAAAGCAAATTACACTACCTACCCCAACATTCCACATACTGAATGTACTTAAATAATTACTAGCCTTGAAAATGCATAGCAAATTTCCACTTAGGTTCATGAATGAACATTAATCAACGCTTTACTATGTAAAATACAATAACAACAATAATCACTTTTAAATTTTAAACTGGCTTTCAAGTTTTTTCTGGTAAAAAGGAAAAAAATTATTTACACAGTGTCTCACTACACTTTTTAAAGACAGTAATGAGATTTCGTTTGTTCTTATGTACAATGTCATTCTTCTAGCACAGATCTATCCTTTCATTTGCACATAAATATCACTTACTTTATATAACTTAAGTGTTCACAACATAATCTATACATAGTATTTATAAAACTTAAAATATTACTTTGTACAATCTATTTTTATCTAAGTATTATTTATATATTTATAGTATTTACATTTCTTCTATGTATACGTATGAATCTATAATATTCATGATTTGTGAAGTACAATGATATTGATAAAATAATCCTAGGATAGAGAATCACAAGCAGAAACTATTGATTAAAAATAATGTTTTATGAAGAAAAGCCTTTGTTTGAAATCAGGCTGTATTTAATGAAAAACCTTAACAAATACAAAACTAGAAAGCATTTGTCTAAAACCAGCTTCCTCCACCAAACTTGCTCGTCAGACCGCCAATGCCTTTTCCAAACATGTTACCTACACGTCCAACAACATTAGTAGTCACATTAGTAATTTTTGCAACGTAGTTTCCATCTTCTCCCAAAGTTTCTCTTATGGTCACCTTAGGCTTACTTCTATCACCATCATCATCTAGTCCTGTATCTGGATAGTCCCTGTGAATGGAAATGGTAATTTTAAAATAGTTTGTACAAAACAAATATGCATGATTTCATCAAATCAACAAATAACTGTAAGATAAAGTAGTTTGAAATAAAGTATAATGCATTCACTTGCTTTATTAAGTAATATATACACAAATAAAATGTATAAAAACTGTTGATTCATTTTAAAATGTGTAAAAATTCAGTCATCATAAGAGATTTTTTTAAATTTATTGTAGATTATTACATAAATTATGGATATTCTAACAAAGTTCATCCATTACTTCCATGACATAATGTATATTAATAGGTTAAATTATGAATGAACAGAATGTTTCACAACGTAGGTCCAGTTTAAATATAATTTTATCTTACTCAGAATCTTCATTGTCATTCCGGCTACTCATTGTCAATGCACAAGTTGCTTCTTCAGTCTGCATTCGTTGTGATATGGTTTGATATGTCTTGGAGTTGAGTTTGTCCTCCATAACACCCTGCAGCTCAAAATCTGAATACAATTTCTGAAAGTTTAACGGATATATTTTAATTAAATTCAACATATTATACTTAGTGATAGCTTAATAGAATAAACTGGGAGGTATTCAAGCTAGAATTTTGGCTGGTTATATTGGATATTTTTCACACATTCTACCATTTTTCCTCACCATATGAATTTTAGTGCATTACCTCTTAATTATACATCTCAGTCCTTAATAATCAGATTGTTAAGTAGCATTATGTTAAACAAATCAATTATTAATTATAAGTAAAACCTATTTTTAAAAGGAAGGTTGCACAAAGTGCAATGTTAACCAAATGAATAGGGAAATGTCCACATCCCAACAACTGATGCTGTTTGACAGTAACTCAAAATTGGAAAAACTTGTATTCGTCTACTTGTAATTATATGTTATATTTTAGAATCCAACTTGATAAAAGTCGAATTACATGTTAGCTTTGTTGATTATTTAATACAACACTAAACACAGCGATTCAAAAATTACAACATATAAGGTAAACCCAATGTGTAATGGAAATAGGCATTTTCCAGCATCATTGGTAGTTATATCTCCATAGAGATTCTAGTTTTATGTTAGGGAAATAAAATGGTTTATCGACAAATATGTCTTAAATGAGAAATAATTGAAAAATGGTGAACTAGTGTAAACAAAATCGACCAAACACATGAAACAGATCTTTCAAAAAATAAAATTTTAGCCAGCTGAAAGAGATGTTTTAAAATTTATTTAACATGGTGGGTCCTTGTTTTGTTAATATTGATTTAAGTTGAATAGAATAAGAAAACAGGATGAAGAGAGTGAATTTTAATCAAAAGCAATAACATTCACAAGGAGAAAGGATGGGAACCCACAACCAGGAAAAAGACCTTGAAATTTAGTTCACACATTCAAAATTGATAATTTTGTATCAGAATCATATGTTTAAGCCACTACACCAACCCTGCTGGTACGGTATAGTGTTAAGTTTTATTCACCATGTTATTAGTGGCGATTTGATCGTTTAAAATGTAAGATGTCAATGAACGTTTGTATTCAAATAATTAATGTTCACTGGTAATAATTTGGTGCTTTTTGATGTAATTATATAATTATTTGTTTTTGTATGTATACAAATTACTTGTGGACCCAATTTGAAATCCATGCTATTCAAATAAAACAAAGAGTGATGCCTTAGTGCAGAAAAAACTATGATAGATTGCTTGGAGCATTTTCAATTTTTTTTAAAAATACATTGCAAAACATTTATTAACAATGATATTATATTTTATGAAATAAAGCTTAGTAGTAAACGATTATGTTAATTCTATTTATTATAGCAAGGACGAGTTATAGGGTGCCATGTAAAATATATACATTACAGTTAGAACCCGAAATTAGTTAAAACACGAATTCACTGTTCCAGCAAAGCTATTTTGTCATTAACAATTTTAACTCGTTATTTCTAGAATTAACCAAAGCAGTTGACAATACTAATGTGTACTAAAATACATATTAAATATCCGTAATAACCAGTTAAAAACTGTACTGACTAAAGTCTCTGACCATTAAAACCAGATGTTAGGTTAAAACTAGTCTCTCGGAACAAATAATAACGCTGATTTTTTTTTGCGAAAAACAGTTTATCATATTTAAAGTATAAGCTACACTTTGTTTTTCAATTTTGCAGCAAGACATTTTGTCATGCCATTTCGAACTACAAATATATCCTTGTTTCTAGTACAAACATCGCTTCGAAGTACCCTTCTATATACGTGTCTGGGCTACATCGCTCGTAGCCCAGTTTGTGGAAATATAAGTCAGTATTAATGTGCTGTTGACCAGGGGACGCCCAAATGTACTAATTGTACATCTTTTCCATGGAGGCTCTTTCCATGTTCTGATGAGATAAGGTGATGGGGATATTAATTATGAGGGTGTGGAACTGTGGAAACTCTTAAACCTAATTCAAGCCTAAATAACCTAACCCTGATGACCGTTGGAATAATTCACCTTTCGGGAAAATTACACATAGCTATCAGCTGGGAATGTAGCCCGGGACCCCTATGTTCGTAGCCAAGTACACTGACCACTATACCACAGGTTCGGTTAAAGAAATTTAGTGCTCGATCACCTATATGCTGGTCAAGGACACTTGAGGGGAAATGTCACGTTCAGAGCTGAAAGAAAAATACATTGTTTAGTGTCCATTAAAATTATGTTTAAAGTTAAGTTAAAACTTTGAACTTTGGTAAAACTACCTCTAATATAATTTATCCAGCACTCCATCCTTTGTACCATCTTCATTTTTATAAAGCATGACTCCATGATATTTTGAAAGTCTCCTTTCATCTTTCCACATCCGGTATAGGTGTTATGCCATTACCTGCAACATCAACTGGGGGATGTGGTGGGTCAGAAATCCATTTCATTCTCTTGGTTTGTTTCGACATATTTTAATACACTTCTTTTCTGGCTGAATAAATATTGATTGAATATTAGTCAGAGTTTATTCTTCCTCCTCTTAAATGTTGATTGCATATTTTTTATTCTTTGCATTAATCCGCTCAACAATTTCTCTAAGCTCATCATCATTATAGACTTTTTATAACTTCGGATGACAGCATAATTGTAGTGAGTATAACTCTGTGTTCAATATCGAACATTGCTTTGTATGACGATTATTTCATTCCTGAATAAAGGGCTCTGGTTTTTCCTGAACTGCTCAAAGCATAGACTATTTGAACAATTTGTGGAATGGGTTTATTTTAATCCATGAAGCCAGCATGTTTTTAATGTCCCAAATGGCTCATACTGAACCCTGGCTTTGACTATGCCTTGATTTAGCATGAACTATCTTTAACCCTAGTAATAATGTGACTAGCTCAGATATAACTAAGTGACACTCTCTGTATTATTATATAGGATGCATGGGGCATCAAATTACAAGCAGTAAATCTATGCAACCCTCTTGATTCACATTGCTCGCAGTAAGAGAAACTTGGTCAAATGATATCGATATACCATAATAAATATGAACCTACTATAAGCCCGAGATTGCATGTCAATAAGGATCACCTGGCATAGCTGTTCAATTCCAAATGAAGAATGAGCTTGCTGACCAAGCATTTCATTTTATTACTTTTCTTCAATTGGCAGATTTCGCACATTAATTTAAAAATATTTGTCATTACTGTAGTTACATTGGCATATTTTCTTTAAGATGCCATTTTCAGTTTATCTTGACTTCCATATCCTACAGCTACTATATATTAATTCTACTAGTAAATAGTACTTGGTGGTTTCACCTCCTGAATCAAGTTTTTCACTTCATAAATTTAAATAGTTTCAAAACATTTTAATCAATGGTATTGAAAAAGTGTCTTCTTTGCATCAAATTTTACTTCTTAAACCTTCGCTAAAAGATGATAGCATTTCTTGTCATTACATTGTAATGAGCTATATTTTTTTTTCTGAATTATGTAATTGATTAATGAAACATATTTTTCACCTTCTCCCCTATCCTCTTCACATTACTTTTTTCCGTACCCTTTGCCATTGAAACCACAAAAAATAAGCACTAGACATAATAAACAATGTCAGAAATATCACACACTGGCTAACCGCAAACACTAACCTGAGACAAATAAAAGAACGCTCATGACTCAGGTAAAACGTCACACCTTCTTAGTACAAGGCTGAGCCTGCAAACACACTCTTCTCATAGACTACAATAAGAACTAGTTTTTCATAGTCAAAACAGTAAACAATTAATTCAACATACTGATTTCTGTTTTAACTAGATTTTACTGATAGAGAGCTTATTATAGAATCAACTAGTTAAAATTTGTATTGATAAAATGGCTTTGCTGGAACTAGTTTTACCTAATGAATTCGAGTTTTAGCTAATTTCGGGTTCTGACTGTAACATTATTAAACTAACAGTCCAATTTTCATTGGAAGAACCTGATCTGGCAGCTAAAAATTACTATACACAGTAGTGATTCCTATTGAGTACGAAGGTGAATGTGCACCGCTTGTAATTTCATACTAAATAATATTTAATATTATTTAATTTAAATAATAAAAGTACATAATGAACTAGTATTATTATATAAATTATATTGCTTGCAGTACATTGTGGTACAGCAGTGTCTCGGGAACTCAACCTAATGTGGACTGAAATGGTGTCAAGTTATTGAAATGTCGAGTTTTATGAATGAACTTGCATAAGATGTATATTTACTATGTCAAGTTTAAATAAATATGGATGAATCACAGAATAGTATCGAACATTATAGGTAAGTTGTACTATACTGTAGTATTGTACAATACAGTAACAGTAATATATGTACAGTACAAGATATTACATCTTAATATAATGGTGTATAAATATTCGTGTAATATACAGATATGCAGTACAGTACTGTACATATAATATTGTATTGATTCGAATAACACGTTACTGAATTGAAAAATCAACAAACACAGCACTTGTAAAAACACCACAGCACGACTGTTCCACTCTAGTTACACAAACAAACTGAGAGTTTATACAGTTGAATGACCTTGGATTGTGATGACTGGCGCCAACAACTGTGTGCACATGCGCATGTCGAGTTACACAGATGCGAGTTATCGAATGTCGAATTCCGAGACTCTACTGTATGATTTATATTATTATTATTATTATATTATATTATACTATTCAATTTATTAGCTTAACTGCTAATGCTCCTTTTCACAGCTTTTTCTGCTTTTTACGTACAACTATCTGAGCATGCACATTGAGAAAATAGGGATTGTTAACCTAGCTAGCAAGTTTTGAGGTGACCCTTTAAAGGTGGCCTGGTGCACAGTTCCATAGTGAACTTGGTGATTTGTTTTGGAAATATGAATTAAACCAAAGCATTGCTCATTATAATTTTTTGCGTGCAATTGTTTTGAAGTTCTCACAAAATGAATTATGTGCATATATGAGTAGATGTAAATAGTTGTTATTGAGCTTATACTCATTTTTAAAATGCTTTTATTTCTAATAAAATGACTTATTTGCAAAATATTTTACTAACAATCTTTTCTGATATAAACTCTAAAGTAATTGAGAGGTTTACAAGATGTAAAGAAAAAAAATGTGTTTTTATTTAAAGTGGCTTAAGACTTTTAATCTAGTATTTTGCAGTTTTTTTCCATGGAAAAAAAAGATTAACTTGAGTTGTGTGTTTTGTAAATAATTTTTCTATTTATTAATTTTTTAACATAGTAAAATGATAGGTTTTAAAAAAATGTCTTTATCATAGTTAATAGTATTTTGATTTGTTCTCCAGCGGTTCTTTTGGTCACCAATTTTCACACCACTTATTTTTTAGTACACCAGCCATCACTGACTACATATAATTTCATGTATGCATACATCAGACTAACTGCAGCTGTCACTTTTGACAAATATTATCAATACCCATAAAATAAGACTAATATCACACTTAACGCTGAACTGATTAATTCAGGATTTCATGAAATGTTCTTTTTATTGCTTATATAGGTCAGGAGCACTACAACCAATGATTGCTGAAGTAAAGAGGTTTGGATTAGATATTGTAGCTATACAAGAGATAGTAGGGTAGAATCATGGGAATAATTTTTTTTATGGAGGAACATACTCATATAATTTAGGCACAGGCTTCTTATTCGGAGAAAGAGAATGTAAGAAGTTCAGGACAAAAAATTCATTAAAAGGATGCCAAGTATAGTGGTAGCAGGGAGGTGGCATAATACAGTCATCATTAATGTAACATCTCCTAAAGAAGACAAAGATGACATAGTAAAGAAATACTTTTTTGTCCAGATCCCACCGCATATTACATGACCCGTATTTGAGACTCTTTTCTACAAGTTTCAATAAATGTTAATTTTTAAACAAAAATACAGATTTTAGTAAACAGAAAAAATCCGTGCAACTGGTTCTATCTATTCCACCAACTAAGTGATGAAAATCACACACATTGTGTTGGTGTTTTGTTTTGTTGTTGTTGCTTTGTGATTGTGGTTAGGTGTCACTCAAGTCAAGAGATTAAGCTTTAAAATGGCTACAAAGAAAAAACAAAGAAAAGTGAGTAACGAACATTGTAAATTTATGCCAGAGTGGACTCAAAATTTTGCGTTTGTACGAAATTCATATGGACTCCCAACGTGTCTTATTTGCAAAGAAAATATGTCAATTAATAAAACATTTAACGGTGAAAGACATTTTACTATAAAGCACAAAAAAATTTGTTGATAACTATCCAAAGGGTCATACGTGAGCAAAAGCAGTGCAGGAACTTCAGTCCCAAATGCAACAATAAACATCAATGTTCAAGAACTGGATGAATTCATCAAACGTTGTTAATTTAGCGAGTTTTGTAGCAGCGCCCAAAATAGTATAGGGGGAAAAACCCTTCACAGATGGTGAATATTTGAAAGAATGCTTTATGAAGTTGTCTGAAGAACTTTATCATGATTTACAAAATAAAGAAGAAATCATAGGAAAAATCAAAGCTACACCTTTGACTGCTAAAACCCTGCGGAATCAAACCATAGAGATAGCTGAAAATGTTACTTCTCAGCAAACAAAAGACTTAACTTCAGGCTCAACATTTTTTTCCAGAACTGGACGAGTCCTGTGATATAAATGATACAGCACAACTGTGTATTCTAGGCAGATATATTACTTCTATAGGCCCTCAGGAAGTGTTGATTTCTTTGATACCTTTGAAATATCAAATCCGTGATGAAGACATAACAGAGGCGGTAGTAAGATGTTTAAAAAATAAGTTTATAGATTTAAATAAATTTCTATTCATTGCTACAGATGGAGTGCCAAGAATAACAGGAAAACATAAAGGGCTTGTAAGTTTGTTTGGAAAGCATATTGACGTCAATGTATTTTCCTTTTACTGAATCATCCATCAAGAGGCCCAAACACTCCTTGAAGAAACATGCAATGTGATGGATTAAGTTGTGGAGATTGTCAACAATATAATGGCTAAAGGACTTAACCATCGGCAGTTCCAAGAATTTCTACGTGAAGTAGATTGCCAATATTCTGACCTTCTTCTGCATAATAAAGTGTGTTGGCTTTCAAGAGGTGAGGTGCTTAATCGATTTTCATCCTGCGTTACTGAAATAAAAACTTTTTAAATGATAAAGGCCTGCATTGTCCCGAATTGTCTGATTATCTTTGCCTTCAGAGATTTTATTTTATGGTAGATATGACAGCACACTTAAACTCAATGTGAAGCTAAAAAGGCAAGGAAACATAGCATTTTCTCTTTTAGAAGAAGTTATTCCTTTCGAGCAAATCTTATTTTGTTCCACATGAACTTTAATAGGAAAAACCTCTTCTCTTCACACAACTGAAGTAATATTAAGAGGACACCAATTGTGCAATTGATTATGAATTTTTCACAGATGCAGTCAAACCGACGAGTTAATCATTCAAATAACGATTTGAGGAGTTCAGATATTTATAAGGCTACTCTGTCATTTTTAATGAAGCCATAGGAATCAAAAATATATAATCTTCATTTTTCAGCATTTGCTGGCATTGTAAACCAAGCTGATTTTGAGCTCCACTTAGTCAGTTATTGTATCTCAAATAAAAAGAGTTGTGGAGTAATCAATTTAAGACTCTCTGGAAAGCCTCAAAAGACGATAAAGCCTGTTATCAGCCCAACATAAATGGTCTGAATTATCAAGCCTACAACTGTGAGATCAAGTGATATTCGACACTTGGAACAGTCTGCCATAGTCGTATTGCCTGTTAAAAATACACGCACTGGGAATTTTGACCATCTTTGGATCAACATATTATTGTGAGCAAACATCCTCCAATATGAACTAGATCAAAAGTAAACCAAGGAGCAGCTTTTACGATGAAAGTCTTGAATCGTGCCAAAAACTAAAAATTACTAACTATGCACCAGATATCACTCAGTTATGTAATGAAATGCAGAGTCAGATTTCACATTAATTAGTTTGTTTGTGTCAAAAAATCCAAAACTACAGCCAAAAATAAAATCAAGTATGTATGTACATACATACGTACCTACCTACCTACCTGGTATAAAAATTCTAATGAAAGCTGTATGTGTACAATTAAGCTTAAATAAATGTGATTTATTATTTAAAAAAATTCATGTTTTAATAACACTTATCAATCATATAAGTAAAATTATGAGTGGCTCTTGAGTGTCACAAATTTTCTAAAATGCAAAAATGTGGCTCTTTGCCCAAATGAGGTTGCCAAGCCCTGTAGGATAACCAAGTCTCATAGATTAAGATGGGCAGGACATGCAGTGAGAATGAAAAATCCTAGAACCTTGTTCAGGGCACTGACTGGCAAACCCGGTGAGAAGAGACCAATGGAGAAGTGGCATAATTTTGTAAGTGTGGCAATGAAATTTTGAGTTCCTAATGACATAGAGTAATTAAGTTCTTTATTCTCTGAGCATGAACATAAGGTATATTTATTATTTTTAGATATAATAAAAGTGATTGTTTTTTCAAATATTCTGTCTTAAACCATGCCATCAACTGTTAATCTTTTTCTTCTGTCTTATGATCTACAAATCAACTGCAAATCCAAAAATCTTATAACAGAATACATTTCACTTTTAAATCCTAAGAGAAAACATAGTTGGGTTTGGTTGGTTGTTACCTTTCTCCATTAGTTGATAAAAAGTGTTTCTTTGACTGAAAACAACTATACATATTCCACCTCTTTATTTTGTTTGAGATTACACTTACAAAAAAAAAAAAAAAAATCTGACAAAGATTATTTTGCCATTTAAGGGCTGCTTAAACTAAAGATTAGCAAAGGAAATAATCATTTAAAATATAATGTATATTTGTGTATAACATTTTAACTTAAAGACTAAAAAACCCCTTGCATAAGCACTTTGAAATACCTTAAGATTGCAATGTGCACCTCAACCCTTATTATTTATGACCTTTATTTTATATTTGAGCTGGAAAACCAAAAGTGCGAAATTGATATTGTTTATATTCCGAGTTTGATACCTTAAACCATGTGATGAGATTTGTGGTTAACTCCAAAACCAGAAAACATAAAAAGCAAAGATTAGTATATGTACCCTTCGTTTACCCTATAACATAGCAAGCTTATCTTTCATTGATTCACTATGCGTTAATTATAAGAGTGGGCCATAGTATAGTACATCAAAGTAAGATTGCTACCATTTAGGGTAAATGATGTGTCTTAGGGAGATTTGAAAATATGCACACAAATATTTTTTTTTAAATTTATACATTTATTTCTAGTAGACTTACACATAAGAATGTGTGACCACTACTATGAATATCAAAAAAACAAACAAAACAACAAAATTGGACTAGTCATGCTCATTCCAAGAAACCTAAGGGTTTGCTTCCTTCTGGGCTATTTTTTCGTTTACTAAGTTATTAAACACACAGTCAACTTGAATTATTTTTACCATCACAGCTTAATACCTGTTCGGATTATATGCTTATGTACTAGTTACGCTTATGGTTAGGCCAGAAATTATCGAACTAGATTGAAACATGAGGTCCATCACTTTCTGCTGAAAAACTATACTAGTTAGCTCACTCCATGTTGACCAATCTAACTTTATTTTTATATATATATATAGTCCTGATACAGAGTAGATAACATTCCTGCCTCTGAGATATATACACACAATCTCCCAAGTACAAAGGAGTACGCAACTGTCTCCTTGGCCTCAGAAGAGGCCCTGATTCTAATGTTGCTGGTTGTTAACCTGGATTGTCTGCTAGTGCTGTTGGTTGTTGTTCTTGTGGTTATGGGTCATCTACTGCGTCTACTGGTTGATTATCATGGTCTTGCTCTTTGATGTGTCACCAAGTCATTATTTGGGTATCTTGTTGGTTCAACTTGTGAAACTGGGTTCTCTAAGGCCTCCTCTGGTTGAGGTGTTCTTTCATAACCTTTTCGAAGTTAGTCTATGCATCTTGTCTGTCCAAGTCTAACCTTAAAAATGACACAGTAAGTTTTCCTCCAAATCATGTCAGTGACCAGTGTTGGCATCAATTTAGCTCTCTTTATTCTATACTACCTTGCCCAGACTGTTTCTCCTACTGTGATGACTCGCATATTATCTATATCTTGAGGAAGTACCGCAATGACTGTTGTCTTTCTGGCTATTGCACATCTATGTGTTCGGAGTTAGCAATTCATCAGAAGCTGAGCGTGACTCCGACCTGTATTTCCAGTGAGGGTTTTCCAGAGCATGAGGAAGATCTTTGCCAGTATAGTATGACAGTCACCTGCGGTCGCTCTTCCCTAAGGTTTCTTAATGGTTTGGATCATAAGTTCTGCTTTACCATTGCATTCAGCGTGGTAGGGCGCTGTTAAATGCTTAATTCAAATGAGTCTAAGAATTGTTAAAACTCTTCCGACACAAAATTACGGCCATTGTGGTTTACTAGGACTGATGGAATCCTATGCGTAGCAAAAATGGTTTCTTAGTTCCTTAATTATAACCGATGATGTTGTATGTAGACTTCATCCGTTTAAACTCAGGCCATTGAGAATGATCATCAACAAATATTAAAATGTTTTGTTCTTGTACTGGCCCTGCTATGTCAATATGTTATGTAGACGGATACAAGGGCTTGCTGGTGTTGTCCATGACCGTACTGGGGTCTTAGGTGGGTTGTTTCGGTCTTCTTGACCATTTTGACAACTTTCCACTACTTATCCTACGGCTTTGTCCATTTTAGGCCACCATAAGTAGATGCGGGCTTCCACTTTGATTACACAACCCCTTGATGTGTAGCATGAAGCAAGAGTAAAAAACCTGTTGTGGAGTTTTTTTTGTGGTAATAATACCCTTCTACCCCAAAGTAAGCAATCTTGTGTCAAAAACATCTCAGAAGGTCGTGAGCTGTAGGGCCTTAATTCCGCCCCAACCTCTTCTTCGGGCCAACCCTGTAAAACCCACTTTTACCTTACATAGCATGGTACCCTTTATTGTTTGCTTAGCAATATCTGTCCCTGAGATAAGCGGTCTTCCATGTCTAGCATAAAAATGTCCCTTGGTTCTATGTTTAAAATTCCTGAAGTGGTCAATGCAAGATCGTTGAGCCCTCAACAATCTACTTCTATCATGATAAGTCATTGCAAGGTGTTGTTAAGATGGCTTTTTTTGCTTTACTGAATTAACTGTTCTAGTTTTGAGATCACTTCCATGGTGTACCCTTGTCTAGAAGGTGGTGTAGGGGTTCCACGACTTTAGCTTAGTCATTACAAATCTCTCAGAGGAATTGAGAATTTCTAAGAAAACTTTACGCTCTGTTTTGTTCTAAGGTGCTGGAGTTTAATGTATGGCTTCAACATTGTCTCGTAAGGGCTAAATGCCTTGGATGTCTACATGAAAACCCAAAAATGATATTGCCGAAACTCCAAACCTACACTTTTCCATATTTAGCTGAAACTTTGGATCACAATATAGCCTTTTCCGACAAGGCATGAAGGAATATATCAATAGCCACTTTACAGAAGCTTCTGACAAGTGGGTTTAGTTACTGGATGTAGCGTTTGAGTTAGAGCAGCGGTTCCCAAAGTGTGCTCCGCGGAGCACCAAGTGCTCCGCGAAACATCTCGAAGTGCTCCGCGAAGAGATTGTAAATAAAAATAAAATAAATATGACAAGATCTCAAAATTGTTTATTTGTGCGGTCATGAACTGTTTTTAGATAAGTATTGTGTAGAAATAATTTAGCTCCTGCATCGTGCCATAAAGCAGTGTAAATATCAAGTATTATGGATCCAAAGTGCATTGTCATGCGTCACCTCAGTCAGGTTTACCCGCCTGCACCTTCTCGGAACCACACAAAACATTGAGAAAATCCGTGAAGCATACAGACTTCACGTAGCGAAACCAGACAGATAGGGTCAATGGCGCCAGCTAATCCCGGCTCAGTGAAAGACTCAACATACTTAAAGATCCGATTGTTAGCTTTGACACTTTTACAGAATTTTCTGGAAAGTTTCTATTGTATATTAAAAACTCTTGTTTCTTCACTCCTTCATTCAGCTGCAGTTCATTCAATGTTTAGTCGAGAGTCGAAACGATTCAATTTGCAGTGCGGTGTTATTTTTTCACAAGTTCTTTTGTTGTGAGATTAAAAAAAAAATTACGTTAATAACTTAAATGGATCTTCCCTCTTGAGGATGAAACACCTGCCCATTACAGGTTTTTTGGAGCACCTATGTAGCAATTTAGAAAATATCATAGATTTGCTTTCAATGGATCGCTGGCTGAAGTCTGGATCCTTAAAATAAACTATTAAAACCTCCGCCACAGTTCCTCCAGTAGCTATGGAAGCATCAACAGCTAATAGGTATGTACAAATATTATGTTAGATACATTTTTTTTAACGTTGAATAGTGTTTATCTATTGGGGTCTGCTAGAATAAGAGCGTGTGTCATTAAAACAAATAACAGCTTTGGATGCCAATAACACAGGACCTATAAGAAGAGATAGGGACTAAGGTACATAAAACTTTATACAAATTAAATAGTAAATAAATACTTTTCAGTATATGCATTGCATGTTGTATATATTGTTGCAATTTTAACAAAAATAGATTTCAGCTCAGGTGGTTTTCGAGTTTTGTCCTGTTAATTGGTAGTAACCTTAAAGCTGAAGCCAATTTGATGTCACCAAGCGATAGGATAAGATGGCCACTCACATTTAACAAGCATTGTGAGCGTACATGCGAGAAACATTTACATTCTTAAACGTTATTCAATGTTAATTTAGGAGCATTGGTTCTTTGATCAATTGTTTTATTAAATACTCGACATTGATTATTATCATTAATATTATTTACCCAGATGATACGAATATTATTTTTTATATTGTAGTGTGGAAGAAGATGGAGCAGTTGCCAATGCTAGAATTTCTGGACAGGATGAAGGGTTTTTAGACGAATCAGCGATATCAGGTGTGACAGAAACTTTTGAACTGTTGAAAGAACTGCCTAGTACTAGTTCTTCGGAGACCAGTGCCACAGATAAAAAAATTATAAAAAGGATGTTTCACGATTCCTACATGGATATTGGATTTGTTGAGACTAGTGACAACAAACCACAGTGCGTAATTTGCATGAAAGTGTTGCCAAGCAGTGCGATGTTCCCAGCAAAATGCGCCGTCATTTTGAGGGGGTCCATCCAGAATGCAAGGGCAAACCGAATGATTTCTTCAGAAGGAAGTATGGTGAACTTACACAAGCCCAGAAAATTATATCTTATCACTCAAAAACAGTTAATGAACAGGCTTTGATGGCATTCTACTTAGTCAGTTACCGAGTTGCTCAAGCTGGCGAAGCCCATAACATCGCTGAAAACCTTATTAAGCCTTGTGTAAAGGACATAGTTGAATGTATGCTGGATGCAAAAGCCACAAAATTAGTAGACCCCGTTCCTTTGTCAAATAACACAATTTCACGACGAATCGGGGACTTAGCAGAGGATGTGAAAAATACTTTACTTTCACGAATGCACTAAGTTTTCAATTCAAATGGATGAATCAACGGATGTGGCTGGATTGGCAGTTTTAATAGTATTTGTACGCTACCAATACTTGGAGTCTTTTCAAGAGGATCTGCTTCTCTGCAAGCCTTTACCAACTAACACAACTGGCACTGACGGACGGCGCAAAGGCCATGACTGGGAAGATGTCCGGTGCTATCTCAAGAATAAAACAAAAAGTCAAAGAATGCAGTAGTAGCCACTGCATCCTCCACCGCCTAAAAGAAGTCTTGGACGAAAGCGTGAAAGTAATTTATTTTATCAAATCAAGACCTAAAAATACAAGACTATTCAAGCTGTTGTGTGAAGACATGGGGAGTCTACATACCTCTTTACTTCTTCACACAGAAGTAATGTGGCTTTCTCGTGGCAAAGCTTTGACTCGGTTCTTTGAAATGAGGGCTGAAGTCAGAACCTTCCTGATTGACAACGACTTCGCTTTGGGAGACAGGCTGTGTGATGAGCATTGGGTTATGAAATGGGCGTATTTAGCAGACATTTAAAAAAAAGTTAATGACTTAAGTATCTCACTTCAAGGTAAGGTAGTAACAGTTTTTGACGCCAGCGATAAAGTACAAGCGTTTAAAAAGAAAATAAAGTTTTGGGCGGATTCAATGAAAAATCTAAATCTAGACAGTTTCCCAATGGTAAAAGTATTTAGAGAAGAACTAGATTCTGACGTACCCGCATACATTTTAAATGAGTTTCATGTTCATCTGATAAATTTGCTTGATAGTTTCAACTGTTATTTTCCAGAAGAATTCCACGATAAAATAAAAGAGAACTGTTGGGTTGTAAACACATACTCTGCTTTGTTGGAAAAGCCAGCCTGTCTGACATCACACCAGTATGAGTGTATGATTGATTTGACATCAGATTCTGTGGTAAAATATAATTTTGCAACTAAGAATTCACTAACAGAATTTTTGTCAGCTAAAAGACGAATTTAAAGTTTTATCAGATAAAGCAAAAATCATCCTTTTACCCTTTACAATAACTTATTTATGTGAATCAGAATTCTCTGTTTATGTGGCTACTAAAACAAAATATAGATCCCGCCTGAATGCAGAGCCAGATATTCGGTTGCAGCTGTCCCAAATTAAACCAGATATAGCCACATTGTGCAAATCAAAACAGTCCCATCCCTCTCATTAGAATTTAAGTTATTTGGCTATGCTTTATCGTTCTTTCTCGATGCCAAGCTACATTTTTGGTTTTGAAACTGTAATACCTTATATAGGTGAGTAGCATTGTATATCTACAAAACCTGCTTTGAATTCGTTCTCAAACATGTTGCATTACATTATGTTTTTGGTTGTTGGTTTTCGTTTATGTATTTAAGTAAGTTCCTTATTTCTCTGAAATTAGTGGAGAATAAATATTTATAATGAAGAAAACTTGATGTTTAAGGTGAGTATGCAGCGGACGCGAGTTAAGGAGAGTTAATTTAAAGTTTTTAGAGCAAAACTTTTTTTTTGCCAAAATAAGCAAACTATTGCTTCTATAGATACATAGAGTTTAATTTTCTTCACATGGTGACCTCATTAGTTCTTGAATATCTGTCGTGAGCAGAGCAGCATTATCTAAGAAACTTTTTAAATGAAGATAAAAATTTGTTATTAAATTCCAGGACATCCTTGACAGATATTCAAGAAATGTTGATCTCACCATGTGAAGAAAATTAAGCTCTATGATTCTATAGAAGCAATATTTAATTTATTTGATCCAAAAAAAGTATTGCTATAAAAGCTGCAAAAACACTCGCCTTTTCTTGCGTCCCCTGCATCCCCACCTTAACATGTCCAAATGCTTAAAAATTCATTTCCAAAGCCAATAATGCGGTCATTCGGTTACTACCTATGTAGGTGCTAGGTGAAAATATCGTCGCCTTTATGCCAAATACAAGTGTGTGCAAAATTGGTGTTTAGAGAAAAAAAACCGTAAAGTTCTAATTTTCAATGTCTTCCGATGTCTTTCAATGGGAAAAATTAAGTTTGGATCAAAATTTAAACTATTTTAAATTAGAAAAATAATTCGTGCTTTTGTTATATGATAAAAAAATTGTCTAGCAACTTGAAAATGCAGTTACGTAAAAATAGCCAAAAATGAATATGGTCTAAGGGCAACGATAGTGCTCCGTCACGAATTTATCTCCTGAGAAGTGCTCCGCGACTCAAAAAGTTTGGGAACCGCTGAGTTAGAGGATAGAGTGTCAACCAAAGAACTGCTACAATTCATAAATGAATACTCCTTTGAAATTAAATTATTTATCGATACAGCGTATGAAGTTATAACGAATTAAACTCAATGAATGAAGACACTGTTGAAATTAGGAAAGGTGATGTTAACAATGAAACAAAGAGGGTTAAGATGAAGAATACGAGAATGAAGAAAGTGTCCCGACAGTGAAAGAGGTGTTGGGGGCTGCTAGGACTTGTCTAAGGTTTATTAAATGTATATAAAATGTGGAATCGATTGTGGAAAAAGCACAGACTAGAGAGAAGGATACAGAAAATATTTTGATTAAAGCATTATACAGCAAACAACAGCATGTAGCTGACAATTCAAATTATTAATGATAAATTTCAATAAAATTGATTGTTAGAGATCTTTTGTTTTGTTGGTCAATAACCTTTCAGCAAACTTCAATTAACACATTAAGATTTTAGTTAACTTTGGACACTATGAACCAAATTTCTGTATCCATAAGGTAATAAATGTATTTGACTGAATATTGAGATTGCAATGCCTTAGACTCTGTAAACACCGGTGTGGATGGTTCAAAAACTAAGAAACTTAAAGGTAACCCTTTTAATGCATACTTAGTGAAACTTTAAGGTGTAGACCTCAAGCGTATTTTTAAAAATCAAGTTTATATAAAATTAAACTGCTTGATTACTGGGAAGTGTATCTTTAAACTAAATTAACCAAAGAATTTTTAACTTTACATAAGTAGTTAGAGAAATATTTATGGTGTGTACCATATACTTTTTTACATCCACAGTGTGTCTGACGTATTATAAATCTTGACTACCAATTCAGGCAAATAAGAAAACCAAAAAACTGGTTTGATCCCAGGTAAACCGTTCACTTTTTTTTTGTGTAAGCTTGTAAAGAAGAGCAGCCACGTTTGCAAACTTCTAATGAACCTATGGTAATGTGAAGCAGTTCCTAGAAATGCCCGAAACTCCTCTATGTCTTTTGGTGCAGGCCACTCAACAGCATGCACCTTCTGTGGGTCTGTTGAAATTCCCCGTCCTGAGATGATGTGTCCCAAGAAATTGACTTGAGGCTGCATGAGCTGACACTTTGACGGCTTTAGTTTGAGCCCTGCTTCTCGCAAACGCGAGACTAATTCTTGAAGTCGAAGTAAATGTTCAAAGAATGTTTTCCCATAAATTATTACATCATTTAGGTAAACCACTATGGACTTCCACTGCAATCCAGCTAAAATAAAGTCCATTAGACGTTGGAAAGGGGTCGTCCATAAACCACGTAACACCTTGGGGGGGGGGGAGGGGGGAGCTCTAATGTCTACATGCTGTTACTTGGGGAGAGGGTGGGGTACATCAAAGTGTTACGTAACACAGGTCTTAAACTCAAATTCTAATGTTGAAAAACATATTATTGTTCATGTTTTCACCTTTGATAAACATACTTATGGATAACTTCCGAATATCTGTGGCGTTGAAAATGCAAGCTTAGCACTTACTTTTTGTTTATCAATATTTCGAATGCGCTTAGGTGGCATTGTCTGCCTGAGACTATGAACGCCAAGCACATTCATAAACACATATTTTCATGCGGATGACAGTGACATGTTTATACTCACAGCTTATATTTGTCCTTCTACTGACCCCCTCACATGCTTTTAGTTGGATAACAGCTGTCAGTTGAAGAGGCCTTAATTTATAATTATAGTTGAGTTTGAGTATAATTTAAATGCCTACTGCACATTCTTTTATATAGGCCTTGAATAATCACTTATGTTTTTACAAGAACAGAAATAATTTCTTCAAAAAGAGACTTGTTCATTACTTGCATATAAAAAAGCGATATCCAGAAAAAATAGTGAAGAGTCTCAAAAAGATGTAGTGGAATGGAAAGAAGCAAAAGTACAGAATTTATCTCCTCAAGTTTGAGGAATCCATCAATAGTGTTATTTCTTCGTACCAGGAGCATGTTATGAAAATAAAGCTTCAAATATAATTAATTATTCACAAAGGGTAGGTGTATTTAAGCCTATACCTTTTCCCTTCTGACAAATCTAATGTGTATGTATATAAATGCAACTATTATACACACGTTATGGTGGCTGCATTGTCTAAATAGTCATTCTCTCAGTAGACTAGACGGCCGATGTTGGGGAGATGGGGTTCGAATACCAGTCAGGACTACTGAGGGTTGCTTTTCCTACATGGTTTCCCACTCACCCTCTATGCAAATACTGGTAAATTTTCTTTAAAATTCTACCTTTTTAGTATACATTTTGTAGGGTGATATAGTCAAATTGTAGTTATTCTAATTATTTTTATTATATTTATCTAATGGAGTAGAAATGAGGAAGGTAGAATTCTAGAGGTAATCTACTCTCATTTACGTGGAGAGATATTATAAAACCATTTAGGAAAAGCCACTCTGAGTATACCTGACGGGTATTTGAAACCCAATCTCTGCTTCATTAGCCATCTAGTCATTTTCAAGAGCAAAGCCAAGATCCAGGATTGATGTTGGAACGAAACATGAGTCTAGGTATTAATAGTTAATAAAGAATTATTATATTATTGTTAGCACCGCGTCTTACTACCGTTCGATAAAGTAAAGTTGTAGATTAATCCAATACAATAATAATAATTTAGAAAAGGTGTATACTTAGAGTTATTTAAATAGCTCTCTATAGGATGATAATATGACTATCTTAAAAAGTGCACAATATTAAGAAATATGTCCGTCCCCCCCCCCCCCGGCGTCAAGCATCTGATGTGGGCACTTTAACATCATCAAAGGGCTATCCTAGTCAGCACATAGTAGTGCCGCGGCATCTTGCTCTTCTCAGATCGCAAACCTGACATCCATAACATAAATATAGCAGAGGTCTTTTCTCATGAACCTGAGGAATTTGAACTCAACGTCTTTATGTTTGTACTTGTCTGTCTTATCTGTTTGTATGTGTAGTTACCCATAAATAATACTCTCTGAAATCATTTATGTTTAGTATTTAAAATGGATTTTAAGAAGTATTAATTCTGAATCCCTCCCTTAGTATCACAAAACTTCCCTATGAAATAATGACATTCATTCTTGGTGAGAAAAGCTACATAACACGGGGCCGGGGGGGGGGGGGTAAATGTCTACATGGTGTTACATGGGGGGAGGGGGGTAAAAAAGTGAAAAAAAAGCGTTACTGGTTTATGGACGACCCCAGAGTGCTAGGTCCATTGCACACACCGTAGAGTAGGCCTTTGAATTAATATAGTCCCCCTTCCCCTGTTGAAAATGCGGTATTTGGGCGATCCTCGGAGGCCACTTCACATTGCCAGTACCCTGATGCCATATCTAGGGTACTGAACGATGTTGCACCTCCTAGCAGTCCAGGAGATCGTCGATACGTGGAAGAGGGTGAGCATCCTTTTGTGTTACTGCATTTAACTTCCTGTAGTCCATGCAAAATTTTGTAGATCCATCCTTTTTTTGCACAAGGACGATGGGAGAACTCCATGGAGATGACGATGGTTGTATATCATCTGAGATCATGTCCTCCAATACCCAGCTTGCTTCTCCAGCCGGTATATTGGGAGATGTCTTGGTGGATACCTGACAGAAATAGCACTACCCATTTCAATGTGATGATAAATACGATTCGTTCTCCCCAGGTCATTTGATCCCTTGGAGCAGATATCACTAAACTCGTTTAACAAGCTGCAAAGTCTTTGGCGTTTTCCTGATCCAGTTTGCATTTATGTCAAGCAAAAATATGTTATACTCGTTCGTCACTCTGTTTTTTTTCCAGTTGTTCCAACTTGCATCTCTTGAATACTTACTAGAACTTGCCTATCGTTGTGCCTGCCCACAATGTAAATGGCGAGGACCTGGGTTAATAGTCTTGGTAATGCCTTTGTTCTGTATACATGCCAAATATCATGGGCAGCCATAATTCCGTGCTTCTCCCTAAGGTTGGCCGAAGGCTCTAACAATCCAGTCACTTTATCGTGACTGCGTTAACCAATCCACGAGTGAACACCTCACTATATTAATGGTACTATCATTGTTTTGTCCACAGCTACGTTCCACACGCTAGTTCCATTCACATTATTCTTTTTTGGAACTGTTATAACCCTACCACTGAGTCACCAGCCTTAGCTCTGAGCCAGAGAGTAAAATATCCCCCTGATTTTTATGAGAAATTCTACTCCAAGAATGCACTGTTGTAATATTATACAGACCAAAATCTGTGTAGTACTTGAGTAACACCAATCTTCACAGTCATTTCGACCTCTCCCTCGTATTTATTGGATCTCCACTCGCGTTCAAGATACAGGCTAATGTGGGTGCTACCGACATTTTAGACCGTCCTTTAACATTTTCCCACACATCTTCTGTGTATTAAGGACACGGTGGCATCAGTGTCAATTAAAATACAAACAGCACAACCTTTCACATGTCCGTTCACGTATAGTACCCCGTCCGACTCTACACTCCATACCCCAAATGTGCAGATGTAAATGCGAAGTCACCACTTTGGCATAGCCATGGAGCCATTCTTAAAGATAAAAGGATCCAACAGAGGAGGGAGAGTCAGAGGGGCATGGATCTATAGGAATTGATAAATGCACTATAGCTAGAAGTAAAGAACCTACCCGATAACCCACCGAAATTTGTTGGAAGAGAAAGAGTGACGTCAAATATAGCCGTAACCAAATGTAACCAGCGCGTGGCAGGAATGGTAAAGAACTGGGAAGTGAAGGACAATTGAACCTTAAGTGATCATAACATAATAACATTCGACTTGAGTAACGGTAATGAAGGAGAAGGAAACATAATATCTATAACATCCTTGCAGTAAAACATGTGGCTAGCAAATTGGGACAAGTTGCGACAGGAAATCGTACTACTCCCTCCTGTAGAAGAAGGAGACAATATAAATTCTAAGGCAAAATAACTAACATGAGCAATACAACAAGCTATGAGGAAAGCTATCCCAAAAACAAGGAACAAAATAACTGATGGGAAATCGCCCATGCAACGAACGACTGCAAAAACTAAGAGGGTAAACCCATAGGGAAAGAATAAGGTACCACAGATTTCAGGAATCCAGCCGTAGAAACATACTCCTAAACACGCACAGGATGAGAAAAGATGAATATGAGACTGCAATAAGAGAAGTGAAAAGAGAAAGTTGGGAAAGGTTTGTCAAAGAAGAACTGAAAACCAACCCGTGAGGAGTGAAATTTAAAATATCAACGGGGAAGATCAAACCCTCAACTTCGATATCTACTATAAAAAAGATGGATGGGGGGGTTTACTACCGGATCGGTGGAGACTGCTGGATACTACTGGTGACCTTATTACCAGATGATACAGAGGAAGGGGAAAGTGAAGTTCAAAAGAGATGGCGGAGGGAGATGCTAAATGGAGATAGTGATGCATATGAGCCGGTGACTGAAGACGAAGTAACTAGACAGATAACACTATTAAAAAAGAAAAAAGCACCTGGACCAGATGGCATAAGGACGAAGGTGCTACAAGAGCTAAAGAGTGTCATCTCCCCTTTTTTAACTCAGCTCAGTTCATCAACGAGTGCCTCGCTCAGGGTCGTATTCTAAACATCTGGAAACTGAGTAAGGTGGTCATGCTGAGTAAGGGAGATGAAAAGACCCCAGATTCCGAAGTCGTACCGTTCATATGCCTTTTAAATACCTTGGGAAAACTTCAAGAAAAGATACTACATTAAAGATTACTTTGGCATAGGGAAAGGATAGGAATGAATCAAAAACAGTAAGGATTTCGGAGAGGTAAATCGACTGAGGATGCGATAGCCATGGCGATGAGATTAATAAATCGTGCCGGGAAATGACATGTGGTGGGCTTATTCGTGGACATATCGGAGGCATTCGATAACCTATTCAAGCAACTCAGGAAACATAATTGTTCGCGTCATCTTATAAAAGCTTTAAGGATTATTGCAGAGACAGGTATGGCACCCTGAGATGTCCGGGAAGAAGCCTACATAAGAAACTAACAAAGTGATGTCCCCAGGGTTCTGTTAGTGGGCCGGTGTTCTGGGATGTGGGTCTTGAACCAGGTCTGGAATTGATAGAGGCACTCCCTGATGTGGTTGGATTGGTTGCCTTCGCTGACGATTTACTGATAATAATTGTAGAGGGAAACTCTAGGAGAAAACTGGAGAAAAATGGCAACCAGTTGTTAATGGAATTGGATACCTGGAGCAAATCAGTAAAACTAACAATGGTGCTAGCGAAGACAACCTATATGCTATTCATGAGGTCCTTAGCTAGAGATCCAATCCTCAAGAGAGATGGGAGAGCGATAAGAAGAAGCAGGACAAAAAGGTACCTAGGGCTGACACTAGATGAAAAACTTAACTATACAGTTCATATGGAGCTAAGGTGTGAGAAAGCACGCAAAGTAATGAATAAAATCATCATTATTGGACAAAGAAGGTTTAGGCTACCAATGAAGGTAATTGCAACATACCACCAAGCAATATTGCTGTCCGTTGATGGCTATGGAGCTAGCATATGAGCAGCAAGGTTGAGGCAGGTGCTACCCTACAGGATGCTTCGGAGGCTACAGAGGAGTGTGCTTCTGAGGCTCTCCGGGGCGTACTGTACAGTGGCTACAGACGCATTGTGTGTGGCTCTGGGTAGCTGTCCCATGGACCTTCAAATTCGTAGGAGGGGTGCGCTGTACTGGCTGAGGAAAGGAAACATGCAGGAAGTAGAAAGGCTCATGGGGCCGGGGGTACTGAGTGAGGTGGATGTGAATCAAGCTATGGAGGTTGAGTGGCAAAGTCAATGACGCAATAGTGCAACTGGATAAATTACTTTTCAACTCTTTCCAAGTGTGAGTGAAAGAGTCCTGATGAAACACCTGTGGCCCTCTGAGGGACTGGTACAATACAACTCAGGGAAAGGACCGTACAGGGCAACCCTTTACGAGAGAGGTCCAACAGATACGGCCATGTGCAATTGTGGAGAGGTGGCAACACCAGAGCATGTGGTCCCTGACTGTCCGGAAACACAGGAGATCAGAACGTTACCACAAAGAAAAGATTCAAGGATTCATGGTGGGAAATATCCTGAGGGATACAGAAAAGTGGAAATACCTCGATATAATCGCGACAGTAATAACGACCAAGGAAAAAAATGACTTTATAGCTAGGTTGAAAGAGGAAAGTGACTACAGACGAAGACGACCAAACATGATTGAGACAGAGCATGAGACAGAAACAGAAACCAATATCGACTCAGAAGACGAACAAACCGATGAAGACGAAACATTACCAAACTGGGCAGGGTAGATGGGGAATTAGACAAAAAAAAAAGGGGATAAAAACTGGACTGTAACAATGTAAAGGATTTGGGTTATCCTGAAACCTGCTGTGGCGGCTGGACCTGGATGCCCGGGATTGTGGAACAATCCTGGATGAACCGAACAGCGGAATCCTGGCAGGGGGCAACTAGCAAATATAAGAATGCATCAAGGCGCAGAAAGGGATACTTGTCGTCGAGGGCTTGCGTCACTTGGTAACAAGTGCCCAAAAGAGGTGACGGCTCGGGCCGTCCTTGGTCAACTGGCGGAGGGGATGCCTGCAGATGCAGACATCCAGTAATGCCAGGGAAACGACTGAACTATCACGTCCAGGACAAAGTGAACAACAAAACATGTAAATACTGTTGACTAAATAGGTGTTAAAGTTAGTAAAATAGATTGTTTAGGGTTAACATAGAACAGGGAGGAAATTAGAGAATAGTGGAATATTATTTCTAAGTGTATGTTAGGTGTAAGTTAAATGTAAGTAAACTAGGTTTAGGATCCTAACCAGATAGTTATTATATAAATAAAAGCATTAATAAAAATATTGTATACATTATACTGCGTAAAATTGTATATTGAAGCTCAACTCGGACTAAATTGTCAGAATCCGAGTTTAATCAAGCCACAATAAAAAGAAAAGCAGAGTTTAATCAACCCGTAATAAAAAAAACACAAATGTGACAGGATACCTGTCGATAGCCTCGCGGTCCGCGCTGACATGTGGGGACGCAGAAACCAATCTCGCGCCTCTCACTCACGTGTGAACTTAGCTCACAGCTACCATCCCCGTGTGAAAGCTTCTCAGCCAGAGCACGTTCCGTGTTCCTGGGTAGATCCTCCTCGGGTGGCACGCGTTTACCGGTCTCTTGTAAAGCTTCCCCATTCGCCGCGCGTTTCACGGTTCCGTGTGAAGCCTCCTCTGCCGTCGCGCGTTTCGCGGTCCCTTGTGAAACCGCCCAGGCCATCACGCGTTTTCCGTTTTCAGCGACGCTATACCCGGCCAGCATGAACTCGCTCACACTGGCCGCTGGCCGTTTCCCTGAGGGCAATGTGCCCATCGGTGACAATTTTCACCACACGTCCAACATCTCGTTGATCGACCAGATGATGAATGTAATGGGCGTCGGTCATCCCGCTCCCTTGAAGCATAAAGTGTTGTTGATAATTTCTGCATCGCTGTCATCATGGCCTGAAGCGCCTTTGGTTGTTTCTGAAGCAGCTTGCACATATCTTGCAGAGTAAGACCCGCCACCATGCCCGGAGGATTGGTGGGCGTCTCATTGCGGCTTGTGTGGGTTGGTAGCGTCCTCAAACGTTTCACTTCGAGGGTAGATTCTGTTTCTGCAGAAACAGTCATAGCCTCGTCAAGCGTTTTAGGTCTAGTCTGTCGCAGAAATAAAGGCAATTGCATGTGATTTAACGCCTCTATAAATTGGTCCTTGGTGAGAACATCTCTCACAGCCGCATCTAAATTCAGGAAACCTTTAGCTGAAAGTCGGCGTAGATCCAGCCCAAGCGACGGGAGTGGTTCTGCGGTTGCATGACGTCGGTTACGAAACATAGCTTAAAAAAGTTCGTCTCCTTGCCCCGGGGCCAGAGCTTGTTTTAATCCATATTTAACTTTAGAATACTGTTTTTGTTCTTCTTGGTCCAAAACAAGATATGATTGTAACGCTTTACCTGCCAAACTTGCCGCGAGATATGCGCACTTTGTTGCGTCATTCGACCAATTGTTCACTGTTGCCACTAACTCAAAATGTGCGATCCACTAGGACACGTCACTTTGACCGTCGAATGTTCGGGGCAATAATATAGAGCTAGCCATTGTAATTTAATATAATGTAATAACATACTATCTCACCGCTGCCACCACTGTTAAGATTATTATTTACTACTCTTATTTCTAAACTACAATATTACAAAGGATTAGTACTTATTAATACGTCCATTGAACACACATGTCTTGAGATCGTTGCACACGTCCATTACAATGTGAAAACACGCACTTTAGTGTTGACATTTTCGACCTCGTTGCTCGACTGTCTCTTTTGTCACACCTGTCTGGTTTAGCCCTACACTCGGCCCGTTGGAATGTCCCCCACCCCCTTGCTGTGAGGGGTGGCCCAAGCCTGGTGACTGTTCAGGGCTCTCTTGAGCATGGTCTCACTCGCTACATTATTGTTAAGGTTATGTTGGATTGGGCTAGGTTTGAACATGTGTTGAGATCAAGTCAAGATCAATGAATAATGTTCCTATGTCATATAAGTATAATGAACGATAAAATAAATGATCTATTATCAAATTTATTATATGTGTCGATAAATATATAATTATTAAATGTTGTAGAATGCATGGTGTGATTAATAACCTATGATTCAATGTATGTTTCGTGACTTTGATAGGTGTCAGATGATTAAATGTTTAGCTTTAACGATGGAGGTACAGGTTTGTAAGGGGGGGATAGAGATAAAGGGAACACATCTTTCAAAGTCTTAAGATTCTGTCTGGATGTTTTCACCCTATGAAACTCTGCGACGTGTCTGACATCCTCAGTAGAAAATGAATTTAGTACATCTGTCAGAAACTGTTTCAAGGCATGGGTTTGGTCCCTTCTCCAATGAGCTGCTGTAGTAAAGCTATGTCAGCAGGAGAATGAGGGTTTACAAACAATTTCAGTAGAGGTATGGAAATGATACTCTACCATAAAAACTGGTGTGGTAGGGAGACAAAGAGTAAAAAGTGTATATAATTATAAGGAAATCAATCCACCGAAGATGAACAAGTAAATTCAGTTGTGGACATGACCTGGCATCATTATATCTGATGATCGGTCATGATTGCTCATGTTAGGTTATGATAAGTCATTATCGGTTATGATCAAACATGATCAGGTTCAGGCATGTTCAGATAGGAGTCGAGTCATCAGTTATGGGGGCGATCATCTTGGATCCACCATTTTAGATTGATCCTCTATCTTGGATTGATGGGTCAGGTCAGGACCTTTCAATACATGATCCAGCATGATCAATGATCAGTCATGTTCATACATGATCAGAAATGATCAGTCATGTTCATACATGATCAGAAATGATCAGTCATGTACATACATGATCAGAAATGATCAGACATGTTCAGACATGTTCAGACATGTTCAGACATGATCAGACATGATCAGACATGTTCCTCAAAATTATAAATGATTACCAAAATTCAAAATGAGGAACCGACAGGCACAAGTGCTTTTAAAAATTGTGCGCCAGTGTCTGTCATTTTACACTACTTACAACGTTGTTGTTATGTGATGCTAAAAAATTATTAAATATGGTTTACTATCACTATGTGCTGTTAAAATAGTAGCCAATATAAGGGTCGCAGGCTTGATTCTCCGCATTTTTGAGAAATTTGTTGTGAAATGTGGGTATCTCCTTTCACAGTGATGAATTAATGTCCGGGGGCTGGGTGCTGTGTCTGTATTAGATTTAAGTTAGTTTATAATTCATTTTCTAATATAAAAGCGATTTGTTTTCTATTGAACTTCTACTCCAATGGTGACCTGGTGGTCTAGGGGTAAGGTGTCAGACTTCTGTGCTGAGGGTCCGGGGTTCAATCCTCGGTCCCGGCACAGATTTATCTGATTGCCAAACCCTTCCTTCACCTCTGACAAGATGTGTATTAATCACAACTTGTGAATGTGAGGAATGCCAGGCCTCCACCGTGGTTCGGATTCCACGTTAAACTGTAGGTCCTCCATTTCATCTCACAATCACCCTACCATTGCACATTAGCGTAAGTGCGTATAACCCGAACGGGTAGTAAGACGCGGTGCTAATAATAATAATAATTCTACTCCAAGTAGAAATTTAAACCGTCAACCCAATGAAATTTAAAAAGTACCACAAACTTCACCCAGGTGAATCCTGGCACTTACAATGGAAATGTTTATATCATGTTATGATCCTCACGTCTTAAATCACTTGACAGCTGTTGTGGGTAGATCCAAAACCAATAAACATATGAAGATGAGATTTTGCATTCATACTTAGTGTGAAAATTTAGGGTGTGCAACTTGGGTGTATTTTTTAAAATCATATATCATGAGCCAAGTGTGTAAGGACAATTTGGTTCCTTCTGAGGTTCCCTTTAATTCCAATTAAAAAAAATATACAATTGCACATTAATTATTTAAGTTGTTCACCATGGTCGTATTTTTATTTATTTTTCCAATGAAATCCTAAAGTATTTGACATCATGAACAGCAATTCTGGTAGCTAAACAAAGCATATAAAACAAAAACTTTGTCTGTTATTATGTACTAAGATATACTTTAGTTTGTGCTCCTACCAGATTAGACTATGAAACTAGGTCCTCCCAAACATTCTATTGGACACCTGAGGAAAATAAATACCAAAGATTTACATACTAATGATAGATTAAAAGCAAGCCCCAACGGGATAAAACTTATATAAATGCTTTTTTCATGGAGAAAATATGATATATTTATTTCTCTTCACCTATTCAGACTCACCTCACATTGTAGCAAATATTTCATTTTCTATTTGTCATCCCTCCTTTCAGATTCCCACTCCTCTTCCCTACTCAAGGGGTATCTCTACTAACCTCGAGAAGAAGCTAATCTCAACCAAGTTGTCTAATTGTTTGGTATTTAAGTGTGGGTTAAAATTAATAAATTTGTATTACTCGTAACATTAGGCATATAAACCAACGATTAGCTCGTAAAGAATACCAAACTAAATATCTTTAACTTCTAAATGCTAGTTCATTAAATTTATATGCAATATTTTGTGCATAGTTTTGATTATTTTTTTTTAATGCTTGGCAACATTGTAATTTTTACTCTTGTCAAAAGGTGTGGCAAAAAGAGGGCTTTAGGACATTTTTTTCTGGAAAGGGGCGGGTGGAGGTAGGCGGGGAGAGGGCGGAGACATTCGTACATGACAAAACATTTCCACGGAAGATAATCAGGCTGACTTAAAAACACCCACCCACATAGGCCTTCAGTAATTTCACGTTCAAAGAACACAATTAATTAAAAGTTAATCAAATAATAGAGGTAGTATTTTTTTTTAAATTATATTATTTTCATGAGAAATCTTGTAGTTTCCCCTTTTGGGCAATTTGGACCTTTCTAAAAATTATTGTTATTTGCTTTTAGCTTTGATTCTGAAGACAGTGTTTCATGTAACATGTGCGCTAAAATAACATAAAATATATTTAGTTTCTATTAAAGTTCTAAAATGGAAGGAGAAGAGCTGGTAAATATGTAATATTTAGTGTGTCATTATAAATATAACGTGTTGTGTGAACAAAAATAAATGATTAACATAATATTACCAAACCGTCGGCTGGGGCTAATATCATATATAATTGGTAGGACGATTGTACCTTACATTTCAGTCTCCCCTTCTTCATAATGTTTGCTATGCCACTGTCTTTTACACATCCTGATTTCTTAACCAAAGTGATCACGGGTGTTGGCAATTCCAAAATCATAGAACATAAACACCAAAACTTGATTTAGCATATATAGCCACTTAGGGATACTGGCAATGTTACATTCTAGCCTTTATTTTTATATCTAATGCGAGCCTGACGCCTTAGAGATTGTGACTACCAATGTGGATAGCTTCAAAATAAAACATTTAGAAAGCTGATACTGTACATACGTTAACAGGGAAATGTGAGGCTGTAAAGCATTTAATTCTTTTAAATCTCACATATATAATGTTCCTTAATATGTAAATTGTGTGAATACCAGTTGGTTATGTTAAAAAGGTATCCAAAATTGATCAAGTCAGTATGTTTTATTTAATACATTAGTGGTTCGTTTTCTACCCTGCAATACCGGACACCTGCAGATATAAATACTAACTGGGATTTTGCTTTAATTATATTTGTGCTACACTTCAGCCTATCCACAATTCACCATAACCAACTTAAAAGCACAGTATTAGGAAGTAAATATTTAAGAATAGGCTCTAATTGTAATGTTAAATCACGTTTCAAATATCATGCTTGTCTAAGTCTAGCCTCAATTGACCAATACAACGTGATTGTGTTATTGTGCAGCTCTGTGGTATAAGTGCCTTTGTGAAATAAAAGAAAAGGTTGTATGACTCAAAAAGTAGTGCATTGTAATTCTGTCTATATAAACTAATAAATAATGTTTGTTCTTTTCAGTCAAACAAACAAAAACATATTGTAAGGATGTAAATATTTAAGGAAAGGCTCCAATTGTAACTGGAGAAAGGATAATAAGCCACATTGTGGAAAATAACACCACATCCCAAATCATAACCCAAGTCTCATGAGTTAAAGTCAAGCTGGTGCTGAACTAACTTTACCGGTAAATATATTATTTTATTTTGCACAGTTATTATTTTATTCTTTGTTTATAGATTTTTATTAGTTTTGTTATTGCTTAAAATATTAATAGACATTGCGCTACATTAATGGTTGACTGGTGAATGTTTTCTCATGTAAGTTTCAAATTTTAATTACTCCCATTTATAATATTTAAAAAAGTAACTTAATTCAGATAGTAAGCAGTTAAAATACTGTCACAACAAACTAAAACAAAATTTTTCTTCCATAAAATCTTAAAATATGTTATATAAAACTTATTTTTTCCAAAAATTAATTTTAGGTTTGTCAACAAAATTATTTAAGCCTTTCCAAATTTAGTTTTAAAATTGTACAAAAGCAGCCTGATATGTATGATTTGTAGTTCATTATTGGGTTCAAAGAAATTAATAATTTTATCCTTTTGAGACTAAAAATAAAAATGAATTTTGTTCAATTACTACAAACCAGGGTTCAAGCTTTCATCAGTGGCGGCTCACGGAATGTTGTCATGTGTGTTTACTGAATCCATATTTATCAAAATAATGTGCCATTTCTTTTAGTATCCAATTGATTAACACCTGTTAAAATAATTTTAAAGCAATGCGAGAATGTTTGCTTATTGGCTTTTAATGATAAAACTTAATGTTGAGTGGTAGTGAACTATTCACAATAACAACCACTAACCAGATGTTTTAAACATATAATATTAAACTTACCTTTACAACATGAGCTAGACATGTGCATTGATAGAGGTGTAAGGAATGGTCCAACCTTTCTGAAAGGAAGTTGCATAGCAACTGAATCTGAGCTGTGTACCATTGCTGGAACAATATTAATAAAACAACTAATTAAGTTAGGGCCAGTGTTAGTTATTTTATAAAGGTGGGTGAACTAGTGATTGTCTAGCTTGCAATGATCGATCCATCTTTTTATTTCTTCACCATAAAAAACAACATTCATTGCATGGAAATAAAATAGTTTTATTTTCATCTGTCTGCAAGACTATGTTACTTTATAAATAGAGGTTTTCCTAATATATAAGCAAAATTAATTAATATTAATCTATAATATTTTACTTTTATAGGTAAACATACATATGGACAAAGCCATTGTTTCAGTTATCAAAGACTATTCAATATAAATGTTTATATCCATTACTGTTTCCAGCCTATGGTCTGAGCCAGTTTTTTATTCAATCCCAATTTTTATCCACTACCGGCTTGATAGGCCTGTCATAGCTTCATATGCCTTATAATATAACTCAAGACTAGGGCAGGCATAACATCCAATCCCTGGCTGTTAATTTATTAATGTGAAAGGGTAAACCCATATTTTCATCAATGATAAATTTTTTGCCATACCGTGAATCGAACCTGGGACCCTTAGCTTAGTAGGCAGACACGTCACCAACTGAGCTAAGATGTCGGACTATTAAATGTAAATATATAGCCTTAAAGTGCAAACAAAGTTTACTTAATTTTGTATATTGCAAAAATTATATTCTTTTGATTATCATAGCTACTTTTTGACATGTTCTTACCTACTTATATTTATATTAACTGTAAATTATATAAATATATATAAAAAGTATTGATACACATCCTTCATAGCTCATTTAAAATTAAGTTTGAATATACATGAGGGAAGATGAGTACTGTAAACGTGAATATTAATTAACCTGAAACATTCTTAACTAATATAGACACTTATCTGGATAATTTTCATATAGGTATATTAAATTATATAATTGGTTTTCTATAATAAATTAATTCAAATTTGAAAAATGATGGAGCAAGGCGGAAGTATATCACTCCACAGACCATAGATCTACCACCCATTTTTTACATATAGGAAAATAATCTTGTGATCCCATCAAAAAAAGTTTGTGCACGATTGACCAATGATATGCAGCTATTGCGATCAAAGCCTTTTATCCAAGCTTGCGGTCCTATAACTTACCCCGAAACGCCTGCACCTATGCATTCATCACTTCTACAGGGCATTGCTGGTTCAAATCTCGTCAGTAAATGAGCAGGGATTGGTTGATAAAACTCCAATCCTGTTAAAGGACAGTGGACCTTTGGCGTGAGAGGTTAAATGGTATTTTTTTTTTATCTGAACAGGATTCAAGATGGTTGGTGCAACAGGCAATTCACATGCACCTTCTGCAGCAGACATTTGATATCCCACACCCCCACTCCCCCTTGTGGATGCATGTGTGTCTCGAAACTGAATTCCGGACTTGGTTCTATATTGAAGCCTACATAAATTTCTGGTTTTTAAAAAATATACTAAAAATTAGAGTGATCTAGAATGTAAAAAATCTTACCTAAAGTTTTGCTTTCTTTGAATACTAAAAAAATATTCATAGGTCAAGGTATCCAGCAAAAAAGACTTACTAACCAGCCAAACCACATAGAACGGGTCTATGCCTCAATTTAAACTATCTTCTATGAACACTAAGAGTAACTCAACTTAGTCCTTATAATTTATATGTTAGATAAAGTGTGTTTTATCTCTACTCGATCAGGGTGGCTACAGAACTTCTATTTTAAAATTACTTAACTTTTCCAGTTTTCTATGCTGAATGATGATTTTACTGTTTGTCATATTAATTACATATATTTAAAAAATGCTAGTAGCTACTAGTGATAGACATTTTTATAAGTTATTTTTCCAGTAATTAATGTTTTAGGTGAACACATTATTTTTGCACCGTGTAAATGTGGTAAAAAAATGTGAAAAAACCTAGCACATAGTTTTTGCTTTTTTTTTAATCCAACACCAAAGTATACACATAATTACTTAAATAATTTCCTAAGAAATAAACCACTTCGAAGAAACAAGTGTGAAAATTTGTAGTGTTAGTAATGTTTTTGAAATGCTTTTATTTCTTCTTCAATGCCTCTATTTATTCTTGTAGAGCTTCAGCTTGTTTTTGAGCTTATTCTAAGATTTTTTTTTCTTATTAGCTTCAAGCTATTTTACTATTGCTGCTGCTCGTTTCCTATCCCCCTCTTCTTTCTCTTTGTTCTGTTTTCTCTTCATTTTTATTTCCAAGCTATCCTTATAATGTGAACGAGCATTGCAGGCATAGTGAATTAAAGATTTGGTGATTTTACCTTCTCTATTCCAGCAATTGATTTTACTGAGCCGTATATTTGTCTTTGTGCAATGAGAGAAGCTCCTTTTGTGTTTTTCAACAACACACTCTCAATTTGCAGAAAAATCCCTCTCTAAACTGGCATTCCCATGTGATTAGGGTCAGTAGTAATCTAAGAAAAGATACCAAATTCTGATTATCCTCATTATTTGGTAGAATAGTCAACCAGAACGTGTCTAGTCTGTCGTGTTCCCTTGAAAAACTATTAATTTTTTGGGCAAGCTCTGGTTGGCTACAAATGTCATTGAACTGCTGATCCACATGGTCAGCTGCAACACCAGTGATTCAATTATTTGCTACCAGTATTTCCAAAGTAGACTTCAGTCACTCACTATGGGTTGACATAAGTACAGCTACAGAAGGATCTAAGAAAAATGGGCCCTTAGTGAGCTTGTACTTAAGGGGGAACGCTCCGTAAGCTTTGAACAAAGATTTTGATGGTACATTCTACAATCTTGTCTAAAGAGCAGAACATCCTTTTCTGTTATCGCTTTAGATTTTATGATGGGTTCCCTGGTTGCATAGCTGAGATCCACATGCTTGGAATTCAAAAGATTGGTTTCATTGAACAGATATAATTCAAGTAATGATTTAGCAGCATCCCTCTTTATGAATCTCTTCGATAAAGATTACATTATTGTCCTTAGAGAGCCATAAAAGAAATGAGCAAGAGGAACATCAGAATGAAAGCGACCGAGGAAAGGTTCTACCACACTTGCAACTCACTGAAAAAAGGTAAGTTTGATTTAGCCAAAATTGGATGTAATTTGAAATGATTACAAGGAGATATAGGTTTATTGTGTGCTGTGGTAAGGGTGAATATCTGAGTTGCCATGGAAAATAAACAAGATTTTCAACAAAATTAGATTGCCATGGAAAGTAAACAAGGACTCAAAAAATGGGACATATGGGGGGAGTAGGCATTTGATATTAATTGGTGAATATTGGGACATGTATAATATATATTAATAAAATAGTGCATATGTGCCAATGTGTTTATTTACTGTAAACCGTCTAGTTTATCATAATAAAATAGGCCAATATTCAGTTGAAGAAGAAATAACACAAATAAATCAAGTGGGAAATATTGCGTCAAGCTAATTAATACGTAGCCCAAGGAAAGCAAGTATTAAAATAGTTGGGACACAACAAGTGGTGCAGTGACCAGGATACTCGCATTCTAACGGGAATGGAGAACGAATCAGGGATAGTCTAAAGTGAACGATAAATGTGTGGTGGACTTCAACGAAACAACAGAAATACCGACAGACAGAACTAAGACTACGAGACCTAGCAACTCTACGAGAAGGAGATACACCGACAATCATCAGATAGGTGTAAGCTGTTAGCAGAATTGGTGAGTGAGGACAGAGTATAAAGAAGTTGGTAACTTTCCAGTGGCGTGTAGAGTGCGGTGACACAATTAAGTGATCCAGTAGGCATTTTTTAAGTAAGTACAAGTCTTCTAGGATGTAATAGATAGGAGGAGAATATCAGGATATCTCTTGTCAAAAATATCAAGAAATGAAGTAGACGAGAACCACAAGGCAAACAAAGATTACCTTGGTAGGAACAGGGAATACTGTGGAAGGAGAGGAAATGGAACACTTAAATGAAGATAGGGGCACAGGCTTAGTAAGCAGATCAACAGTCAGTCGAGGGTATTTGAGGATGATGAACCGATTGAAATTAAACCAGACGATATGATGGTTGAGCAACAACAAACACCTTTAATTAACCTAGCCATGAATGTTGCAACAACTCATGTAGGTAGGGTCACAAAGGAGGTAGTGCAAGTTTCCTCACATAAACTAGATATGTCAATATTGAATACACTGTTAGAATCGATTTCCAGAGAAATATCAACTTCCCAAAAGAAGACAGAGGAGTTGATTCAAGGGATGACGACCACATTTAAAGTAGCCCAAAACGAGACAGGGAAAAGACTAGACAAAATATTAGATTGGCAACTAAGAAATTTGAAAAGAGACAGACATGGAGCAGACCACTAAAGAGGTACATCAACACATAGTGTCCATACAGAAGGAACATACCAAATTACAAAAGTACTTAACTACAATGAATACTGAGCAAGAACGTTTTAAGGGGGAGCAGCAGGTAGCAACCAGTTTAGTTCAGCAAAAACAGTTAGCATTAGAACAAGATTATAAGTTGCGAGACAAGAGATCACCAAACTGTCCACACGCGTGACGCAATTAGAGACTGGGGGAAGTACGAACAGGGAGCCCATGAGTACCCATAGACCCCCACCGCTAATAAATCTATTATTACTACTACATGGACACCAACACAGAGAAAGGAACATATATGTAATATTGCACAGTTGAACACACAATTCGAAGAGATCAAAACAAGAACACCTAAATTTACTTGCTGAAATTAAAAAGTTTGGATCGTACAATATATTTGTAAATTAGATAAGATCACACAAAATATATCTAAGGAATTGGCTAAACTGAACTTGTTACTTAATGGACTTGAGGGAGAGGCAGCTGTATGGGCTAACATTAATGATACGGAGTGGGACAGCTACACAGAAGCTAAAACTTCATTGTTGTCAAGGTTCTGGAATATTCACGTGCAGGATTGTTTTTACAAATAGTTTTTAATGGTAAATACGATCCGAAAGAGGAAACCATTTGTGAGTATATACATAGATTACACTTGCAAGCTATGTTTTTGGATACACCAATGAGCGAGGAAAGATTTGTGTTCCACTTAACTCATCATTTTAACAGGCAAATACAAAACATACTTTGGCAACAGAGATTAGTATAGTAGCAGGTCTAAAAAACATGGCGGAAATGATAAACAACTGATTGCAGCGAGATCAGGCCCAACAATACATGGAAGAAGGGCCAGGAGGTCGCCGATATGAGAAGTATAATATAAGAGTCACAGAAGAGGTCGAGAGCTAATGGGGCAAGCAGACAAGGTCATTATAACAAATTATCCTCACACCCCCTCAGACTACACACAACAAGATGCTCGCAACAGATGGGATGTAAATAGAGATAGGAATCATAACAACAGGAGTTTTGCAACACTAGTGGGTAGAAACTCAGAATCCCCACCAATACCACCTGTAGGAAGGTCAGACAAGAATGAAAATAACCAGAACCGTTACAAAACCAATGATAGTGAGAACCAATGGAACCAAACAAAGAACAGGGACCAACAATCCAGACCATCACCGAGGTGGCCACCGTATGAACCAAAAGTATCACAGTTTGAAGGGAATCAGAGAAAACAAGATGGCGACCAACACACAGGACAGAGGAATGCTAGAATGATTAGAGCAGAGGTGCACACGGATCCAGATCAATTCAACTTAATTCAGGAAGATCCAGGTGAACCAATGGGAGTGGGAAGAAGATACCAAAATGAGTCACCAAAAAACTGGTAGCTCTTGATCACTATGATCCGCATGGTCAAGTAGGGAAACAAGAAAGGATCACAGAACAAATGGTATTGAAAGAAGTAGCAAGTACCGCTAAAATCCATACGGTGTCGATCAATGATCCCAGAATGGACTTGTTGGATGAAGAAGAGATCTACTCACCAGTAAAGCTACATAAATCACCAGAAATACAGGATCATGTAGGAAAAGCAAAGATTTATTTCCCAGTAGACACAGGTTCTCATGTTTGTGGTTTGTCTCAAAAGACATATCAATTAATTTGTGAAGAAAACCAGGACCACAGGTTGCCAACTCTGCCCGTACAAAATGTCATTTTGTTAAGCGCTACCGGGGGAAAAACAACTAAGGTAAACAAACAAGTGTTGCTGACAGTAAAGTTTGAGGGAGTAGAGGAAGAAATTATATGTTTAGTGATAAAAAATGTATCCTGCCCAGCTATTATCGGAACGGATTGGCTGGAAACTAAGGGTGCACATATTAATTATGTGAGCAAATGGTCGAATATCAGCAGGATGGCAGAAGATCGAAATACCATTTATAAGAGAACAAACTATACATAGTTTAAGGGTGTGTCGGAAAGTTGACTGTAAGCCAAAAACGGCCATTGAAGGTAAAAGAAAGACAGAAAAGTTGTTTAATAATTCAGGACAGGAAACAGCAAGAAAGATAGAATTAGATTTGGCAAGTAGAGGCTTAAATAGTCTCTTGGTGAGTGTTGCTAATAAGACAGATGAGTTAGGCAAAAGTAGTTCTCAGAAGGGTAGTAGGGAACTTAGAAGAGAGGGGAGAGTGGGAAGAACCCCCCCTTCCAAAACGTTCAACAATATGTATTGAAGAAGTGCTCAAGATAAAGAGATGAAATCAAAGACAGTTCACAACACTAAAGATTATCAGTTTTATAATTCGGAAACGAAAACCAATAAAAATCAAAAGGAAGGTGAACCGGTGAATGTCCCCAATAGTCAAGGCAGGAAGAGTGGTAGCATTGAAGTAATACCGCCGATGGAAGTTTTGCACTCAGTTGAAACTATACCAAACAAACAGAATGTTTCTGCAATGAATAAATACAGCCGTAATTATAGTAAGTTAGGGGACAATGAGTCGGTTAGTAATTATCCTCTAATGGTCAACAACCTCAAATCATTTACCGGGTGGTGCAATGAACCACAGAAGTTGGGGGAATTATGGGTGTTTCCTGCTCAACGAGAGTTATCACAAGTTGCTAAACTTGACCAAGCTCAGAAAAGGGAAGAGAAAATGGCGCGACTGCGAATCCGCAAGCATAAGAAGAAATTTCCGAAGGCGGCAAAATATGAAGTTGGACTGTTAGTACTGATAAGAACTCACAAGCTGTCGTCAGCAATTGACAGAGAGATATCAAAACACCACCTATTATATTACGGACCTTGCAGAGTTGTAGGTATAAAAAATGAAAATGCTTATGAGATACACTGCCAGGCGACGGACAGACTGATTGGAACTATTAATGCAAAATTCTTAAAACCGTACCACGTAGACGCACACGTGGCTAAATAAGTATAAAGAGAAGATGAAGAAAGCAGGAGGAAAAGCTAGCAAATAAAGGACCTAGGTTCAATTAAAACATTAATTATTATAATTCATTTTGTTCTTGCTAAAACTATGGTACATGTCTCCATCTAGAAATTAATTTTATTTGCAATTATAGAAAGATTAATTTTGAAAATTAATTCAACTCAGCTATTCAAGGTCCTTATATGAGGAGGTCATCCTAGTTTTCAAATTGAGCTAAATGTTAATCTCACTGAGATCAATTTGGGGGGAGTATTGATGTAGCCAACGTTGGATGTAATTTGAAATGATTACAAGGAGATATAGGTTTATTGTGTGCTGTGGTAAGGGTGAATAGCTGAGTTGCCATGGAAAATAAACAAGATTTTCAACAAAATTAGATTGCCATGGAAAGTAAACAAGGACTCAAAAAATGGGACATATGGGGAGTAGACATTTGATATTAATTGGTGAATATTGGGAGCTACATACATGTATAGTATATATTAATAAAATAGTGCATATGCGCCAATGTGTTTATTTACTGTAAGCCGTCTAGTTTACCATAGTAAAATAGGCCAACATTCAGTTGAAGAAATAACACAAATAAGTCAAGTGGGAAATATTGCGTCAAGCTAATTAATCCGTAGCCCAAGGAAGGCAAGTATTAAAGTAGTTGGGACGTAACAAGTTTAGCTTTCACTGCAGAAGAGATAATATGAAAGCTCTGACAACTAGGTGCTTTCTTTGCTGCTGTGGAATCTTGTAAGTATTTTGCTACATTACAGAGAATAGATACTGCTCTCTCAACAACCACAATTTCTGAACACTTTAAACACATCTTTACAAGATGTTCATGAAAATATGGGTCCAACCCATACAATATTGTGTAACCAATTTTTGTCCTCCCTAATTGAATATTTTGACCAATTGTACTGTCTGGGACCCTTAAATTAAACAAATTTACAATTTTATCAGCTGCCCGCATTAAAGTATGTTACATTATAGAATTGAAGCACAAAATAATTTTAGATCTTGTCACATCATCATTTACAAGAAAGTTTCTCAATCTTCCAGTTTCCTTTTGTGTAATAGCTGTAGACGCCAGCTCAATCACACACTACAAAGGAAAAAAACAAAACAACTATTATTTGACATAAGCCATGGTTAAAAAAAAGCTGTAATTGAAAATGAATGAACTTGTGAATTAGTATTTAAATGTTGACAGCACTCTCCTGAATGAAGTGTATTTAAACATAACTTGTACTCCACTTACAACAAATATTCAAATAAACGTAAAACTATATAAGCATACCTCAATTTTAACTGGCTCAGTAGACGGCGTTAATACATGCACGGCATCCTTAGTACCGGCCATGACAGCAGATGTGATTGTGAATATGAGCAATTTCCTTTTTAAAAAAAACAGTCATTGAAAAACATTGTATTTAATTTAATTTGGTAGTTTGATGTTTTTAGCTTTGGGTGTGACCTGTTAAACCCGTTTGTCCATGTTGCTTAGCGTGAACTTTGAATAATAAAAATTACACACGACAGAATAATTATCTTTAGCTGGCTGACCCAGTCAAACTCTGAATCAAATATTCATGATTCATTAAAACATATCTTTTTGTATTTCGACATTGTTTGGATTTGAATCACTATCTAATATCTGAAATACACAACCGTATTAATACTAAATAAAATTTAAAGTGTAAAACGAGTTTGAATATCTTTCAGTTAAGGCCAGGTAACATTAACCCAATCCCTACCCCTTCTCTAAAATTACTCATTCCTTCTGACTTTAAAAACGTGTGACTATAATGGCAATAATTAGAAAAGGTGGGACCCGGAAATCACTCAACAAGCGTATTTTGTTTTTCAGCCAAATTAACAAGGAAAAAAAAGTACAAGTAAATTGTTTGAGTTTTTATGTGCTATTGTGAATGATTATGGTTTTAGAAATAACATAAAATGTGTATTTTTCAGGAATTGTGCATGCACAAAATGTATTAAACGAGTTTCAGTTGTGTTTCCAGTAATTGCGCATGCGTATGATATAACGATCACCTCTGTTCAAAGACACTAAGAATCCAATATCTAGTTATAAATTCTTCTTGGCTTGTGTTGTGATATCAAATTATTTAGGAATTCTTTCAAGGCCAAGAACCAACCCCCTTTCTCTCTGACTGATACACCAGTTAGCAACAATGGCCACTGCTTATTGCGATCATTATCATATTTTGAAAACAAGAGTTAAAATTATAACACTGTGTTCAGGCAGTGCATTTTGTTTACACATGAAAAAATAAAAAATACGTTCAGGCGTTAAATTAATATATTTTCTCTGGCAAAGTCTATAAATTCCCTGATTTTTACCTAATTTTAATTGAATTCCCGGTTTTCCCTGCCATGAAAAAATTCCAACTTTCCTGGTCTGTAGCCACCCTGTCGATACATTACCTCATTAAGACAGAAAGAATAGTATTTATATGGTGTGCCGATTCTATCGGACCTAGTTTGAATAAATAGGTGTTCTGGTTTACTTTACATAAAATCATGGTTCATTAACAAAGGCTGAATGGTATTAATGTTCATTTGTATAATTAAAGATGCAACGCACAATTATCTGTTTGAACATCCTTTACATCTGGTATTTTCACTTCTTCCATTCAACTAGAGGATAAATGAGCATATTGAAACGACTTTCCAGACTTTGTCCCTGTATTGCAGCCCACACAATTCCAAATTAGAACTAGGTTCCAATTCTTATAAATACCAAATAAATAAAGTGTTTTATAAAGAGTCTTATATTTGTGCTTTAAGTCATGGTTTGTAAAACCAAGCTTACATGTATAATGTCCTTTAATCGATTTAAATTACAGTCTGACATTCATAGAAGTCTGTTATTTGAAAACTAGAAATTCGTTTTACCACTAAGAGGAACTAAAAATATTACAATTGTATTCCAATAAAGCAATAAAAGCAATTCCAAGCCCTTTATTTTTGTAGTTGTCACCTGATTCCTTTAATGAATTTTCATAAGATTATTTTAGAAATAACAAACAATTCTGTCTACCAAACTTATTGTGTCATATGTGTGTACAAACTACCATAAAACTATCAAAACAATAGCTTTTTGATAAAAATCAATATGCATTATGCTTTTGTGTTAATGATGGAAGAGAATGAAGTAGTGTACTGGCATTTGCATAGAAGGAAAGTGGAAAACACATTTGAGAGGGGAATTTTTTTTTTCGTACATACTAGAAGTTACAAATAAACTTCATACCAGAGTTTGAAATAATCAAGTTTATTTAGAATTAAACATCTGAGTGTAAAACATTAGTCCGGTAATCTAGAACGTGACTGAACTTTTTGGTAGCTCCCCGGCACAGCGATCATAAATTTTAAGACATCATACTCAAACCCAATCTGAAATATCAAAAAATTAGGGCTTTATTAAGTACTTGGGAAGTTTATGCTTTCTATGGTTGATGTAGTGTACCTGCATTCACATAAAGGGAAAGTGTAAAAAAACCATTTAGAGAGGGGAAATAACTTTTTTTTAATGTACAGACTAGAATACAAAATTCAAATTTTATATCAGAGCTAAAAATTATTATATTATTTTCTAGAGTTCAAAATTTGAGAAAAAAAACAATGATCCAGTAAACTAGAACCGATATGAATATTTTTGGTAGCTCCCTGACAAATTTTGGAGGCTAGCGCAATTCTAACAGGCCAAGATTAAACATATTTACCATATCTCAACATCCTATCGGGTCAACTTCAAAACTCTTTAGTGAATAGTGTTGGTATTGCAATTTAACGTTTATTTACTTCAAAATAGGCTTTTTTCTGTGCTAATGTTGCTAGTCATGTTTGTCATCATAACATTTTTGTTAATTTCTGCTTTTTTTTTTTGTAAAGTTAACATTAATTTTATGTAATTTAAGTGTTTGAATCTGGTTACGTTGTAATGGTTGTATGAGAGAGACTTGTTAAGCATTCCATAAACTGCAGTAGCGTGTTTTGAGGTTATGGGTCCAGATTTTTTAAATTGAACGAATAGTCCGTATTTTATTGGTGTACATCAGGAATTGACCTATAACTTTAACCTCTAGAATATTTATCTCAGAAGAAGCCAAATTAGCCACCATGACCGATGTAGAAAGGTATAGTGTTCCATTATTTGACTGTTCAAGTTTCAACAATAGGAAATTTATAATGGAAATACTGCCTGATGGACTCAATTTGCTGGAAGTACTCCAAAGTGAATACCGAATGAAAATGACTTTCAATGAAGCTGATAATCCTAAAATCACGGCTAAGAAGACAAAAAGGCAGCCTGAGTGGAAGAAAAAGATCGAGAATGCAAGTCTCCAACAGTCCAGAAACTTAGGAAAACCTTCTTGAATGTGCCGAGGATAAAGAATCTGTCATCAAAATCTGGCTTTTCCTTATAAACACATGCAAGAAAAGGTAAATCTAAGTAAAAACCTTTTATTGATGATGTTTGACACATTAAGTGTAACTTTGGAGGCACATTTTAATCTTTTTGATTAATTAATTTGTAAATCACGCTCGAAGGGTGGTACATTAGAGGAGTAAGATATTGTCTGCCATCTTTTAATAGCAATGCAGAACAAATTAAATGTAGTCGTTACTGCTCTAGAGACTTTGCTGAAATAATGACATTGAGCTTCATAAAAAAAATAGATTATTCAATGAGGAAGATAAACTTTTTCATAAGGTATAACTGCGAGTGTCATAACCTCACATTTTTTTATGATGCAAGTGATAAGGAAAGCTATATAAGATTATAAGAAACTGTCTCAATCCATTTATCAACAAACTAGGCTTAGTCAAAATATTCTGCCACGTCAACTTCAGTGTTAATTTGTAGAAAATATGGGCATGTAGCCTCAGAATGCTCTAAGCTTAAGAAGAAATAGAAAAAAAGCAAAAGAAAGCCCAAGAAGTTGAAGAAGCAGAGTTTAGAATGGTACATCCTGGTATATTGACTCAGGAGCTTCAGAACATATGAGCTGTGATCCTTATTGACATCTTCTGACCAATATTCAGATTCTTTCATGTCCTATGAATAGCAAACTCGCAAAATATGGGAATAATTTAAAAGTGACAGAAGTTGGGGATCTTTGTGCATCTTTTGAAATGGATGGAAAAATCAATGTGATCAAGCTGGGAAGTATTCTTGTAGGTCCTGGTTTATATCACAGTCTCTTAACAGTCAGAAGATTTTTGAAGATGGTTTGCTGGTAGTAAGAGTTTGTCAACAGAGGAAAGTTTTCGACTACCGTGAGACTTTTGCTCGGTTGCATGCATGACTACTGTGATATCAAAATCGAGGCGATTTACATGCATGTCAGATGGATATAAAGAACACAATTTTGCATGAAAACATATCCGAGGAAGTCTACATCCAGCAATAATTTTATCTTGTTTGTAAACTAAAGAAATAGCCTTCTCTTTACCTACATACACTCATGTTAAACCTCTTGATAAGATCAAAGCAGCACTTCAAAATAAATTTGACATGAAAGTTCTGGATAATTTACAATTTTTCCTTGGAATAAAAATTGAAAAAAGAAATGATGGTATTTATCTTAGTCAACCATCTCATATCTAAATACTTTCATGAAAATTCAACATGGAATACCGCAAAATCACTAAAACACTAATGGAACCTAGACCCCCTATTGATGATGAAGGATCAACTTCTATAATTTGTATAAATCCATACAAAGAGATGCCTAGACATCTCATCGGGTGATCTTAAATTATTTTCAGTGGCTAGTGTAGGTCTAATAAGCTAAGATTAAACATGTATTTACCATATAGAGACATTCTATCAGGTAATTTTCAAAACATTTTTAGTGACTAGCATGCGTCTAACAGGCAATATTTAAAATAATTGCCAAAACAAGACATCCTATCAAGTCATTTTCAAATAATTTTTACTGATTGGAGTACATTTAACATGCCAAGATTAAAAATAATAACCGTACCTAAACAAAAAATCAAGTTTTTAAAAATTTTCAAAATATTTTCAAAAGGACTAGAGTACTTCAAACTGCCTAGAATGAAGATATTTACCATAGCTAAATTCCCTATAGTGTTAAAAAAATCTTTTTTAATGACTTGCGAATATTAATGGTTAGATACAATACTTTCGTTTAGAAACATGTAAAGGCCCCCTAAAAAATAAGCTCGCCTAACTTATCCTTTAAGCCGTAACCTGGCAGACGAACAGGAATAGGGTGTATAGGCTTAAGTAGTTAACTCCTAAAGAATTGTAAACCCCTCTTTTTTAGAAATGATAGTCAAGGAGTCACAAGAGACTAATAGTATTTTTTTATTGAGAAACAAAGAATCAAACATAAACAATAACAATTCATATATATTTATATATTGACTTGAGATCCGCCATCTTACGGCTTCCAGAAGGGACAATCATAATTACCACCAATGATAGTGAACAACAAGGTATGACTCAAAAGGTCGGAATTTGAATTAATCTCAATTTTAAATATTTAGTCACCTGGTGACAACTATTTGTAATACTATAATGTTTGAAAGAAACAGTAATAGCTTTCAAAATATAAGAAATCCGCCGTCTCGCGGCAACAATATTTGGACTGTACAGCAATAAAAGTCCCCAAGGATGTAATGTCAAAATCTTTTACTAAGCACCTTACACTATTGCTCTAACAATACATACTCTGATGTAGTTGAAGTTATGAGACATAATGGATGATATATTTGGAGTTATCTTATAATCACAAAAATGTTCAAATGCATCAAAGTTTATTGGTACAGTACTTAATTTATAAGCGCTCACCCTAAAAATGAATTTCAAAGAAATAGAGTAATAAAGCATAAATCTAAATAATTAAAGTATTCTGATTTTCCATAGCAATTTAATGTAATTCAAAGCCATTAATGTTACAAAGCACTACACCAATAGTTTAAGAGCTTACTTCTCCTACTATCAAATAATAAATTCAAAGCAATCAGGGCTATAAGTATAATATTTAATGTTAAAGTCCTTGATCTCCACATAATAAAGTGTAAATTTAAACTATCGGTAAGGACGGCTGGAATAAGAACACTTACTTTGTTTAATGTTACTGCTTGAGTGAGGATGGTTTGTCAGGAACACTGGCTATCAATAAGATTCTCGATAGTCATTTAGGATGGGGCATGATGGGAAGCAGACAATTTATTACGTCACCACACATGATAGCCAACCTACATGGAATTACATTACATTCCTCCCTTTCAATTTCTTGACTATAGATATTTCCAAATACCTAAATATACATAAAATAAAGAATACAATGCATGACCACGATTTCCAACAGTCATGATGAAATAGTTTATATTTTAAACACTTTTTATACAAAAATAAAGAATATAATATCTGACCATAGTTTCCATTAGTCACAGTGAAATAATGTAGTAATACTTTAAGCTATTTACAAATTTAATTTAACTACAGGTTTCCTACACCTAGTTGGATACCTAGGCTCCTTTACTTGTGGTGAGATTTCAACTCTCTGAGGTGGGTGTGATTCTGGACTACTGCCCTTTTCATGTGATTCAACCCTGGGGACGAATGGAGAATGATTCTCACACCTGTATGCCTTAGGAAGATGTCAAACCTTCCCTATTAGGTTTAAGATCTAGCTCTGAGGGATATGGCTCTCTAATGCTAGGTTCTATCTCCTCCACTCTAGTTTCAGGGGAAGACTGTAAACTAATTAATTGGTCAATATGACGTTTCCATGTTCCCTAATCTGACTAAATAGACTACTGGACTCAATTGTGATACAACAAACCCTTCAATCCATTTATTCTTTGCTCGATAGTCTCTGACTAGTACTCGTTGGTTTAGAATTAGTTCCCGAGTTTTACATCCCTTTGCATATTTAACCTGTTTTCTCTGATTTTGCTATACCTTTTCATTTATATTAGAATGTAGCAAATCTAGCCTAGTTCTAAGATGTCTATTAAACATCAATTTTGATGGTGTTTTATTTGTTGTACTATGTACTTAGTCCCTATAGTCACATAGTAATCTACTTAAAGCTAATTCCATATTTATTTTTTCATGAATAGCAATCATCAATATATTTTTTACAAATTTTACTGCATTTTCGGCTAGGCCGTTACTTTGAGGAAGGTATGGAGGTGTTAAAGTATGGTTAATACAATTTGCATTTTAAAAAAAACTTGAATTCATGTGATGTAAATGATGGTCAATTGTCACTTACAATGTTTTTCAGGTAAACCAAACCTCACCAAGATCTGTCTTAAATGAGCAATGGTTTGACATGCTGCTGTTGATGATACCTCTAACACATTCAACCATTTAGTATAAGCATCTATGATAACAAGATACATCTTATATTTGAATGGACCCATAAAATCTACATGTAACCTAGACCATGGCTTATTTGGATAATTCCAAACACGTAACAAACTCTTTGATTGGGTTTTGTCTTTCCAAGAGACAGGGTGCAGAGTTGTTGAACATTTGTTCAATGTCCTGATCAATATTAGGCCACCAAATATAAGATCTGGCTAAAGTTTTAATTTTAACTATTCTAAGATGACCTGAATGTAATTCCTTTTGACAAATGTCTACGAAATTTCTTTGGTACAATAGCTCTATACGCACACATAAGTATTCCTTGCTCTAATGTTATTCATTTTTCCTATGAAAATAAGTTGTCAACTCCTTATCATAATCATAAGGCCAACCAAACTTCACATAACCTGTAAGTTTAACAAAATTTGGATCTTTTTGTGCTTCTCTCTTTATATCTTCACATTTTATAGGTTATTCCACTAATTCAAAACATTCATCTTTTGTCAGAGTTAACTAATGGCCACCTGGATAATCCATCAGCATTACCATGATTTTCTGATATGACATAACAAATATCAAAATCATACCCTGATAAGAAAAGAGCATATCTTTGTAATCCACTAGCTGCAAAGGCTGGTAAACCTTTTTTCTCCCCAAATATGCTTAACAAAGGTTTATTATCTGTACATAGTATACATTTACTCCCCCACAGGTATTGATTAAATTTTTTTACTCCAAAAACAAGGCTCAAGGCTTCCTTGTCAATTTGTGAATATCCATGCTCAGCTTTAGACAGTGTGTGTGGGAAGCATAGGCCATTGGATGTAAACTTCCATCACTCTGCACTTGTGACAGTACACTACCCAGACCATAGCCTGATGCATCACATGCTAATTCTAAGGGTAATTTAGGATTATAGTGCGCTAACACCTTTACTGACACTAACTTTTCTTTAATTATTGAAAAAGATTTCATGCATGCCTTGTCAAAATTAAAATCTGTGTTTTTTCTCAACAGGCGATACATAGGACACAGTATCGTGGATAAGTTTGGAACAAACTTCCCATAGTAATTGAATAGCCCTAGAAATCCCTTTAGGTGTTTAATATTTGCCGGCTTAGGTGCATCTAATATAGCCACAATTTTGTCTTTGGCCGTTTTTAACCCATCTTTGTCTATTACAAACCCTAAATACTCTAAACTCTTAGAAAAAAACTTACACTTATTTTTGCTTACTGTGAGACCCTTGTCACGTAAACATTTACATACCTCTTTGAGTCCGTCACAATGTTCCTGCAAGTTCCTACCAGTAATCAAAATGTCATCCAAAAATATAATTATTCCTTTTAACCCCTGTATTATTTTTTCCATTAATTTTTGAAACAAATTTGGTGCTAGAGAAATTCCATAAGGAATTTTGTTGTACTTAAATAAACCCTTGTGAGTGCTTATAACACAAAGTTTCTTAGATTCTTCGTCTAACCTAACCTGTTGATAAGCATGAGTTAGATCCAGTTTACTAAAGGTTCCCCCCATTTGTAAAGTGACAAATAACTCTTCTATTTTGGGAATAAGATGTCTCTCTAGTTCTAGACTAGAGTTTAAGGTCACTTTAAAATCTCCACATATTCTAATATTTCCATTCCTCTTAAGTACAGGGACTATTGGTGTACCCCATTCACTATTAGAAATCGGAGTTAATACCTCCTCTTGCACTAAGCGTTCTAACTCCTGCTCTACCTTTTCTTTAAGTGCAAATGGAATTGATCTTGGTTTGCAATACTTTGGCTCAGCATCTTTTTTCAAATTTAACCTAACTGGTTCACCCTTATAATCTCCTAACTGTTTGTAACCTATCTGCCGTTACACTATTTGCACTATGCAAATTTTCTGGTATCAATAAATGAACTTTTAGTTCCTTAATCCAGTCCTGCCCTAATAATGGATTAGCTCCATTTTTAATTACAAATAATTCCATTTTGTGTGACAAATCCTGATATTGAACATTTACATTTATAACACTCACAGGAATCATTGTTTCATGTACATATGAATTTAAGATTAAATCAGTTGGATGCAATTTTAAGTGATTCAATATATCCAGATAATACTTTTCATAGATTACAGATACCCCTGAACCTGTGTTTTGAAACGCCTCTCTCATGAAACGCCTCTGTCAACAACATCGCTCTAGAAGGAGTGGGCCCATCTGATCTCAATGTTACCAAAAATAAACCATTTTCTTTTCCAAGTTAATGAACAGTTTTATTTCACATTTTCATACTAGCGTTCTAGAGGTGAGCTTGCTCACTCCGAGCAAGCGGTCGTACGAGTGTGGAGAGAGTTCGTGTCCCAGTGCCGGACGAGCCAGCCAACCCCAAGCTCGCACCGCTCTCGCGGCGGGAGACAAAACTACCCTCAGAGCCGCGGCAGACCACTGCGCGCGCACCCGATAAAAGTGGTGGGGAGGATAGCTCGTACGTCACTGGCACAGTTTACTTCAAAAGGAATTTCTTTTCCTCCCACCTGAACATTTATTCTAAAAGGTTCTACTCTTTCACGCTTCTAGCCAAGCTGATTTTTAAATAGCCCAAATAAATTTGAAATGTCATTAATGTTTTCATCACTAATGTTGTTTATTACTGTCATACTTTTGTCTATCTCTCTGAGATTTGCTAGCAATCGTACGAGTAGCCATATTAGAATTGTTTGACTTACCCGACTATTTCAGTAGACACACCTTTTGCAAATTACCTTTATATTACATACACGGCATTCATACTGTTTATAGTGAAATTAATTTTTTAAATGACTGTTTCTTCCACAGCAATAACACCTCACCTCTCTTATACCGCCATTTCTCTCTTCTTTTTTCGAAATTTAAAGAATTTGGGAGTGACGATCAGCTGTTCCATCGGTGTTATGTCCAAAGGCCAGTGACGCTGCATCCTTCTCTGCTGCCTCCAAAGATGTTGAAATAAGCACTGCCTTTTTGTAGTCTAGTTGTCTCTCTGCTAGAAGTCGTTGCTTAATAGAGGTATTTTTCAATCCACTTACAAGACGATCCCGTAAATAATCAGATAATGATTCTTTAAATTCGCAATGCTTTGACATTTGTTTTAAGCTAGTGATATAATCTGATACCCTTTCATGTTCATGCTGTGATCTTAAACTAAATTTATACCTTTCAGCAATAAACGATGGTTTAGGATATAAGTGTTCTTGGATAATTTTAATTAAATCCACATAGTTTTTTGTTGATGGCTAGTCAGGTTAAAATTTTTCACACCTACTAGTGTCAGTAACATACATACTTTCTTCTCATTAGTTATACTATTACATTCGACAAATATCTCGAATCGCTCTACATATGACGACCAGATTTCTTCATTACTGTCGAAACTACCCATATTTCCTATGACCGCCATTTTGTGTTAATATGGATGATTTTTCATAGACCACGCCCTAGATTATTAAAATTCCCAAATATTCTCAGAGTTGCCTCAAGTCTGTTATGTATATGTTTCTAATTGAAAAACTTTTTTTTTTCACTTATATAATTAAATTAATTCAACAAAACTTTTAAAGCTGGACTTCCAAATAGCAAGGAACATATTACACCATAGTTTGTTTTTTCTCATCGCCAATATGTTATGTCTGTAGCATGGTAAGGACGGCTGGAATAAGTACACTTTCTTTGTTTAATGTTACTGCTTGAGTGAGGATGGTTTGTCGGGAACACCGGCTATCGATAAGATTCTCGATAATCATTTAGGATGGGGCATGATGGGAAGCAGACAATTTATTACGTCACCACACATGATAGCTAACCTACATGGAAATACATTACATTACCCACACAATAACTATTTGGTTTATCACCACAACATAACATAAGTTTGAAACAGTTAAAGCTATAAGCACATATCTGAACGTAAAAGCGCTTGGTTCCCACATAATGATATGTAAATTTAAGCTATCAAAGTTAAATATACTCAAAATATTCAGTAAATGACATCAACTGCTAATCAAACAGATGGCAAGAGCGCAATTAAACGCAAGCCGCCAAGCGGCAAAACAGAAGTTACTTTGCATTGGAGAAAGGTTAAGTTCAACTTATAGGTAAAATACTAATATATACGTGGTTACAGATTAACCACGCTGATACCAAAAAACCCAATCACGTAATCAAAATTTAAATTAATAAGTTTGAAAATAATTATTTTGAAAAGATCCCCATCATTTAACCCAAAGAGAATTTTGAAGAATTAAGGTTAAGCCTTAGCTTAAATTGTCGCTCTCAACTTGAGAGTGATGATATCTACAAACCATTGCCATATATAACGAGTTCACAAGACCACATGTCCGCAGAGAGTAAGGGAGACAAAGGGGGAGAGGGGAGTGGAAGGGGTGAGACCTGGAATCGCATAGAAGCTTGTAGAAGCTTCGCGGGCATCCTGGCAACTTGACGACTGCGCTTGAACAGGCCAAGCGGAGGAAGTAACAACTATATGCATTTGTTTTTCTTTAGTGCAGCCTCTCTTGCTTGCATAGATTCGGGTCACGCTTCCTTTCAGTCAGTGAGACGGAGTGTTAGAGGAAGGAGGTCATAGCCAGGTGTGTTGAAGTTGGAGTCCAAACGGATCGGGGGGTGAGTGTTATGCCATTTGCTTGAACTGTTACAATGTAACTTGTTACAGAACAACTGCTGTTTAGATAAATGAAACACAATATCACACATCGTGACGAAAAGGTATTTAATTCTGACATTGATCATATAATGGATTTGATTCAAACCTGGAGCGTAATGATAATGAGACAAACCGATATAGAAGTAACAGGTCCAAAGAATAATGGACATTTCTCAAACTATATGTAAGGGAGTCACTCAATTCAGACTCTGTTTGGAACCTGTTGGACTCTTTGTAATACTAATTGAATGGGCGTACACCCAACGCATAAAGTCATATTCTATTACCAACGATCCACCCCAGAAGGACCACGTAGTGTTCACGATTGCAAGAGGAAACATTTACGTAAATAGTGTAGATGAGTCACGTACAAATAGCTATATGATGGTAAATTGCAGCCTCATTTGCAAGTTTTGGCATACTATCGAAGGCAGAATATAAAAGATTCATTTCAACTTGACTCCATGTGATATGTGTTGCCCTACACTCTATGATGAGTTGTATGAAAATAATTTAATCTTCCTATTCCTGGCTCAGACCAAGACCTTTATCAATAAAGTCTCAGGCTTGATGTATGACAACATGCTAGAAATGAGGATAAATATTTCGAGTAACTCAGATTTATGTGTAATTTATTTAAGTTATATCAATGTATAATCGCTTTTTATGTTTGGGTTAGATGATGGCAATTCTTCGTTGACTAGATAAATATCTCTCTCTATATATATATTTCACGAATACTATAGTTTCCTCATTATATTTGCTAATTTTGTGAAATTTTTTTCTTAACAATAAATAAAACTATGATTATTACAACCAAGGCTTCATATTAGTCAATTTGTTTAAAAATAACCATAGTTGACACTAGGCTCATTAATGAATATGGCCTTGGTATATAAAAATAAAGAAACATGCTTTTAATACTGAATAAACATTACATTAATTTCTAAGCCACAATTTATTATGATGATGTTGCAAATAAACAATCATGGAAAAAAAAAAGTATAGTCTTATTACCTCAAAGAAGTTAAGAATCCATAACTCATCATTAACTTTGCTGCGAATCTGGTCCATGCAGTTTCGAGTGAAGTTCACATAAGCTTGACCCATATCCTTTCCCGAACCAGACACATTCTTTAAAAAATAAACATATTCAATCAAATAGTTGAATTAGTTTCAATGAATGCATTTAAGCAAAACAAACATATTTTTGCTTCTATTCACAAAACCAAAACTAACATAGTTTAAAATGACTTGTGTATATTATATAATAATTATAATAATAATAATAATAATAATAATAATAATAATAATAATAATAATAATAATATATAATAATAATAATAATAATAATAATAATAATAATAATAATAATTTTCACTATGTAAAAATGGTAGTCCAAAATATATTGATAAAATGATTTATACTAAATTTATTTTATAAAATATTTTTAAAAACCTAGCCTTCTTAAATTAACGTTGATGATATTTTGTTAATAAATTACTATTATTACATAATCATCATCATCATCATCATCATCATCATCATCATCATCATCACTATCCATCACATCATACATCATCACACATCACATCTCATCATCACACTCCACCACCACCCACAACCATCATCACATCATCATCATCATCTCTTGTTTTAAAAAGATTTTGACATAAAAGCTTGACTAGGCTACCATTATATACACAAACACAAAAAATGCATAAAACTTCCATAGTGAAAGCTAAGCCAAACTGAATGAAACTAAACAATTTAAAGTGGTTTTAAACTGCTCTATACTGTTTCGTGATGGTTTTATACCGTTCACAATATCACAAACACAGTGACATTGATGGAACAAGACTAGTAGCTTGTCTAAAACTGCTCCAGATATAAACAAATATGACTGTTACTGTTTGTTGTCTATTAGTTTCAAGCAGTCGGTTCTAGGTGCGGTCTCAAAATAGAAGCGATGCTGAGAGATTAGTGGTGCTTGTTGAGGCTAGAAGACCTATCTATGACCATAAAATAAAATCAATATAGAAAATATTTGGCAATAAATATTTTTTTAAGAAATGGATTTAACTGGTGGGCGTTTCTATTATAATGTTTTTTCTACTTGCATTCAATACTTTCATAATAAACAAAATATTTAATAGTTCCAAAATTAATAATTCATCTTAAAATAAAATTAATAACATGGCTAATGCTACTACATTCTTGTATTTTAACTACAGCTATGAATTACAATACACCAAATTGGGTAGTATTTTGTTCCAAGTTAAATAAAATCTTTAAATCTAAAGATGTGTAAAGTGACAATTAAACCACAAATAATAATATTAACAATATATTAACCTTACTGGGGGAACATAAACTAAGGTATCAGTTTTGTCTTGTCTGGTTTGCTGGAAACAATCATATCGGATATCAAGTACCTCTGAGTGTACTCAGATGGTTTCCATTTTGGGATTTTCTAACTTTTATTATTATTAGGTGTTCTGTCTAATGATAGGTCTGATGGGTCCATTACTTCTTTCAGTGAACTTAGACCACCAATGTGCCCTGTCCTCTGCCTCCTCCTTCAGCTCCCAAAATTTTCTTATTTCCTTCAAGTCATCTAGAATTTGAATCCTTCTTCTTCCTAAGCTCCTATTTCCCTCAACTTTTCCTTCTATGATGTTGTGCAGAGGCCAGTTCCTCCTGAGGATATGTCCAATCCAGTTTCCTTTGCGCCAAAGTATCACATCCAAAATGGCTTTTAGGATTTCTTCATTTGTCACCCTGTCTGTCTACCTAATTTTCTCAAGTCTTCTCCAGCACCAAATTTCAAAGCTCTCCATGTATTTATTTTCAATCTTCCTAAGAGTCCAAGCTTATGCTCCATACAGTGCAGTGCTCCAAATGTAGCATTTCATCAATTTCTTCCTTAGTTCCAAACTCAACTTGCTGGTCAGCAGTAACCTCTTTTTGTTGAAAGCTTCCTTGGCTATGTGATCCTCGACCTAATTTCTTTAGTGCAGTAGGTATCCTTTGTCAACAGACTTCCCAGGTACTTGAAATGCTCTATGCTTTCCAACTCCTGGTTTCAAATTTTGATTTTCAGCGGCTCTTCATTTTTTGAAATCACCATCACTTTTGACTTCTCAATGTTGATCTCCATACCAATTTTTCTCAATATCTCCTCTAGCCGGTCCATTATTTCCTGTAACTCCTCTTTATTTCTGGCCAGTAATGTAAGATCATCTGCATATTTTAACGTGTTGATAACGTGTCCTTATATCCTGAAATTGCCATGTCCCTTTAGGTCTTCCCTGACCAGCCACTAACCATACAAGTTGTACAGACTAGGTGACAAACAGCATCCCTGTCTCACTAATCTTCCTATTTCTATGCTGTCGGTCCCTCCATCATTCTGCCTCACCTTCACTCGCTGCCCTAGGTACAGGTTTGCAATCAGCCTCCTGTCCCTCCAGTTGATGGTGATCTTCTTGAGTATTTCCATCAGTTTCTTCCATTTCACTCTATCGAAAGCCTTTTGCCAGTCAATGAAACTGGTAACTGATGTAGACTTTTTCCTTGACTTCCAGCATCCTTTCTGAAATTATTCTTAGCATACTGATGGCATCTATGGTTCTTTTTCCTTTTCTGAATCCAATTTGGTCTTCTGCCATCTCTCTTTCTATTTTCTGTTCCGTCGCCTATTGAGTATTCTTGCCACGATCTTCCCTACATGAGAGGTGAGGCTGATGATGGTCCTGTGGTCAGTGCATTTCTTGGCTTGCTTCTTCTTCTTTAGAACCTCCATGGTTACATCTAGAAAGTCCTTGGGCCATTCTCTTGTTTCGTAGATCCTATTTATAAGTTTTGTCAGATCCATTAATCCCTTATTTCCCAGTTCCTACAGAAGGGCAGCTCGTATGTCGTCATCTCCAGCAGCTTTTCTTCTTCGCATATCCTTTATGGCTCTCTCCAATTCAATATTTAAAATGGTGGGTCATTTTTCGTCTTCCTCTACCTATTCTTCTACTTCAAATCTCAAAGTTTCCTGGTCGATTTTCCTTGTCATACAGTTCTTCTATATATCTTTCCTAAATTGTAAAAAGCTCTCTATGATCTGTCACCACCTGACCTTTGGGGTTTTATATTCCTATTGTTCGCACACCTTTGTTTTCATACCCTCCCAGTTCCTTTGCTTTTTGGTACATGAGGTCATAAAATTAATAATTAATGAATTAAATTTACATTATTTTTGGTGGCAATCTTGGATTTATTGTTTTTGCTGTAGTTGCCCAATAATGTCGACTCTACAACCAATTTGAATTTGTTCAAGGATCCCTTGGGAGTAAAAAATCAATCATAAAAGTTTATAGATAAAACATTTCTAGGTACGGTGGAGAGCACATAGAAATGACAAATCGACTATTCCTGATCTTTTTTAGTCTTGTTTCAATGTACACCACCAGCAGGTTGTGGTCCGAATTGATGTCGGCACCTGGCAATGTCTTCACATCCTTCACTCCATTCTTGTTGACAAGGTTGGTACTTGCTGATGTTTCCTGGGCTCTTCCAAGTGTATAGTTTTGTCTTCAATTTCTTGAACCAGCTGTTTGTCACCAACAAATCATTCCGCTGGCAGAATTTGATGAGCATCTGCCCTCTGTTGTTTCTATTTTCTATATGGATTTAAAATATAGATTACAGAAGTACAGGTTTACTTCCATTCTCTATGGAGTGTTAACCATCCTAATACCATGGGCTCCCCAGATACTCTAACACAACTTTGTTGTCCTGTATAGCCTGTGATGTGTTTTAGAAAATTATGAAAAAATCAACTTTTTTCATTTATCTATTTTCCTTGAACCGTGGTTTTTTCAATTACTTTTTTCAAAAACTAATAGTAGTATATACTATTGTCCCATCCAATACCAATGGGGTCATAGTTGACCCCAAACTTAGACACAATTTGTTTTCTAACCTTTTAAGATTAAAAATCGATTTATTCTTTAAACACAATAAATTTTATCTATTGCACAAGATAATAAATACATTTAAATTTTCCAACATAACCAAAATATGGCAGCATATACAGTATATAAAGGATTGTTAGTTCTAATGCTTCCCTTATGGAATCATTAGAACATGTATTTTGTCATTGGTACTTGATTGCATAGGTTGTTTAAAGCTATTACAAATTTGTAGACTGTAAAAGATGGTGGTCAAATTTTCAAGAAATCTATGGCCAGAAAACTATTTACACAAATCACGTTGTATATAGTTTGATAATGCTGAATCGTGACAAAATCTAAGTCTGATAAATTGTCCTCAATAAGAAATGTATACAGGATTTAGGCAGACGCACTACAAGATGCTTGCATTCCACATGAGGACCTTAAAAAGGATGAGCAGAATACTATGTGATAACCATGCAAGTATCAACAGGGAAGGAAACTATTACATCTAGAAAGATGAACCAAGGCCACAGACAAGGAAAGAAAAGATCCACAACTGCTAGGTTAAATGTGTTGCACTCCTTTTAGAGGCTTTACTCAATCAACGTTGGGATCGCTAGTTGTGGTCCCCTGTGACTAAAGCACAATCAAGTAAGCATTTTTTTAAACAACTCACTTTAAACTCAAATTTACTAGAAGGCAGATATAAAATATAAGCTCCTCGATTCAACCAGTCAGCTATCACCGAGCAATCCTCAGGTAGCGCTGAGTGGCCTCCCCCGTCTATAATCCCACCCCTCGTCCTAAGTACCCTAATACTGCCATACAAATAGGTTTACTCTGACTGCACATTACAAAGAAAACTTGAAACAGAATGGTCTTTTTTTTTTTTATTAAAGGGACTACTGGTCGGCTGCAATTATAATTGTTAAGGACCACTGAGGAGAATTGCAGAAGTTTAGAAATATCAATTTATTCAAGAAGTGTTATATATTCTTTAATATTGTTTTTACCAAAATGAAGGCAGGAGTTCTGACCAGTAAAAAAAATTAGATTTTAGTTCTAAAGTTTTCTTAAAATGTGTAATATCTTATAAAGAACCGTATAAAACAATCCCACAAATTGTGACCCTATCAAAACATGACTTTATTTGATAGTGAAAGGCTAGGTATCATACTGCATGGCCACTCATGCAGGTCTATAATAGTTATTTAAAGTTAACACAAAAATATAGCATGGTTTAAAATAGTTCTAAGGGTTTCTGTTATTCAAAATTACGTAGTAAACACTAACGTGAAACTATTGTATTTTGTGTGAGTACATGAATGCAGGCTGAATAGTAGTAATATGAAGATATGAAGATGATTTTGAACCCAACTGAATTTAATAAATTAACTTTTTTTTTTTTTTTGCACATGTTACTATGAATCTAGACTCGTCTCAAAAGTAAGATTTGTAGCGTGTTCCATTTTGAAACGGTGAAATAATGTAAGGCTTTCTAAGTTGTTTTAACGTTGAATAACTGTAAGTGTGTTACTAACAAAACCAGCTGTTTGGCTTAAATTTTAGGTTAACAACTTTGACTTTTAAATAGTAGGCTTCGGATAGGAGGTATGTTTCAATAAAACACTTTAGTTGTTAAAGTTTGTAAAAGCTCAAATATGTACCGGTAACTAACTAAACACTCTTCATAAGGTTATAGGAACTATTGTTGATAAATTAAAAATAAATAAAGTATTCAAATAATGGGTCATCATGACTGTATCAACTCAAAATCTTACATAAGTGACCAATGTAATATCTAATACTTCTTGCTTCTTAAAATGTGATTATTTTACTGCATAGTGCCATTGAGCCTTTAGTTGAAAATAGTCTTAAGAATGTATAGAAATGTGTTTGCACCATTGAAACATATAAGATTATGATTTGTGCTCATCTTTACGTAAATAGACAATTTTTACTTTCTCTCGACACCTTGAAGAGATAAGTATTGTGATCGTACAAAAAATCGAGGTCCACATTTTGATAAATGTCAGCCCCTGAAACAGAAAAAGTGTTTTTTGCGATGCCGTCTATCTGTGTGTCTATGTCTAGGCCTAGAGCCGATACCATTTTACTGATCTGGCTAAAACTTAGTATCTATGGTTTTTAGAAGGTTCCCTCAAGGAGTTTATGGAATTAGATATCTTACCCTAAAATTGAGGGTAGCTTACTAAAGGTAAAATAAACAAACGTTATTTTCATTAAATTTTTATATTAAATTTTGTATCTGGGCATTGTTTATCACTATAAACTAAATCGCCATTATAATCATCCCATGAACATAATTCTAAGGGTACTTCACATAAGCAGATATTGCCCATTTTAATCATATCTTCGCAAGTATTTGATACATAAAATAATAACTCATTATTGTAAGGTTGTAGTAAAATTAAAATTAAAAAAAACCTTTACTTGGAATTTATTTTTATAAAGCCAATAGGGGGCTGTGCATTAAAATTACATAAGGCTTTTTTAATTATTTTTGAACCCCCTCCCCCCCAAATCCCCCCACATAGGGGATAGTAAGATTTTTGTTCACCCCTCTCCCCTTACCAATCTTACATAATTTTTTTTCTATGATTTGGTAAATTATATTATTTTAGACATAAGGATTAGTATTGTGAAATTATAAATACTTATTGTAGTAAAATTAGGGTGTAACAAATCATAATTAAATGACAGTTTATAGTTATGTATAGTTGCATATGTATATAGGCTACACTTTAGCACCATCTGTCAATGCTAGGTGCAAACTTTTTGACCACGCATCTGTAGAAGTGTTTTTTAGATTTTGTCTCACCATAAGCATTGATAAAATCCTTAGTTAAGATGGATTCGGCCCACCCCCACAAAAAAGTACAAAAATACTGATGCCACCCACCATAAAATCCTTACGTAGTTTATAGACAATCCTTAGCTTCCGAGCTATTGGCAAAATTTAAAAAAAAATTAAGGTCTTGGAAATCGGGAGTTGATTATTATACTTTTTGATGAACAATATGTTTCTGTAAATATGAATAATGAACAATACGTTTCTTTCATTTATGCCTCATTGTGTAATGTGTTGCTCTTTTTTCACCATCATGTTTCTGCAAAAATGTATATTTTCTGGTTTCACAAATCTTAAGAGTTTTATGTAAATGTTTCCATTTTTAGACAAAGGATAGAGAAAGAATGTGCAGTGCACCATACCATTTATTTATTGAGGTAGGCCTTGTTATTAGCCTTAATAATATGGAAACTAGTTAATATTATACAACTTATATACTAGTTTGTAGTTTTGTCTTAATTACATTATTCCTTACTTTGTAGATATCAAAACTAATATCATAGAATAATTATCTATTGAGAACATTTATCTACAGTTAATTTTGGCCAAATAGTTCCTTTTAACTGCAATTTAAAAATACTATATCTAAATATTAGAAGTATAAAGCACAAATTTGAGGATTTATAACCTTTTCACTCTTATATTAAACTAAATATTAATTCAGTAATATTAACATGAATGTGGATACACAGGGATGAGACATTATTTCTTAAAATTTCAAACTACAAGGCCAATTTTGCCTGGAGAGACAATAAACGAGGTGGGGGAGTTTGTGGTTTTGTTAGAAGGGCTTAATGGTTACAAACATGGAAACTTGAAATTTTGAGTAAAGGTTCCATTTTGAGTAAAGGTTCCTTTTTGACCCTAGACGGAGATAAGACTGAATTTTGTGAAATTCAACCTGTAGGAAATGAAAAAGGGGAGTCTAAAGTTTTCAAATTCACTGACCATGCATCTTTTGAATTAGTGGACATCGAACCTTGCAATTTAAAATGATTGTTTCTTTATAGAATTGGGTGTGAATGTTTTTAGGTTTTTCAAATTTCATCGCCTAAAGAAATATAAAGGAGCAAAAAGGGGTGGGTGGTAAATTCTATTTCCTCCAATCAAAATAATATTTGATATATGGGGGGTTTATCGGGTCGCAGAAATTAATTTATGTATGGCATCCACACGATGAGTCCCGAGGTGCATTGGAGAAAGGCGAGTGGGGGTGTTCAAGACTACCAAAACTAATATATATATCTACTTTTCAGGGTGGTAGAAGATTGAAATTTCGCAGATAGCTAATGGGACCACGCCAAATAATTATAAAAGTATGACCATTTTTATTTAATAAGTGGGACCCTGGGAAATAGGGGAGGGGATATAAACAGAAAAAAACCTTTTATGTGTGCCAGAAAATTTAAAATTGACAGTCGGTTTGGAGGACAACTTCAAAAATAATAACCAAATAAGTCTTAAAAATGGAAATTTCTAAATGATAAAAAAATTAGCTTAAAAATTTACAAAACTAATAAAAACAACTAATTTTCAGGGTATTATAGGATTGAAATTTGGAAGTTAAGTAAAGGGACCATGCCAAATGGCCATAAGTCTGTACATTTTAAATTTTAAATGGGACCATGTGACATAATAATTAATTTTGGCAAGTATGTAGAAGGACCTATCAAAATAACTAAATAAATCTTAATATTTGAAATTTCTAGGCAGAAGTGGAATAAATGGTGAGGGAAGGGGGCATGCTCAACATTTACAAAACTAATACATTTAACTACTTCTCTGTGTAGTAGAGAACTTAAATTTGTTGGTATAAGGACAACTCTAAATAAACATAAAAATATGAAGATTTTAAATTTTAAAATTAAACTGTGGGAAATGGAGGATGGGGGAGCTACAACTAGAAATAACTTTTGAGATGAGGTTAAAAATTAAAATTTGAAAGACAGGTAAAAATAAAACTCTGGATAACCAAATGAATATTAGAATTTTAAATTTCTCAGATTGGGTTGAGTGGTTAAAAACTTACAAAACTATTAGAAACAACTTCTTCTCAGTGTGGTATAAAACTAAAATTCTGCATATAGGCAAAGATACCACTCCAAATAACTATATAAAAGTCCGAAAATAGATAAGGTTTTGGGAGAACAGGAAATTAGGAGAAGTTTATAAACAAAATTAAGTATGGTAGATAATCTAAATTTTGCATCCTGTTAAAAGTTTGGTTTCAGATAATCAAATAAATCTTAAATTTGAGATTTTGAAGTGGGAGTTAGAGAAATGAGGTGGGGGAGGCTAAAATTTTCAAACCCAGTGTGGATAAACTACTTTTCTGTGTGGTTTAAAACTGGAATTCATCACAAAGATATAGGAACCACTCAAATTAACTACAAAGTCTGAACATTTTAAATTTCAAAATGAGACTACAGGAAATAGGAAAAGGGGGGGGGGGGGGGTAACAGGTGTACAAGTAGGAGGTAGAAAATTTAAATTTGTCAGGAATGTAGAGGGATAACTTCAAATAACCACAAATACATTTTAAATATTGGTTATTTCTTAGGAGGCTGGTGAAATAGGAGGTCTTGAAGTTCTAAAACTAAAAATAACACTCTAAGTATCTAAAATTAAATACACTAGACCGGAATCGAATCCGAAACCTTTGGCTTAGTACGCCAGTGCAGAAATAGAGCATTGGCATACTAAGCCAAAGATTCCGGGTTCGATTCCCGTGCCCAGGTGTCATTTTTCAATTTTCAGAATATGATATCTAGATGGAAAATTCCTCACTAAAAAGTATAAATAATAGCTTCGGCAATTTGATTCTTACTTCTCAAAGTGTTAAACGATTGATATAGTCAGGCGGGTGGGTATAAGGACCCACTCAAACAGTATCAAGGAATGAATTCTTAAATTTCAAAATGAAAGAGCGGAAAATAGAGAGGGATGGTCCCCTCAAAATATTTCCAAAGCTATATAAATATAATTTTGTAGAGGTAGAAACTTGAAATATTGCCAAGTAATTTAAGAGACCTTGCTGGATAGCTCAATGATGTCTGAACAAATGGAATTTCAAAATTTAAGCCAAAGAAATGGTAGCACTTAAAATGTATACAACCAAAATAGAACACTCTTTTCAACATGGTTAAGTTGAAACTTGGTAGGCACGTAAAATATCATATAAAATAACGAAATAAGTCTTAAGATTTCAAATTGGATCTGTGGGAGTTAAGGAGGGTAAGGGGGAGAGAGGGGTTAGCAAATAAGAGTAAATTGCCATATTTCCAAAAGAAAATCTACTTTTATGCAGTAAAAATTTTTTAAATTCGCCAAGTTAATAACTACAAAAGTTGGAAAGTTTGAAATTTGAAAATTTACTTCTGAGAAATGGGAGGGGCCCCTAAAATTTCCTAAACTACAAAAACTTGATATGATGGAATATTAACTTTGTAAATGCAGAGGAAAAAAGTTTAAAGTACTAAAAATAAATGAATACATGAACTAAATACTATTTTAAAGTGGATACATTAGATTTACAAATGCATAGTTATCATCAAATATCTAGGAGCAACATAACAAATAAAATAAACTAATTCAGTGACATAGCTTGGTGGCCATGATTCTCTTTGGTGAAATGTGATGCTCTTTTTTCAAACATGTTTCTTGGACCATGCTTGGGTAAAGTTTGCGTTGTTAATGGAGTGTGACGGCCGCCCTGTGATTGCGCTCGTTTGTGCACTCAGTTTGTAGACGGGTCAGTCCACATGAAGTGGTACAGAAAAAAATAAAATGGGTGCTCGACCATTTTTAAAAAATCAATTTTTTTTCTAAATTACCCTTACATGTTGGTAGTTCAAATTGACTATTATATTATTTTTATTATTTTTGGTTTTCGCATAGTGGCCATATTGGTTTAACAAGGCGCTACATTTTTTGCAATTTTAAGGGTTTACAGAAACAAAAATATCTTGGTCTCTGTTTGATCATTCAACACGAGTGAAAAATCATTTAGTTGGAAAGTAAAGGTCTACAAGTTTGTCTTGTATCATTTTAACCTAAACTCAATTCTAAAGGGTGCCTAAAATTTTAGATTTTTTTAAAAAAATCCCGTTTTCAGGAGGAAATATTTTCATTAGGAAACGAGTCAACAAGCTACAATTTTTTATACAGGCAGACATAAACTACTTGTCCTTACACACCAAGTTTCAAACCTAAAAATTGATCCCCTTTTTTTGAAAAAAAAAAATTTTAAAAATAAAATTTTTGGAAATTTGAAAAAATTGCAATTTTCAGAGCTTAATATCTCAGGTGGGAGATGAGATAAAAATCTGAAACTTTGGTCCATAATAGTAATATATAATAGTATTATACAAAAAAAATTTGGAGTTTGAGAATTGACTAAAATCTGAGATATTGAAAAGACAAAATGAGAAGAAAAAACCTGCACATATTAATAGGTTTGTATACAGTATCTCTACTAAATTAAATTTTATTTATATTAAATATGTTTTTATGTGTAAAATATATTTCAAACACATAAATACATAGGTCCTTATTATTCTACCTAAAATAAAAATTAAAAACTGTTACCTTATTAACAAACTAAGTTGGGTGTTTGGCAGAGAGCTGAGATATTTATTCGCACATTTAGGGCTGATGTGAGTACGACCAGTTTCAGTTGAAAGTTGCATTGGAATTATCTTAATTAAAATTCTCTGCCCAGGTACATAGGTTTTGACATCTCTTGAAATTTAAAAGAAGTTCTTGGTCCTGCTGGCTTGTATTAATGAAGTTTGAAGTAATTATATCTGATGCTCACTTCCTCAATAACCCCAAGATACCATTACCCTACATTTACACATGCAACTATGTCTATTTTTTTTTTAGTAAGAACGAAGAAGCTTTTGATAGTTTTACTTCCTCAAAGAATTCAGAAATTGAAATTGGTAACATCTTACGGTGGTGTCATTTATAGGAATATATCTATGGTATGATCGAGTTTTAGGAATGGGCAAGCAGTTTTCAAATAGCTTTTCCAAATAAACTCCATTTTTAACCACTTCTTCACTTGTAACATATGTATACTTAATGCCAAGAAGGTTTTTATCACAAAATTGAAACATATCCTCTGGAGTTAATATTTAATTATTGGTTGTCATCTGAAGGCCCCTCTTGGTCACTTCTCTTTTTGTAGTCCCTCCTACCCCATCACAAGCATTTTTCCCATGGCTAGTAGCAAAAAAGTGCCACTCTGCTTTAAGGCCAAAGTCTTTATCATAGCGACATAGATTGAGAAAGTTCTTCTTATTTTTGTACTGACTATAAGATCTGTCGCTGAAATATAAGATCTTCGTCACTGATCAAGCAGTAGTCTTGATATCACTAATCAAATTCTTTTGGAAAGCATGAACTGTGATGGTATTGTGCGTAAGGTGGTTACTGATGACACAAAACTTCTGCTCTTCAATTCACTTTGATTACTTTCTTTATGATAATAACAAAGGGGTGAATAGTGGCTTGTTTGTTCACCCAATAAAAACTTTGTATTTCATCTTGGATTATAAAAGAAAAGTTTTCAGAAAAATCAGCTAAAACAATGCATTCTGTATCCAGCAGGCTCTTTTTCTTGTCCTTAAGAAAACTTGACTGTACTTTGTATACACAGTGGTGTTTCTTTAGAGAGCTGAGTTTTTCTGCTAGGGATTCAAAAAATTCTTCTCTTAGTTTTATGAATGAAACCATCTCGGCTTGGTCAGTTGTGACCCACTGTTTGTAGCGTATGTTGTCAGGGTTTTATTTTGTCTCTTGTTCTTGGAACAGCAATTTCAGCAGGAAATCTTCACCTGGGCAGTCGGTACATTGGCTTAGCATACACTGAGAAAGGTTTAGGTCACAGACAATCATCATAAGAAGACCTTTGTAGTTCACATTTAATTTTGCACCATCTATCATTAATTTAATATTTTGGTGGTATGAACACACAAAACAGTGTCCCTGATGCGCCAGCAATTACACACCATTTAAGACTAATACTCACAAAATTTTGAACTTCAATTTTACATTCTGGGTGGGCTTCCCTAAATTGTACATACAGTTCATTCAGGTTGCAAAGTAATAAATGTTTCTGTTTATGTACTTTAAACCCATCAATTCGGACAGATAAACAATCTTTTTTACCAGGAAGAATCCTGGTGCTTACTCCACTGATATAAAAATCTACAACCTTCCTGACTGTGTCTTCATTAATATTTTTTACACAATGTCTTTTTCCTAGGTTTGCAGTATTCCATGTGCCCTTAAGAAAGATCCCTAGTAACTTTTACTAAACGTTCAGAAACTTAAATTCAGTACTTAGTTTTTTCTCTACCAAGATTCTGGCAATAGACTTAATATTTTTACCTTTTCTTCTTTGTCTGCTGTCTTACATTTTTGTTTCAGCATTTCAATTAGTGCTTCATATTCTTCAGCAAATGATAGCGAGTGAAGATTTTGTGCTAAGGGTTCATCAGGAAGTAGGTCTAATCCCTCTTCAAAAGAGGCTTCAAGTCCTCGCTTCAACCTCTGGGATAGCTTTCCTAACTTTGCTTGAATTGCCATTTTTCTTTTTCAGAATTTAGCTTTATGATTTTAGAAACAGGAGATACACCTAAATTTGAAAACAGCCCGCTGTAGCAAGTAGCACACAAAGAATTCCCAGGAATAAGATCTACTGAGTAATTTTTTTTCTTTTGATAAATATTGCACTTGATTTCTCGAAGTCCTTTGGTAATCACCTTTTTATGGATTTTAAGTGGGTCAGAACATGAGTTACCATAAAGAAGGTGGTACTTTAAAAAATAACTTAATCTCGTGGTACTTGATATATTTGCAAGATCAATATTTGTTCTTAAAGCAATAAGATTTTGATCCTCTTCACAGAATTCAGTAATCACTTTGATATCATTAGATATTGTTCCATACACACATTATGACACTCTTCTTCAAAAAATTCACACACACTACATTCCATTTTTTAAGATGTGAGATATATTTTAATAATGACTAAAATATTTGGACAAAATCTTGTTGTAGGTATTCCACTATATCAAAGTGAATTAGAATGACACTTCTATTTCAAAATGAGTAAATTAAAAATTGCACTCATTTATATATATTGATACATTGTAATATCCACTAAAAAAACATGTAGCACACAAAAACAACCTATATTCCTCTATCTCTGGTCTTATAGTCTCATTCAGAACTTCTGATCAAGTCTGTCATTTTTGACTCAGGGGCCAGTATCTATTTAAAGCAAACAACCTTTGACTCATGCTCCTCTTTATTCTATTTCAAAAACAAACAACCTCTGACTCATACTCTTAGCTCTGTCTTTGTTCTGTTATTTACACATTAGAATTTTCTATATATTCTTTACCCGCCTCGGTGGCGTAGTTGGCTAACGAGCTAGTCGTGTTGAGCTCAACTGCTGAGGACGGGGAGATCGAGGTTCGAATCTCAGTTGGGTGAGCTGGGGGTGGTTTTTTCTAAATGATTTTCCACTCTCCCTCCACGAAAATGTGGGTTCACTTCCTCTCAATTCAACCTTCCCAATTCCTAATCCATTAGCATAATTAGTACTTAAGCGTATAACCCGAACAGGTAGTAAGACGCGGTGCTAAATAATAAAAATATATATATATTCTTTAATACTTTAGTTTTAATATACAATAGTTCTGTACCTTTAGCCTAGTAATTTTGTTTACATGAGCATACAATGAAATAACATATTAATTGATTTAAATACTATATACACACCCATTGAAACAAGAGTTTTTCTCCTCATGTTGTTCTTTAAATATCTCGACTTATAGTTAATTCTCAATCTCCAAATTTTTTGTGTGTAATACTATTATATATTACTATTATGAACCAAAGTTTCAGATTTTTATCTCGTCTCCCACCTGAGATAATAAGATCTGAAAATTGCAATTTTTTCAAATTTCCAAAATTGGAAATTTTTTCTAAAAAAAGGGGTTCAATTCTCAGGTTTGAAACTTAGTGTGTAAGGACAAGTAGTTTATGGATGCCTGTATAAAAAATGTAGATTGTTGACTCTTTCCTGTGATGAAAATATTTCCCCCTGAAAACTGGAGTTTTTTTTAAAAAAAGCTAGAATTTTAGGCAAAAATATCACCCTTTAGAATTGAATTTAGGTTAAAAAGACACATAAACAAACTTGTGGCCCTTTACTTTCCATAGGAAATTATTTTTCACTCATGTTGATTGAACAAACAGAGGCTGAGATATTTGCGTTTCCGTAAACCCTTAAAATTGAAAAAATGTAGCACCTTGTAAAACAAATATGGCCACTAAGCGAAAACCAAAAATAATAAAAATAAAATAATAGTAATTTTGAACTACCAACATCTGACCAACATTTGCTACCAATAATTGAGAAGAAAAAAATTTTTTTTTAAACAGTCAAGCAACCAGTGTTGGACCACTTGATATGGAACGACCCAGACTAGGTAATATTTTCTAAGATTTTTTATATATTAACTGCCATAACTTGTTTGTGATTTCCATGGTTAGCTCAGGATTGTATACGAAGGAACTATAAAAATTATGACAGTTGGATGTTCACCAATAAAGCAAGAATGCTATAGCTAAATACGTAAAAGCTTTATCTAGTACATTATGAAATCATAGAGACCAGAATATGATGAAATATATTAATGTCCAAATTTGTTTGACACATATTTTAATCAAATTTCTGTTAAATTACATTTCTGTATTAATATTGTATTGATTTTTTGATGATAGTGATCATAATTTTAGTTTCAAGTAGGTCCAAACTATATAAACAGAACTTTTTTTTTACACTTTCGTAGATAAATTTTATTCAAAACACTTAATAACCGTAGCTGTGATTAAAACAATATTTAGGAATAGTTAAGAGTATTTTTTTCATATACTTTGTACTTTCAACAATTTTACTCACTTTACTAAACTCTATTTTATTGTGATATAAATATTTATTTTTTAAGAAAATATGCAATTATGAATTGTATGAAAATATTGTTTTATTATAGTAAAATAGTCTTATCCTTAAAGAGTTATCAGTGTAAAAAAATTTATACTTATTTCCATTCACCTTTACTAAAATTAAGAGATATTTAACTTTACATACAAAGAGAGAAGGTGTTGGAAGAGTGTAATTGGACAAAACGTTATGATCTTATTGTGTAAACCTAAAAGCGTGTTCAGGGAGATAAGCTTCATTTTCAGACTTGATTTTACTATAAACTGATTTAAAATAAATTTGCTAACTCTCATTGCAGATCAGTATAAAATAATGTTGAATATAATCTTTCCAGTGTTTAAAATAAGAAGGTATTACTGATACCAATTAAATACTTAGGAGAATCTTTTCATTGTATTTTCTATGCATTTACCTTTTTTTAGTTTATAAAGTAGCATATTACTTGTATATGTTGTTTGTATTAATTTGACAACCAAATGTAAAAAAATAAAAATACAACCTTTACAACATAAGTATTTAGTATTAATTACTGATAAATTTTATGCAGCCTTACTTCCTGTTACAGCTATCTGCGTATATACTCAAATGGATTAGGAATAAGGAAGGTACAATTTTTGGGAAATGTGTCTATATTTGCATTGGAAGAGTTATAAGCATTTTAAGAAAAAAACAATCTCAGTATACTCGATTGAGATTTGAACACTGATATCCTAGTTATGTGTAGTCCAATCTAATGAAAAAGTGAATTCTAAAGAATTGTAACTGCAGAAGCTGGTCACAAAATATTTAATAATTCATTTACAAGTGCATTTCCAAGAATGCGTGTCACTTACGTTTAAACACTCTCAATTGTTTGAAAAGTTTTGGTTAATTAAAGGAGGGTGAGGCGGGGTAAGGGATTTCCGCTCGCTACCTGAACTATTGTACTCGGAGAGATAGCAGCTCTTAGGTCTCAGCTTGTCTTTCTTACGAGGAACATTCTGAATGTGAGTTGTTTTAAAAAATTCTCACTTGGAAGCGCTATTATCACTATATATTTTAAGTTCTACCTAACTTGAGGGGAGCATCAAATCTCCCGTAAGGTTGTGTATCTATTATTTCCTTTTCTGTGACCAAGGCAATAAAGTAGTCTTGATCTTATGAATGACTTTGAGGAATATGGAGGGAATATTCATGAAGACCAAATTTTCACAAGTCTTAGGCATAGTTTCATAGTGAGACCTGGCACGCCTCAAGTGCGGTGCTATAGGCCTACTAAATAAAATACAACACCTTCCTATACTCAAATGGAATGGGCCCAGTTTGCATATGAAATTGGCCCATTCCATTCTGGTCTAGGTAGGTGTAGTCCTGTATTTAGTATTGCGCTGCACTTTAGGAGTGTTAGGTCTGACTATAAAACTGTGCCTAAGACTTGTGAAAATTGTGGCAATAGTGTCGGAAAATATAGGTCTGACTATAAAACTGTGCCTAAGATTTGGGAAAATTGTGGCAATAGTGTTGGAAAATAAGCACCTAACACTACTGGGGGCAATAAGAAAATATCTTTCCAAGCTATCACTGGAGTTCATAGCTTCCAGAGGTAAAGAAGTGAACTCATTTCTGTATAGATTTCAAAACTCTGCAACAGTTGTATCATAATGCATAATAAAAAAGTAAAGTGGTGGCTCTTTTGAATAATCGACCATGCATTATTTAGCTGAAACAAAAATTAATGGGATAGCAAGCCTACTATGATTCACTCTATGATGCAACAAAGTCAGGAGGTGACACTATAGGAAATTTGGTTCAGATGTACCCTTAATTTACACTGAAAGGTATCAAGCTTACTTTGCATTACTACACTATAGCACAGACTATAAGCTAGGGCCATAGTGTAGTCCATCAAGGTAAGACTGCTACCTTTCATGGTAAACGGGGTATACATAACAAAACAAAACAATTACAATAAAGTGCCGATGGTGTCGTTCTCCATATATTAAAGTAAATTACCAAAATGTTTTGTTATTTGAATACAAGTGAACACAATTGTAATTGCAAGACAAATGATAAGAATGGTATTTCTAATAGAATTAGGGAAATCACTAAGTAAAACAAACAGCAACGTGCTGCAATTTATTAAACAACCATAACAGTTTAAAGATGTGCAAGGCGGGGCAATGTTCTTTATAGAGACGATTATCAGATGTAAAGCACAGTGTTTAGTGGGTTAGTTGTTAGTCTTTTGTTTTGAAAAATAGGCATTAATTGTAAGAAAATTTTTGAGAATAGCTGTAATAACAAATCATATTACATGTATTTTAATAAAAGATCTCTGTGTAGACAGACCAATAGTGTTCTACATAATTTTTTGATACTTTAAAACATAATAATGTAAACTAGATTTTATGTTCAAAGTAAGGAAATCATACACCATTTAAAATAAAATCTTATGCTATTATAATAATAATTTACAAATGAAATGCAAAATTAAAAAAAAATATATTTGTGGTAGCCATTGACCCTAATGTAATTCAACAAAACAAAACAAAAAAAAACAAAAATTCTGTTAGTAAGAGTGTTAAAATCTTGTAAATGACTTAATTTGAAAATATCCCAAAATAAATGTGATGGAAATATAGCATCTCATTGAAAATACATGTTATTTATGAATCATTATAATGCAAATTTTAAAATTGGTCTAACATGATAAATACAACCATTTGAGAGGGATATTTTTTGTTCATGCAGTGTGAATAGCATGGTTTGCACAAATTTTAATATTATTCTACATGCGATTATTTATTATGAATGCATCATTCCAATTTGGTAGCTAAGCGTATGTGTGTAATATGTTTATAAAAAATATCAATGTTGAAAAAATTATCTTTTCATGGGTGTGTATCACTTTTGAGGGCAAAATGTTTGGCATGCAGACCACTTTGAATGAAAGAAAACACCAAGTTGAAACTTTTTTCTTTTTTGTAAAAATTATTTCCATTAACGACTCTGTTTTACTTTAAACTTTGTATACTGATGAGCCTTCTAATAGGTGAATATCTCTGTATTATTGCAAATATATCGACAAACGACAGATAGTGAGATGCAATGGATGTATATAATTATGGAACTTACAGTAAAGCTGAGAATTGAACCAATCAAACTCCCCTCATCGTACCGGGAAAGTTTGGATAAAGTTGTTTCCAGAACAGATACCAGCTTGCTGATCATACCCTGAGTCATGTTTGCAGATGTTTTTTCAATCAAATCATCAATTTTAGTGTGGTATTGATGCTGTAATAGACATTTAATTTTATTTAATCAATAAAATAATGAGTGTTATTCACAATATCATAATAGATATACACAAAGGATTTTTAAAAGTGACAATATTAATGAAGAAATTTTTATTCATGTATAACATACAATTGTCAGCTTACGCTAACCAAATAAAGTACTGTATATTTTCAATAACCTTCACATTAATAACTACATCCCATATTTGTATATTAAAGCTTGTCAAGGATCTGTTTGGCTAAGTACTTACAACGTCCACTCCATCAACAGCACACAACTTAAATGATTGATTTTTGGCATCGAGTATTACGTTCACCATCGCACACATTTCTGAAGGGATGATATAATCTGTAGAAATGAATGTGACTCCCTTCTTCAACCACTGTTGAAAGGCATTCTCTGTCCTGTAAATAGGCAATGAGCAATTTTGTAATATTATATTATAGTATCATTTTTACTTGGTAACTAAATTAAGAAAATGTTGAGGTAATAATAGTAGTATATTAAATTACCATTTTACAATAAATTAGCATAGTGCCCTGAGCCACACCCATAGGAGACACCTAAGCATTCACACACACACACTCTGCGATAGCGATAAACAAAGGTAAAGCTTCAATACAATCAAAAATTGAGTCAAATGTCTCTTATAGAGGATTGGCTAATGTCTAAAGTACTACACAAAAATTATGACATTGACAGAGGCCAAAGTCAGAGAAATATAACACAAAACTTATGAAATTTAGAAATTTCATATTCATGCATTGAATAGAAAATATATTTGAATCTCAGTTTGATATTTAATTTTATAATAAAGAAAATTGATCAAACTAAAGAAAAAGGGAGAATAAACTAATAAGAGTAAATTTGATGAAGAAAGCCCACCTAGGGAAAGAGGAAAAGTGTGGGAAGAATCCAATGCACAAAGGTGACATCTTCTTCCTTTCTTCTGTCTTCTATAGTAGAAGTAGTCACACACACTTTTTAACACAAATAGAATAATATCTCGGCATTGTTGCCTTTATCAAACACAAAGAAGAAAGAAGAGAGTACAGATAACACAAACACTGGATTACTCCATTTTGAATTTAAAGAAAAACTGTTAGAAACACATTGTGCCAACTGGACATTGGACATCTTTCTAGATAATCTCAACAATTGCAGCCCCTTAAACTTCACCCTCAATAAATCACAGCATAGTCTTACCTTCCTTGATGTGAATCTGTTCCTTGAAAACAACCAAATTCGCACCACTGTACATATAAAACCCACCAATCACTAACAATACCTCCACTACCATAGCAGCCATCCTCCATACACAAAACGGTCTCTACCATTCAGTCTTGCCACCCAAACCTAACGGATATGTTCAGAACCCAAAGATTTAATTGAATATTGTAAACAATTCTGCACAGCTTTCCAAAGCAGATATTACCCCAAGCTTTTAATCGACAACCAAATCTCCAGAGCACTCTCCGGGGACACTATGACCCTCCAAAAAAAGTTGAGGACATCCCTCTCACAGCACAATACCATCATGGTCTACAACATATCAACACCATCCTTAAAAGTGGTTACAAATTCCTAACCAGTTTCACCCAGACCCAAAACCTTCTTAGTTCGCCCCCCCCCCCCCCCCCCCCCCCCCCCCAGAGTCACTTTCAAATGGCCACTCAATCTCCACAATATTCTAGTTCATCCTTAACTTCCTGACCCCAAGAGAATCCAAGAAGAAAAACCGACTATCAAAGGTTCATACCCTTGCGGTAGCACCCATTGCAGTACATGTGGAATCTACCTACCAGCTACATCCTTCAAAAGCAAAGTTACCAAATTGGTATATCTATTATATTTGGAAGAAGGTATAGGAAAGGTGGATATAAACATATAAAAGGGACGAACACAATATTGCTTTTACAATGAAGCCATTGGACGAAGAGGTAATGGTTACCTCTTAAAGAAAATCGATCGTCACCACCCAATCCCCTGACCTAAGTTTCATTCTATCGGAAGTCATCAGGGAGGAGTGTGAAACACGCAACGCAACCTCCTTAAAAGAGGGGGAAAAAAAAACCCACAAAAGGGAGAAAATGGAAACTTGTAAAGAATGATAGGACACATAGATAGGAAATGTAAAAGGTATAACAGAAACAATATCTATGTGTCCTATAATTCTTTACAATTTTCCATTTTCTCCCTTTTGTGTTTTTTTTGGTTTCCTCTTTTAGGAAGTTGCGTTGCGTGTTTCACACTCCTCCCTGATGAGTTCCGATAGAATGAAACCTAGGTTGGGAGAGTGGGGGGTGACGATCAATTTTCTTTAAAGAGGCAACCTCTTTGTCCAATGGCAGCAATGTAAAGTGTGAAAGCGAAAATAAGTTTTCCTTATAGAAACAAATTGGAATACAAAATTCCTGGTCATTACAATTACAAAACAAATAACTTGATATATCAACTACAGTGCAAATCATGTGATGCAGAGTATATAGGCCTTACTACAGGTTCTCTCATACAGTGAATGAACAATCATTGCTTTGACACAAACCACAAAGATCTGGACAAGCCTTTACCCATCAATGCTGGTACCCACAACCAGGACTTTCAAACCTGCTACACCACCGAAATATTATAGCATTTCCCAAACAGTGCAACAATTATCAACTTAGACATTGGGAACTGGCCCACCAATGGATTACCAAATCAAATTACCACCAGGCCTCAACAGAAGATAGTTTCTTTGTTTCTATAAGATTAACATTTTTCAATTTTATTATTATTATTATTATTATTATTTTTAATAGGCCTATATAAATACTAATTATAGCCAAGAAATTTATCATCACTCCCAAAAACAGTTGGCACAATGTGTTTTTAACAGTTTTTCTTTAAATTCAAAATGGAGTAATCCAGTGTTTATGTTATCTGTACTCTCTTCTTTCTTCTTTGTGATTGATAAAGGCAACAATGCCAAAATATTATTATATTTGTGTTAAAATGTGTAACTAATTCTACTGTAGAAGACAGTGCATTGGATTCTTCCCCCAATTTTCCTCTTTCCCTAGGTGGGCTTTCTTCATCAAATTTACTCTTATTAGTTTATTTTCCCTTTTTATTTAGTTTTATCAATTTCGTTTATTATAAAATTATTTAGCCATTGGGCCACCTCATTTTTAAACAGTTTGATATTTAAGATGGTAAGGAAGGGGACCAGAAAAAAGCCAGTGTTTTTGCACTTTTTATGGCAAAACTTTTTTTTGCCAAAATAAATAAAATATTGCTCCAGTAAAAAACATAGAATTTAATTTTATTTGCATGGTTACCTCAAAATTTCTTGAATATCTATGAAGAGTGTTCTGGAATTTAATGAAAACTTTTTCTCTTCATTTAAAAAGTTCGTTAGATAATGCCACCATGCTCATGACAGATATTCAGGAGATCTTGATATCAACATGTGAAGAAAATTAATCTTTATGAATGTACAAAAGCAATATTTTATTTATTCATTCAAAAAAAGTTTTGACCAAAAAACTTTAAAAACAAATGACTTTTCTCGCATCCCCTTCCATACCACCTTAAAGCCAACGAACATACAGCCAGCAGAGTGTGCATGACTCAGATTGTGAAGGGCAGAGATTGCTCTTACCCTACTGCAGTGAAAATTAATTCTACACAATGATGTATACATACTTTCTCCAGGAATTATGGAGCAAGATCTTGACATTTATTCGACTTATACTGTTTTACTTGGCTAAATATTTGTCTTTAGTAGCCAGTATTGGCACTAGATCATGTGACTGAAATTAAACAACTAATCTACACTTATTAAATGCATTAGTATCCACGTTTTTAATTTCAGCGTTACCTTGAGAGTTTTTAATGTAAGTCAAGACTTGAATTGGTCAAAGTAATGTTTAATATTAAATTAATAATTAAGTTAATATAATTTGTGAATCAATATTGATACAAAATTTCCAAAACACGTGGTTAAACTAATTACAGAAAATGTGATCACACAGTTAAATGACATGAAACAAATTACAATTTAGAGAGAAAATGTGAGAGGCTATATTAAAGATAATTGGATATAAAGTTATGATAAAAGTGAATAATTTGGTTTAAGAAATAATTGAAAATGAAAAAGTATTAATACACAAAATGGTTTTATTAATTTGTATAGGTGAAGCCCACATGAACTAATAAAAATTGTCATTAAAAGCTATTGGTAATACCTACTAACATAAATTAAATATTTTATTGCTTCAAGCAATATATAATATATAAAGTTTTTATTACTACGAAAGTAATATAGCAAAAAATAAAATTCAGTATATTACTTGAAATAAAACAAGTTAAAATAACAATAGTTAGATAAGATGCGATGATAATATAAAGTTTGATTAGATTTATCAACAGCCCTGTCTAATCCCGCTCAAGAATCTAACAGTCTAAATGTGTCAAACAGTCCAAATGGATTAAATTAAACTATACCGAGCCTGAAACCAATAGCATTACAAACACCATTAAAAACATTATCCCAATATGGCTTTCGTTACAAACAACAATATCAAAATACATTTAATTAACAGCAACTTCAACAATAATGACCAGTACAATATAAGTAGAATACAATATTACCTAACCTGTGAATACAATAACATATACATTGGTAAATCTGTCCGAAACCTAAAGGTTCATTATAAAGAGCACATTTTCGATTTTAAATACAACAGAATCAAATCCAAATTCACTACAACTAAAAAAGCAGATTACCAACCTAAGCCAATCAAACAATATATGAAACTTCTTCACCACTCTCACAAAGGTAATACAATAAACACAACAGAAAACATTTTCATTCAAGCAGCTTTATTAAAAAACAAAAACCTCATTAATGAAAAACTACAATATGCAAATAAATATGAAAAACATGGGATTTAAAAGAATACTAACTAATTTAAAGAATAATATACACAAATATGAAGGTAGATAATTATAGGTTAAGATATATAATAACATGAGAACAATATAAAACAAATTATTGAACAAGAAAACTACTTTTATAATGATACAATGGATGTGTCTTTATCACTACATGATGTTATACTGTAGCAAGGGTGTGGTGAAAAACAAGAGGTATTTATAAGAAACTGAAAATTTTTAAAGAAAGAACTAGAACATTCCAGGGAAGTCCAAGCCATGCTAGATATGTTAGGTTGTAAAACATGATGAGTGTTTGGATGTTGAAAAATATATAGTTAGTCAATTAGTGTTAACTAATGTTAACTAGTGTTAACAACTTTAAAATTTCTAGCTAAAAATATAAAAATCCTTTAACTCAATTCTAGACCCGCCCTTCCCTCTACCAGTAGTATGAGTATAAGAACTGCAAGAGCCATGAAGGTTTGATCCTCAATTCATCTTCTTTTGTCACTCTCTTTCTTTTCCAATTTTTCTACATTTGTTTAGGATCCAATATTTCTAACTATTATTATATATTTTTCAACCTAAATATCTAGCATGGCTTGGACTTCCCTGGAATGTTCTAGTTCTTTCCTTTAAAAATTTTCAGTTTCTTATAAATACCTCTTGTTTTTCACCACACCCTTGCTACAGTATAACATCATGTACTGATAAAGACACATCCATTGTATCATTATAAAAGTAAGTTTTCTTGTTCAATAATTTGTTTTATATTGTTCTCATGTTATTATATATATCTTAACCTATAATTATCTACCTCCATATATGTGTATATTATTCTTTAAATTAGTTAGTATTCTTTTAAATCCCATGTTTTCCATAATTATCCATTTCTTGTCTTTTCCTGATGATGGCAAGTTAGTTGCCAAAACATTTTCAGCATCAAAACTGGACATCAAAACCGCTGGACCCCAAGGAGAAAGGGGTTTTCTAATAACAGATAAGACTTAAGAACATCAACCATAATGCTTTGAAATTCTCTACAAACCATTTGCATCATTATCTAATCAAACTTTATCTTATCACTTAATATCTAACAATTGCATATTTTGACTTATTTTATTTCAAGTAATATACCAAATTTTATGTGTTATACTACTCCATAGTAATATATACTTTATATATATATTTCTCAAAGCTATAAAATAATTAATGTTATTACAAATAGCCTTTAATGTCAACTTTTATTAGTCCGTATGGGCTTCACCTGTACAAATTAGTAAAATAAGTTTGTATATCAATACTTTTTCATTTGCTATGATATTTTAAACCAAATTATTTACTTTTTTCATACCCTTATATTTAATAATTTTTCATATAACCTCTCACATTGTGTTTGTAAATTTTAATTTTTACATCATTTTAATTGTGTCATCAAATTTTCTGTAATCAGTTTAACCACCTATTATGGGATATTTTTAATAAATATTAATTCACAAATTATATTAATTCAATTATCTATTACCTAACACTAATCCAACCATTCAAAGTCTTATCTATAAAAGATGACACTCCTTACTTAATTAGTTTCTTAAGAAGGTTTTCTAAAATTTTGAGATTTGATTGAAGTTTAAGTTTAGTTTAACAAAAGCATAAAAACCATAAATTCTCTTTTTATAAAGATTTGGGCTGTGAAAGTCATTATATTCTTCGTGCAAAACTTCAAACTTAGAATATGTGTAGTCCAGAATTTATATCCAAGAATATAACACTCTAACACATTAAAAAATAAATCAAACTAAAATTTCTTCTTTATTTCATACTACACATAAAAAACATATAAAATATTTCATTTGTTTGAAATATAGCCTACCTAACTTTCCACACCCCTTTTTCCTGGTCTCTAAAAGCAGTTCATAATATAAGCCTGAATAATATGAATATAAAATATAAAATAACAGTTTTAATTTTGAAATGTGGGAATGGTCCTTTTCTTAATAGTTTCTTTCAGAAAACCACATACACCCCTTTATCTTAACAAAGTTTCCAACTAGAAACTTTTTCACAAATACATATTTCAAGTTTCAGGATGTACCTTAACTATATCTTTGGTTACTAGATTTTGCTCAGAACATAGCTTTTTCATTTATTTGAGGAATTTAACTTGTACCTTCTGAACCAACTGATATATATCAGCACATGACTTATTAACAAAAATCTAGAACAGGCACAACATCCAGCTCCCTGCTGTTAATTTATCACTGTGAAAGGATAAACCCACATTTCATCAAGTATATATTTTTCAGCCACGTCCTGAAATTGAACCCGGGACCATTAGCTCAGTAGACAGACACACTACTGACTGAGCTAAGGTGTCGGACTCCAAACATAGCTAGAGCAATATATATATATTTTTGCAGTACAACTTTTGAGCTTGATTTTTCATATGCACTAAATCTAAACAGGATTATGGATAATTCATTGCGTTCTACCTGGGTGGTGTAGCGATTCACATACTTGAAGAAATGATACTTTAACTTAGGTTGCTTTGCAACAACAACGAGAAACAGTTGTTTTCTGACTATTGTACATAAACATAAAAGGTATTAAAATCATATCCATTTCAAGACCTCCATAGTTGAATATGTTTCATGTAACTATTACATTTAGTAAAATTGTAGTCTACTAAACAAGTGATTTCCTATTCATTTATGCTACCTAACAATCTTGGATTGTAAATAAAATAACAATTTTAAAAGGTGTTGAAAAGAATGTTGAACAGAACTTTTTAATGTTATCAAAGTATTACTTGGGTTAGGGATAAGGAAGTTAGTAATTAGAGGAAATAAACCCTAATTTAAATGGAGGGAGAGTGGAAAACTACTAAGTAAAAAATATTCTGTAAACCCTTCCGGATTTCTAACCCTAATCTCCCGTCATAGTCAAAATACATAGAGTGATGCCTTGGACTATGCAACCACCTAAGTGTTTATAATTAAAAGTATTAACCAACATTATCTCAATTTTGAACAAGTTATTATTTAAATTCGACACATGTAATCTAATCACAAGCCTGTGGTAAACAATACAATTAATTACTCATTGTTAGCTACTAACATAAATAACCAAAATGAATGGCCTGGTAAATTTATGTCAAAATTTCAAAATGAAATATGCAAACATACACTTCAATTACATGAAGGTAAGTTACAGTCATGCCATGCGTCCTATTTTTGAGATATGAAATATGTTATGTTCAGTCGGAATTTTTAAATGTGACACTCTCTGGGTTTTTGACCAATGAAGTTTCAAAGTAAAAAAAATCATATAAGTGGACGGATAATATTTTTAATATAAAATGTGTTTTATATATGTTTAGTTTAAAAATAGTGTCTGCGTCTGTAGGTAGTGATAGCAATGACATGATACAGACATAACAGTGAATGACCGAAAGCAGTACTTATTTTTTGAGGCTTTTAATACATATATAGTACTAGAAACATTGTCCTTCCTCTTTGAGGCGGTTGGTTATATCGCATCACCATCTCAATCAGATTTATTCGGTTGCAGTTGATGCAGAAATGTACTCGGTTAGAGTAGTAAATAGAGTGACTATCATATACTTTGGCGTTGAATGTCACATGTTACTGATCTGAAAGAGGTATCGAGTTAATGAGTGTCGGATGTCCAAGTCATTCGCAAAGAGTCCAAAAAGCCAATATAAATTTAATGCCATAGATGGGTGTATATTTTAAGTAATTTAAGAAGCGTTCGAACGCACTTGGCCCGACTCATGAGTTACCACCTATATGCTCATGTTTCCAATTGCATATATACTTTCTGGACGAGGTGACTACTGCAGCAAACATTTAACTGCCAAGATATTCCCTATAGGTTACTTTTCCTAAACTATTTTCCCTTTCTTATGAACCTAAGTGATGGTGAGAATCAAGAAGCACATACTTTGAATTATAATCTTTAAGGTTAACACGTTTGATTAGCTGGTTGATATAATTGGTCTGATCTACTAATATAAAGCCATCCAAATTATTTTATTACATTTACAGACTCACAAAGTAACTTGGTTCATTGATTCTAACTTCAAAAGTTGTCTTTAAGATCATTCAGTACAAGTTGTAGTGCTATTTTGTTCTCAGTCATGATCAGTCCATCTTCAACATATAAGACGAGAAGATCTTTTGTTTCGATTAACTTTCCTCTATAAACACATTTATTGACACTACTTTGGATGAATCCAAACCTTTTATGGAAACTAACGAACTTCTCTTTTCGACAGCGTGGTGATAGTTTGAGTCAGGCCATATATGCATTTTCTTTATTTGCAAACGATGTTTTGGCCAATGTTGATTCCTTCTGGTGGAAAAATGTAGATCTCTTTATTAAGCTCATCATAAAAAAACGCAGTTCCCTTCCACTAAAATAAATACCTTAGTTATTTTCACAAATGACACTCGTGTTGATATTGAGAGGCTCTTCAAATTTTTAAACATATTCACGACAATTTATTGTGTGTGCAGCAATGCCAATACCCATTGTTCAGTTGTCTTCAGCGATTACCACAAGTGTGTGCAGATAATTCTGCCCCTCTGTGCTGATTGCTGAGAAATAATCCTATTATAGAGATTGTCCCCTTTGAAAGTTCTGTTGTCCATTTTCTTGTTTTTTTTATGCATTGCGGTCACTAGCGTATTGCCCTTTTTCTTTGAAAACTATATCAAGTTAGTTGTAGTTTTCCTGATATACACTTTGGTTTTCGTTAATTTGGTTAATTTTCCATTTTAATTAAAACATAATTTAACTTCCTTATAATTTAGTTTAGAAGTAGACATTTTTGACTAGTATTGTTTGTATGATTTCAATTGCCATCGTTAAAGTAAGCATAGCAATTTCTTCATTTCTGTTACATTTATTAAGTTCCTTTTCTTTGTCGATTGCTGTCTTTTCTACAGAGCCTTTTCAAAAAAAAAAATCTTTTTGCCCTTAGAGCAACAATTACAGAGTTACACTTCATTTGTAACTTCCATTGATCATAATTATTACTTTTAATTCTATTGACGAAAGCCACGTCAAACTTTCAGCCATAGTTTCTACTCTGGTCTCAGGAATCATATCTACTTGTATTTAAACCACCCAAGGCACAAGGGTGTTGTGTTTGTTAGGCCTATATTGATCGTGTAAATGTCCAAGCCGTGGACTTCAACACAAACGTGAATTCATAAAATGGATTTGTGGTTCTCTCTGACGGACAATTCTACAGAATATTACTTAATAAGTCTTTTCGAGGTTAATGAGTGCTTAGGCCCATAACCTATTAAGTTGAATAACGGAAGAGAACATGCGATAATCATGCAATAAACATAGGTAACTTTCCCAAGACCACCACATGAGTACAAAAATAAAAAGGAGACTTGCACTGTGTAGTTCTGAACATAGAGAGAATCATCGTATTGGTCAGTAGAGATTAAACCTTAGCAAGCATGATATTTGAAAATTAATTCAACAATTTACTATACAATCAATTATAACAATTAATAATTATTACAAAACACATAAGTGCTCTCAAGTGCCTAGTTATATATGTATAACATTGATTAAATTTAATAAATGGACATTTTATTTATAGATTTTTTTGTAGAAAAAGGGTAAACGGAATAATTTTTATAGCCCTAGCATAACATTTACTTTATTTTATAATAAAGGCTAACATGGAATTAATATTTATTTACACAAAGTAATAAAATATTAATGATGTTACTTTAATAATAAGCAATAAAATAAACGTTATTGAATGCCAGGTTCATTTACACACCAAGTTTTCAGAGGTTTATATCAAAAGGTTTCCCAAATATCTTGATAAATCCTTGAACAAAAAGTGTCTTAATAATTGGTTATTTTTGTATACACTGTTATACTACTCGTACGGGCTATCCAGAAATTTACACTAATAGGATAGGGTTGTGAAAGGTACAAGTCAAATGATATGTACACACATTGAGCGCAAAAAATTTTTTCAATAAATACTGATATCCCATCATAGGCCATCCTGTCAATTGATAGTGTGACGCGTAAGACCATTCATCCATCAAACCAACTATCGTCAATGTTTTTAGCACCGCCTCTTACTACCTATTCTGGTTATATGTAACGCAGCCCAAGAAAACATACCACACGTCGCAAAAATCATTTTCCTGTTTTATTTCTACCAACAGAAAACTTAATTCTGAACATTAAAAAACCTCTCTAGCTATAAAATTACATTTTTTAAAATATTTCAAACATTAATATTTGTTTTCACCAATTTGTGGTAAATGGCCATAAAGTTTAAGAAAAGAAATATATTTATAAAATTAAATCTTTTTTTTTACTATCTAAGGTATTTAAAATGCTCTGTTTGGAATGGAGAATACATTTTATTTGCTAAAAAAATTTATTAGATGTCTATTTTTTTTATCATCAAAAGGAATGCAACTATTAACTAAAAAAATGCATCTACCTGCAGAGAAAAAATCCATAAAATTGGATTCTGTTGAAATTATTTGAATTTATGGAACTAAAGATGCTCATTTTGACCTGAAGGATGTATTAATTTTATTCATAATTATTATAACTATTGTTTTTACTCTTCTTTCTTTATTTTTAACCATCACATTAATTTAAAAAAATCTTAACTTGGTTTATCAACTTTACTGATTATGATTAAAATGATCTCATTTTTCTAAACTTTTGCATAGTTTTAATTACCAGGAACAATCACTAAAAAATTAAAGAATAACTAAAACTAATCACTATCAAATTTATCAAAATGTCACCACTTTGGCACAACACAGGAACTAACTGGTGTATTTGGTATTCCCTCTTTAGAGGTGCAGGCTTTTTTGGCCTTCCACGTGACCTCTTTAGTGGTGTGTGCTGGAACTCTGTGTCATCTGCACGTGACCTCTTTGTTGGTGTGTGCTTGGGCTTTGTGTTAGTTTCCCTAGCCTCTGGATCCTTTCAACATCTGAACTTTCAGGTGGACGAGGACAGACCACATCTGTTGTTTCTGGAGAGCAAAACTCTCTAATTTTCTCATAGAGGTATTTTTTATGTTCGAGAGTCAAATCTTCAGGTAAGATCTGCTGAGGAGCTGTGTCTTCTTTATCTGTAGGTATTTTTCCAATGATGGATGAAATAGATTCACCAATATTAGCACTGCACAATGCTTGGGAACTTACTGCTAAGCTTGAAATGGCTGAAATCCCTTATATGCACCCAATGATGAAGCTGCTGTTACTTAAATTTATTCTTAATAGGCCGAAAGCCCAATCACAAGCAAATTTGGTGGTCCCAATCGGAAGAAATGACAGGCTTATTGTTCTGTTAAGTTTCTTCTGCACACGCCAATTCAAGTAGCTCATAATAACATTGTTTTTATTTTGCGCCACGGATTTATCTGCATGGAGCAACATGTCTGTCTCTCAATAGCCAAAGTTTTCAAAATAGTTATCAATCATGCTAGCAACTCTGTTGACTCCTTTAGATACGACCACTGCCTCCAGTATCAGGTAATTATGCTGTTGGCCAACAGACTCGCACATCATTCCAAATATTCCAATTTTGTATGGCACAAGGAAATAGATAGGTCTTGGTTGCAAAGGGTTTGATGGCACAAAAATCTGTTGTGCCATATCAAATAAATAATGACATGAGCCTTCATAGGAACATGGTACTCGAGGTGCTTGAGGGAAAGCTACATTCTTTATGCAATCCTTTGTTTCTTGCCTGATTGCCTGTAGAAATTTCTTTCTTCAAGCACCATATTTAAATGTTAAACCATTAAGATATTTTCTGAAGTTTCTCAGCGTCTGAGGGATAAGTCTGCTGGCTTAATGAAGTATAGTTTGTTTGGAATATATGTCACAAGTTACTTTTTGGCTTTTGAATTATTATTTCAGGACAAAAGTGCAGCCAGAGCCTTCTAAATGGCCTGCCAGAAATGGCGGCTATATTTTTAGCCTTACAGCAAGCCTTGTGCTTACTAAAGACATTTACTTTAGTGTCATTATTTGGCAGTAGTTTAACTGATTCACCTTTAAATTGGGTGGCCTGGCATCCTGGTAAGAAAACTGAATTTTGATCAGTATGGTTTTTAATAAATTGTACAACATCAATTACTTTGTTGCATGATGGAGTATAAGCCTTTTGGTTGTGTCCTGTGTTTCCATGGAGTTTTGCTACAACTCCTTTTGTGTTGAATATTCTTTCCAACCACGTTAGCCTTTCACGAGAGAAACTGTGTGAAAAGAAAAATATTTTCTCTCAGACATCGAGTCCATTCAGCATAAATCTTGTACGAGAAAGATTTCTTTGTGTATTTGTTTTCTTACTTCGGTTAATTTGCTCACCAGTCTGGCAGAGTGCTCTAAAGTGTCCAAGTATAACAATATCTAGTTTATTAATATGATTCTCATAATAATAATATATACTTGTACTTTTAGCCCTTAAATCACTGTATTGCTGGGGAGTGAATAAAACACAGCATAGTGTACCTCCCTTTCCTTGTTTATATCCACATCCTATCTCCAAAAATTGTGTAATTTTAACATAGTCAGCAGTTTCTTCATAGTGGGGAATGACCTGAACATCATCATCTTCAAGTATAGTCCCAACGGTATCACTCTCATCTAAAACACCAGTCACTCGATCAGCAAGAAGAAGGTTTGGGAGACTGTTATCTATAACCATCTCTAGATTTTCAACTAGGCCTGTTAAATAGGTGTCCCCAGTCTCAGTCTAAAAACAAAAACAAAAACCTAATGAGTCTATTAAACACAGTCTCTAGCATTGAGCAACTGGTGATTAAACTGTTGGACTATCCTAGCTTTTGCCTGAGGGAAGCAAACAAAACTTTAGCTTACTTAAAGTTAATTGGATATAATAAATTTAAACTTAACTACTATAATTTGTTCCAGTAGTGGAATTTCATAAAGCTCTACAATATCAGCCTCAAGTGGCGATATTTTGCTGCTATTAGAATTATTATTGTCGTCGTCATCATCAGAGGGATCAGCACTGCGATCAAAATACTCATTATAAACGTCTTGTAAATCTTCACTTAATCAAGCAAATGGGCACGCATTTAGAATATCTAAAATAACCTTTCCTCAACTTTTATCCATAACATTAATCATGTTTTAAAACAAAGATCTAAAACAATCCACAAAACATAAACAATACGAGTATCAATGATTAAGATTTCAGAGCTGTGAACAAAACAGTGTAATCAATCACTAGGATTATGAAAAAAAAATCTGTTTTCTTCTTCAAAACTTTATCAATAATGATTACAGTACAAAACAGGATTAAAACAATTGAAATTTGGTGGTTTTATCATTGTTTGAAATACTCAATAATAATAGAAAGACATCCCCTGAATATATAACTTTCAATAAACCATGCCTCTTGTAGCTATGAGAATTTAGCATTGGCAACATCCGGCATAGTTTCATTTTCCCCGCCATACCTTATTTAAAGCTAGATTTCTTGTATTATTAGTGTTGTGGTAATCCTGTTTAAATACTGGTTGAGATCGTAGTTTCAAACTAAAAGATGGCGTTAAAATCTATAAACTGTCAATTTCGACCCGAATTGGCATTTTATGCTCTGCTGAACAATTTCTTTGAGCGACATATGGCATGTTTTCGTGAGCCACATTACATAATATGCTTATGTACTATTTACACTAATGAATTTGGGATGAGGAATATTGAATTTAGATAGAGTGTACATGCATTTGAGTGGAGAAAGAGTGGAAAACCATTTAGGGAAAACCACCCTCAGTATATCAGACCAGAATCGAACCATAATCTCCCCTTCATTGGCAGTATAGTTTATTGTGAGAGTAGCGCCTTAGACCATGTGGCCACCGAAGTGGGTTATCGTCAATATTAAATAATAATAAAATACCATGAAAATTGATAGTTAAGAACAAAGCGAAAAATACATAATTAATCCTTTCACCCATATTTATAGTTGATTCCCTTGGCAAGTTCAGTGTTATACAATAGAGTTAGGGTGAATGATATAGGCCAATGTTTTTGCTTCCTTCACAAGTACATTTAGATCAATGTTCATTTAAGTACAGTTATAAATAAGTAAAAGAATAGTTAATTGTTTAAAATATCAAATAAAGTACAATTTATTTATGATTTAAAATCATAAATTAAAATTATTCTTTAGATTCCATAGGCTTGGGGGAGGGAGTATAAGTCCCTCAAAACCTCTTTTTTGGATAAACAAGGTACACTTCCATTTTCCAACTCTTTTACATAAACAAGGTTTTGCCACCATTGAGCCAAATCGGATAATTTTAAAGACGATTTCTTCTTTCTATACTAAAGTTAGAAATTTAATATTTTGTTCTTGGATAAAAGAATGAATTACTCCTGCCCATGTAGTCCAAAACTGTACACTATTCAAATAAAGACATTTCCAATGTGACCAAATGTATTGAAGACTTTGAATTTTTATATCTATGAATCTATGAGAGACAGAGGTATTGAAAAGGGTGACAGATTGCGGGGGGTGGGGGGTTATGACAGTTTATGATCTTGTTAGTAGCCCAACTATTCCACTAAGCCCTCAAAAATAAAAGCATTCAAACATCATAATATGTATAACAATTTACTTATCTCCAGACAAGTTGTTCGAAAACTTTCACTATTTATATTCTTCACAAACTGTAACCAATTGGGGGTGGATAGCTTGACTCCCCTTCCATTTCTACCATTTCTACCCATACTATCCCCACTCTCTGATTCTTCTTTCTTTGCCAGCTCATTTGCGACAAGTTCTCGGAACTATCATTCAAATAGTTTTGAATCCAAAGGTTTTGTAGTTTCCTAATCTCAAAGTCTTACCCACTTCCACAGCTTTTCCCAAATTCACTAATACTTCATACCAGGGGGTATCAAAAAGTTTCAAGACTGGTTCTGTAAAATGAAAACAGAGAACAGCATGGGGATGCGTGATCTGGTGTGGCGAGCTGTGGCCTTCATCTGTCAGTGCAAGTGGCATAATTCTGTGTAGACCAGTATCTGTGTTGCACACGTTTATTTGACGATATGCACAGGTGCATTTGCAATTTTATTATGGACATGAGCAGAGAGCGAGCATCAAATTCTGCATCTTACTCGGAAAATCTGGAATGGAGACCTTTAAAATGATGTAGCAATGAAGCTAGGCACCGTCCAGTGTGTTTTGAGTGGCACTCACACTTCAGGAGTGGCAGAACATCATTGAAAGACAAAGACAGGTCAGGGTGACCTTTCAAGAGCACAAACCCGGATATTGTAGATAGGGTTAGGCAACTTGTGGGTGAGGATCGCCGGATGACCATTAAGGACATTTATGGCATTGTGAAAGTGTCATACGGATCATTACAGACAATCATCTAGGGTTATGACCCGGAGAACAAACAATGGTCTTTTCAGTGGAAGAGCCCCAGATCTCCAAAACCGAAGAAGGCAAGGCAGGTCAGGAGCGCAACCAAGTGCAAAGTGCATGCTCATTGTTTTCTTCAACATTCACAGGATTGTGCATCATAAATTCGTCACCGAGGGTCATACTGTCAACGCCAATTTCTTCTGTCATGTTCTGAGGCGTCTGAGGGAGGACATTTGGTGGAAAAGAGCAAAACTGTGGTGTGCGGGCAGTTGGGTGCTCCAACATGACAATGCACCTGCACACACAGCGATGAAAACATGTGAGTTTATCAGGCACAACAACATGATCATCGCTCCTTACCCCCCATACTCAACAGATTTGGTCCCCTGTGACTTCTTCCTCTTCCCGTATATTAAGTTAAGGCTCAAGGGTCACTCGTTCTGACACCGTGAATGAAATTAAGCGTAAATTGCAGGCGGTGTTGTGCATGCCTCGAAACAAGAACTTCCAGGGAGCTCCCCAAAAATGGAAAAACTGCTGGGATCAGTGTATCGTACTTTACAAGGGGACTACTTTGCAGGATATAGTGGCCAAATTTAAACCAGGTAATTTATTTCCGTTTAACAGAACCAGTTTTGAAAATTTTTGATACCCCCTCGTATTTCTTTAGTTAATATTTTTTCTTAGTCTATCCAGCTTTATTGCCTGAATAATGAACACAATCACAAACTATTTTTTTAAATGTCCATAAACATTAAAATGGTGGTGACAAGCTATATTCTTGTATAGTCAAACGTCCTGGGTTTGATTCCTGTGTCCAGCTGTCATTTTTAAATTTAAAAAATATTATATTTAGATGCGGCAATATCCATAAATAACTGATATAATAGCTTGGTTAATTAGTCTATCATATATTACAAAGTCAAATACAAAATAATTAGTTGAAATACAAAACCTTATTATAAATTTATCAAAAGCTTGCCTTTGGATGCAGGACTCTATCATATCACAGGCCATAAGTTTTAACCGCTGCTCTAAATGTTGCCTGAACTCGGCGTCAGGCCAGTGAAGATCTCGAATGAAAGACTGTAAGGCATCCAATTTCCAGAAGAGGTCTTCCGAAGTTGCACAGCCATTTCTGAAAACATAGAGAACATTTAAATTTAAACGTACCTAGTTAAAACAGTAGTGACATCAATATGTGAATAAGAATTATAATTATAAGTAGTGAGACGTGACCTATAGGGCATTTTAACTAATTGAAACAGAGTCAGTAGACCTTTAGGAAGGTATTTTCTGGAATCGAGTCTATGGATGATGAATAAAGGGTTAGTTAGGAGTTATAAAGGTGTTATGACTAATCTACTATTCTCTCTAAATTAATTTATACTTTTTATCAATATTATATGTGCTACATGTGGCCTATCAAATAGTATATCCCTAAACATATTTAAACAAATAACTTTGCCACTGATTCAGTAAAGTGTTCATTTGTTACATGAGACTTACTATATAAGATGCTAATTTCGGTCAAGAGTTGGAAGTCTACATGCAGTGTGTTTTTACTATGTGATTTGTATATAGCGCGATTAGTGAAATAGGGTTCATTATTTGATAACACAGTCCCAAGATGTCTAATACACAATTTCTGATATTAGGCCACTGTGATTCCTTGCGTCAATTGTGAAGCTCTCACACTACTGCTGCCAAGTACAGCATGTGTGCGAGTATTGGCTCTGTGAGTCCCCGCACTAGTTTTATAATTATTGTGTCTGCTTTAGTCTGTTTCAGTCTGCTTCCAGCTAAATTTCAACCACACACATTTTTTTTAGCTACTACCCTTTCAGGTTATACACGATTACACTAATGTTTTAAGGATGAATAAGGTTTAATTTAAATTAAGTGTACCTGCACTTCGTGGAGGGTGGGTGGAAAACCATTTAGGAAAAACATTTCTCAGTACATCTAAAAGGGATTTGAACTCTCATCTCCCTGTATCAGTAGTTCAGTCTATTGCGAGGGTAATGCCTTAGACTATTCAATCACCATACCAGGTTATACAAAAAATATTGTTTTTATCTTTACAGTTTAATTTGTTTTGTGTAATAATTGTATTATTTTGGTATTTTATTACTTATAATTTTATTTAAAAAAAAATATTTTTAGTAACAACATTATGTAGAGAGTATACATAAATATTACCCATAGCATATGCAAAATATGAACAGAAAGTGATTTATCATAGGTCTGGTAAGTATATAGTACCCTATAACTTATATCATCCCAGTTAACTAATGATTTATATAGATAGATTTTTCGATAAGGCAATGTTTTTCCAGAAAGCAACTACCATGTAATACGAGAACTACCAATATTGTGTTCAACAACTTAGTGTGCTTACATCAATGGTTGAGTGAGTAGGGCTATTTTATGCCTTGAAAGTGTGAAAATGATGCAGACGGTTTTTGTTATGTTTGTGGTGACTATAATAAAAAATATAACTACAAAACTATAACACCTTAATTAAGAAAGCATATGAGCTTTATTTTGGGTGCAAAATAGGTGACAAAAATAAACCTTGAAGTAAAATCTACTCACCAAATTTTTAGAGGGGAAATGTTATTAAAATTATTTAAGAAATAAACAAGCAAACATTTTAGTTACACATATACAAACTTTACCAATTGTCTCTGAAATAGGCCTACAGTTGCAATACCCTAAAAAGAATTAAGCTGATAGGTATCAGTGGTGTATGGAAGTCAGTAGGATTATAAAAAAACGTTTTTGAATCAGATGATTTTTTAAAAAATTTTACGCCTTGATACAAAATTACAAAAATTAGAGTTTTTATACAATCAACCAAAATTTTAAAAAATATACAAATTGATGAAAAGTATTTTCAGGACAATCTTACTAATTAAAAGTGTGAATGCAGCCAGTATTTAAACTAGTTCTGACCCAAAAATGGTAGAGTAAATTTTATATTTTTATTTTTAATAGTGTTGATATACATTTTCCTAGATTTTAATAAGCAACAAACCTTGGATATTTACTTGTTTATAGCCGGGAAAAAATTCATTTACTTATGTTGTGTGATTTTCATTAAATTTTTAATTTTTTTAATAATATTTGCTGATTGCATAAATAGCCATTGCCTACCCAATTAAGTGACATTAAAATTCAATCAAAATACTTTATTATGAAAAATATACTACCCTGTTCATTCCTTTTTTTTTATCACTACCCCCTACTACCTGTTCAGGTTATACATATATGTGATTACTTTAATGGGATAGGGGCAAGTAAGAAATAATTTTAGAGGTAATATACCCAAACTTATGTAGGAGAGTGGTAAACAATTTAGGGAAAACCACCCTCAGTAGAACCGACCGTGATTCGAATCTTGATCTCCCCATCATCAGCAGGGCAGTATAACATGAGAGTGACGCCTTAGTTCATTCGGCCACTGAAGTGGGTTCTCATTTGTTAAAGGAAAATATTGTTTAAAAAACAAAAAAACAAAATTCTTGAATAAAAATAAAGTCAAGATTGTGCATGATACTTTGGACTACAGTATTATAAATAGAGTAAATTACTTTCATTGATTGAAAAAAAAAATTGATTTCAAGGCCCTAGCAAAATGTCATTTATAATAGAAAAAATACACTTTGAAAAACGAATTAAACTTCTCAAACCAAAAATCTGTTTTCATTTTAAGATTAAAAATAAAAATGTAAACGACAAAACATGAAAACCATGTATATAAAAACAAATTGATATGAAGCTATTGTTTAAACAGGACATATCACTGTCGTATTTTGAAATGCACAATTTTCCACTACCCATAGCATATGCACTTATTTGACGTGCACTTGCCCTTACATGTACAGTAGAGTACAATTCATTTACCATAATTTGTGATTCTATCTTATAAGCCATACTGTAATTGAATAATGCAATGTAGGCTTGCAACTTTTCAGGGTATATGAAGGCTATATTACATATTACAAACAATGAATACCAAACCTACCCTTTTATTTCCCATCTCTCCTTCTCAAAACCTTTGTGAATGGACTGGCCAATGGAAGACTCCATGAGGTCTACATATCTGACCACTAAAGGCGCGAATGTGTCACGAAGGTGTTGATGAAATTTTCCATTTTTTAAATTATCTGAAAAATTAAAATAGTATTTATTCATTTTGAATACATTGATTTATTGTTGTATCATTATTATTTTATCAATAGCCAGAACAATATATATTTTGTATTTTTAATAATATTATTTGTAGTACCTAGTAATAAAATTTGAATTATTAATATATCTATTAGTTATTAAAGAGCTACCAGAGCATGTCCTCTAAATATAAAACATACATATATGCATTTATTTTAATTTTTTGAGGGACTCATTTTAATTATTTTGGTTTTTATTTTAATTTAAATATCAACACCATATATGCAATGTTTATTATATTGTTTATTTAATGATGTTAAATATAAAGATATATTTTAACTAATCACAAATGTACTACTTCTTTTTATCTTATACACAATAATGATCCTAATTTTTTTTAACATCAAAGAGTGCTATTAGATTGACAAAATTATAAAATAAATAAGTGATACTTTTACTCAAATATATTATACATAACCCAAGGCTGTAACTCTTGAGAAATTAAAAAAAAAAAGTTATACAAAGTTGGTAAACCTGCATGTAAAATAGCAAACAGTATCATAAAAGAGTAGTATGACTCAAAGAATATAATGCTTTAAAAAGGCAACATTGTTTAAGATGTATAAAAATACATTTAATTTAGTTTGATTTTTACATAGATTAAGTACATAGTTAAAAGTCATAAAAATATTAATTTAGTATTTTGGTGTGGTCACAGTCATTATAATTATAAAAACAGAGCCGGGTTTTGATGGCATGTCATCTTTTTTTGGTCCATCAGAGACAATGCTCATTTGTATATAAACTCTGTTCATGATTCCCTGGTTGTAGAAATGTATATTTTACAGGCTTGCTTTTTTTTGTTTGATAAGTCATTTTTAAGCATTTTTTTGGGAAATAAAATGTCAAATTGTTTGAAAATGACTTCAGAAAGGTTATATATATATGAATAATCGATTCTTTGATAAAACATGACTATTCAAACATCAGATGTTTTACCACACACTTAATGACTGAAGAAGATAATGTATGAGTCCAAATGAACTTTGTACCCCTTTACCTGCATGCTTATAAAATCCACATTCATGGTGAGACAATCACTATACCATGTCTGGAAAGGGCTGCAGGCGGATGGGGAGCTATCGCTTTTAAATCAAGTATATGTATTCCAATGTTAAGTAGAACACATGATTTTAGCTGTCAAAAGATTTTAAAAGCATGGTTTTCATTTATAAAGTGCATGTAATATTTATTCGTTTGCAATCATTTTATGTGTTTTAAAATGCTTTAAACAAAACAAACTAAAGCGAGTCATTTGAGGCAAATTACTACTGAATTCGAAGAGGATATTTTTTCTACAGAGAGTGAAATACTTTTCTGTAAAATATATGAAGTGAAAGTGGCTGGCATCAGATAAAAGATTTAACCATTCAACAGCATATCAGTCACAACAAACATGTCCATTGTATCCAGAATAGTGATGAAATGATAACCTCTCAATTATTACTTGCACAAAATGCATTCACGAATCAAGAAAAATCCTGATCATTTTATAAAGATTTGTGTGACGTTCTGGTATCTGGGAACATACCTCTGTGGAAAATTATCAAGGTTAAACTAAAGGATTTCCTTAGACTGTATATGGGTCATTCTATTCCAGACGAGTCCACACCGAGGAAAAACTTAAAATGGACAGACCAGGAGAGATATTTTTGCTTACGTGTATAGTGTAAATCTTAAATCTTGTAATAAATATATCATATTATGGAATTTCAATCAAATTTTTTAGGTCATTTTTTGCAAATTTAAAGTCATTATTTAGAGTTTTTAGTGTCATTTTATAGATCATTTTTTGGCAATTTTAAGTTCATCAAAATCTGGGCCCTGATTATAATGTTTAATAACCTGGAAATTTATCTCTAGTAATATTTCTCTAAAAAATATTGATGGGCCTACAATTTCAGAATGTATTACAAATAAGACAGGTACTCACTAGGCTATTTAAAATCTGAAAAATTGTGCCATTATAAAAAATAGCTACAGTTGGTTTTTACTTTGATCAGACCAAATATTCAATATTTAAAAATCTGGTCTGACCGTTTGAAAAAAAATCCCCTAAAACCATAGTTATACTCAAGCAAAATCTTATGAAAAGGAACTTTTTGGTGTTTTACAGATATGAACTGTTTTTAGCACCCCGTGTTATTACCCGTTCTGGTTATAAGCCCACAGCTATATATTGACTGAACTAATGTATAAGGAATTAGGAAGGTTAAATTTAGAGGAAGGTTATCCACATTTATGTGGAGATATTGTGTAAAACCAACTAGGAAAAACCACCCACACTACATCCGAGCGTGATTCGAATTACAATATCCATGTCATCAGTAGTCTATCCTATTACGAGAGTGATGCCTTATACCATGCGGCCACCAAAGTAGGTGGGGATACAGATTGTTATATATTATAAAACCACATTTGTCAGTTAACATATAACTCTAAGCTATTTAATTATCTCCGACTACTTAATTACTTCCTACTTTCATTATTAAATAAAATGATAAGAGTGATTACTGATTTGTCTTCCATGTAATATTATCACAAAATATTAATTTGTTTTGTTTTATCTTAAATATACAAGTCTCTTAAAGGATCTTCACATCTCTTATAGTTATCTCATATGGGATTTTCTCAATTACATATTCTGTTTTAAGCCTATAAATTAACAAATAAACAAGGCTTATTTATTTATTATTAAAATCAAATTGCCAGATCTTGTCATTGATTGACACGTTAGTGAAATGTAAAAATGGTGCAACTCAGTTTTTTTGATTCACAGATTGAAAAAAATTCATATATTTTAATCTTATAGAATAAGTGAATTATGTTTTGTCTTTAGGTCTGTGTTTAATTCAATAAAAAACACATTTGGTTTAAGAACGGTTTATTTTTTGCTTAGATATGTCTTATAGTATTATTTTTTGGAACAATTCAACAGACCATGAGATTATTTCCCTGTTACAAAATGTTTGCTAGAACCATTTGTGGTAGTGATAGCTTTGAACCTTTTAAATCACTAGGCATAATACATACAATATCCTCTCTTTATCCAATATTATATGGTTAATGTGTTATGTTTTAATTTGCACATATGTAATATAGACCAATAATCATTTGCACAGTTATAATACAAAACATAGAAATGATTAACAAAAACTATAAAATCATGTAGGTCCTAGTTAAATATAAAATACCTGTGACACCTAAAGTTTTAAATATTTGTAGTGACAGTACGCATTTAGTAATGAAGAGGCATTTAGAACGTATAGCCCTCAGGATTGATTAATTAAATATTGGACTTGTAACAGGTTGAAATTCTATCAAAGCGGGAATGGTTGCACTGAGGATCTATAATTGAAACTATGTGTGGTATCCCTCTAAGAAAATTAAGGACATTTCCTTTAAAATTTTTCCGTACTCATCTCTATCTCTATATCCTGGGAAAAAGATAGCAATCATTCTTCCTAGAGTCAATTAGAGTACTTTAGTGAGTAAACAGCCAGATGATGCACTCAAACTTGAGGGGCTCAATTTTAAAAGTATGTTTTTCACTCCTCTTCTCTATATGCAATTGAGAGTACATTTTATTTAGCATCCAGACACTGAGGATGTATTGGTTTACCATATCATAGTTTCCCACTCTCCCTCCATGAAGATGGATGTACATTTTTTAAATGCCTACGTTCCTCAGTCTTACCATATTAGCATAAGAAATGCTCTATAATTTGTTTCGCAAGATTTTTTATTTTTTATTGTTATTTTCTTGTCATTTGCCAGAATTCATGAATGTTAATTTTATTTAGTACAGCCTGTGTCTAGCTATAAGTCAAAACCAAGACTGCAAAGATGTAGTATAGCATTAGGAATTTACCTCCTTATGTGTTTTCCATTATATATAACTAACTTGTATGTAGTGATAAATTAATTAGAGCATCAAATTCAGCTCCTAAGTTATAACGATTTATCAATTTAAATTTGTTTTAGAGAAACTTAGTCTTTAGAATAAGAATTCAGTGGTGGCTTCATAGAATGGACATTATGGGATCATGGATTTCATCAGATCTTTCGCAGTTGTGAGCATCAGCCATGTCTTTCACAAAATTTATATTGTAAAATGTTATTTCTGATTCTCAGGGAAGAAGAAAAAAAAAAATCAAGACTATCAAGTAACAGGTCACCTTACCGCACGCAGTAAAATGTTATTTCTGATTCTCAGGGGAAAAAAAACAACCAAAACTCAAGACCATCAAGTTACAGGTCACCTTACCACACCCATCTCACACTTAAGGGAATCTGTGGGTTAAGGTTGCATTTGAAGTGTCATTGTAAAATAATTATAGGCCCGACTGTAGCAGGAATGGCCACCAAAATCCAATGGGGAAATTAAGGGGGTTTGTACAGCTATTGGAGAAGAATTAATTTGGTGCATGATTTCCCACTAAACATTTTATTCTTAATACATATACACAAATGTTATCAAAGAAAACATGTTTATAATACCTAAATACTAGTTAAAATAATTGGATGATACCTACTGTAATATTTTGTCAAAATCATTATTTAGTCTTGAATATAAACAAATCCATTTTTAAAAATGTGTTTCATCATCATAATTTTCAAATGTTTCCAGCCTGTGGCCGGGTCAAAGCTTTTCGTATTAAACTAAGATTGTGGGAAAGTCAAATTAGATCAAAAAATTATTATCATTTTCTTATTCTAGCAACTCATGAAATCATTAAATATAATCAATATGGAGATGAACTGAAGTCACTAATAAGCCGTTTGATTCAAGATTTACCAACTTTCAAAATAAAGACTTCACATTTGCTATAATTGCTCGTCTGATGACTGCTGATGTGAATAAAGCTCCAGAAATCATATAGATGGAGCTTATTGAGCTTCAGGAGGATTTAACTCTGGAATCCCAATTTAACAACATCAATTTGACAGAATTTTACAAATTATATTTGGTGGAAGAAAAGTACACTAATTTACACGCCTTTGCAAGAAAATAATTACTCTTTTTGACAGTATGAACACGTGTGAACATTTCTTTTCGAAGATGAAGCACAAGTCAAAAATATGTACAAGGATGACAGACCTAAACCTTGAAAATTCTCTCCAATTGTGTATAAAGCAACATCGACCCCAATATTGAGAGTCTTGTGACCCAAGTACAAGACCAATCCTCTCACTAAAATTTCTAATAAAATAATGTTAAATATATGATGATAAAATATACTTGGAATAGGAGTGAAAAAGTTGAGTAAAGGATAATAAAAAAAAAGAAGTAGCAACTTGGTTTTCATTTATTTAATATTTCTGGTACAATCTATCTAATTTGGCCCTTGACATTCAAGAGAATGATAATTTGAACCTTGAACCAGAAAAGGTTGCCCACGCTTTATTTAAGGTATGTTCAACAAATGATAACATGGTCAAAATGAAATAAAGAATTATGCTGTGGTCTTAAATAGGAACACATTAGATAATCCAATCACAGTCAAAGATCCAAAACACATGCTTTGTATTAATTGTGTCACTAATAATAAAACAGTTCTAGGTTTTAGTTTTAATCAGTGTAGGCTATAAGAATCATATTGTTTTGAAAAAAATATAGGAAATAGTTTAAAACAATTATATAAGTACAGAAACATGTAAAGTAGCTACTAAAATTGTGAGACAGAAAAAGTTTTTCTTAGCTTCAAATTATGTTTTAAATACAAAAATGTATTTAAGAGACAAATTTGTTTCTTAAAGCAAATTTATCATAAATAATAATTATTGACGAAAAAGTATAAAAGTAATAAACACTAACTTTTAAACGTGTATGCGAGTTATATATTTTATATCCAAAATAGATGCAAACATAATTAATTTAATATTTCACTTACCGTAAAGTGAGGATACTTTGCCCCTGCGGGGAGAGGGGGGGGGAGTAAAATTACTCCAAAAAGAAAAATGTTTTAGCGCCACCTAGCGAGTGTTGTAAGAATCATTTAGTATTGTTTTCGTGTTTACCAGTAGGTGGCAGTACCTCCTTTGATGGGAATTGTCAATGGTCCCCATCTCATTGCAAGGACGTGTAAATTAGTGTACTTTTCTTCCACCAAATATAATTTGTAAAATTCTGTCAAATTGATGTTATTAAATTGGGATTCCAGAGTTAAATCATACTGATGCTCAATAAGCTCCATCTATATGATTTCTGGAGCTTTATTCACATCAGCAGTCATCAGTTGCAGTACCTCCTTTGATGGGAATTGTCAATGGTCCCCATCTCATGCAATGAGTTTCACCAATGTGAGTGTTATCTTAATGCGTGTCCGGAAATAAAATTCATTTGCAGGAAAAAGTTGTTGTTTTCAGTATTATAAATAAGATCCAAAAGGTAAGTGTATTTTTTTATTATCAAATAATATGTGCTGATTACAAACAAATTAACAGTTTTATAAAAAAAATACATATTTTCTGTTATTATTAGTTAATTTGAATTTGAGGTTATGCTTTCAGCCTTTTGGGGGCTACTTTGCTCCACATCGTAGATGGAAAGAAAGTGGTAATTGCTGACAACTTGTCTCCCCATTTGAATGTTAAAAATTTTCAAAAATGTCGACAGGAAAATATTCATTTCGTTTTCCTCTCGCCAATAGTACGCACCTTACCCAGCCAATTGATGTGGCTTTTATCACCCATTAAAAGTGGTTTGGAGGAAGGTATTGACAGAATGGAAGAAAACACCCTAAGGGCTGAAGTCTATTGTACTCCCGAAGTAACAGTTCCCATTTCTGTTGAAAAAGTGCTTTGAAGTTATGCAGCCTAATATTAAAACAAATTTAGAAAATAATTTTAAGAAATGCGGAACATTTCCCTATGATTTGGAACCACTATTACAGCGCATTGCAAGAAAAGAGGCATCAGGATACAAAGAAGCAGTAAATTCAGCTTTCCTTGACATTCTACAAGCTTTAAGAAATGCAAGTCCTAGCAGCAAATGTGCTCCTAATAGAAGAAAGAAAATCTCTGTTCCTCCTGAAATGAATGTGTCAAATGCAGAAGAACAATTACCAGTAATGGTTCACTCTCTAACTGGAAAATCATCTACTGAACAAACAACTAGAAAATATCAGAGCTTTCTGTTGTTATCATTTATCCTAGGAATATTGGGAAACAAAAGAAACGTGTGAAACCTGTACGATCAGAAACTTCTTCAAGTGAAGAGGAAGTGACAGATGATGTACTACTCCAAGATTCATGTGATGAAGACCTGGATACATTCAGAAACAAATTAAAATTAGAATTCCAAGGTGACAATGTAAATTAATAACAGATGATTTTTTGTAGTCCCTGAATTACAATATGTTGATGACTGTACGTAAATTAATTTTTGCAAATACTTTATTACAATTACCTTACGGTTAATTGTTATTTTTTCGTCTTTTTTTCTAATTTTCTACTCTTTTTCAATCTTATTTAGTTAATGTAAAATATTTCTTCTTAACAATAGTGACATTGTGGCTTCTCTTTCTGACTTTGATTAAAGTTTTTGTTTAAAAATTAAATTTATTCACTGCAGAATTTTTAAGGATTATTTTGGTATTATAACATTGCCCCTCAATAGTTTTTAATATAATATTATATAGGTTTTCTATAGTGGAGCAAAGTTATCAGCATGTATGGGCTACTTTGCCCACTTTAAAAAAATATATATTTATTTTAAATATTATAATTGCTCAAAATGATGAACAATAATATTTTATGACCGTTTAGCCTATCTATAATTATTTTCCTGATCTATTAAAAATAATGGTAAGTACAGTAAGTCCTGCTATAACGTTGCCTATTAGAACGTTGTTTGGTTACAACGTTGTTAATAATCTGTGACCCTTTTTTTAACATAACGTCTGCTATTGGGTACAGCGTTGTTTTTCAGCTGAGCACGCGCCAACTATCAACCGCCTGATTCCCATTTGTGTGGGCCTAATATGCTTATGAGTCATGCAAGTCACGTCAGAAATTTCTCTCCCCCCCCTCCAAACAACAAGCCGCCCAATAATAATAATATAAATGGGTATTTTTTACGCAGAAAAATATATTTTGTTTGCTTATAGTATTTTTAATTTGGAATATTTTACTTGAAAATTGAGACTTATGCACATGATTTAGAGACTTTCACCATGACTGAGTTGGCAAAACTTAAGATGGTGCACGCTAAGCAGTTTTGTTCAAGCATACAACTTGTGTTTAGCTTTATTTGTAGTTTTTATATTTTTAGTTCGCGTGGGTATTTTGTTTATCTTTCTTTTCTTTTGCGGTTTTTTATATCTAATACATTTTAAGTTCGCGGGTAAATTGTGTTTACCATTCTTGTTTTTATATCACGAGCAACTTGTGTTTATTGGTTTTGTTTTTTATTTTAGTTCGGTTTTTTTTATCTATTTGCAATGGCGGCTAAACCCCATGTAATTTATCTGACACTTTAATTGCAAAGCAAAACAGACGATCAATTAGTATGGCTGTTAAAATGGACTTAATACAGCGACTCTAATCTGGTCAGTGCGGTGTAGACATTGCTGCAGCTTTGGGCCTACCTGCAACTACTATTCACACTATAGGGAAAAGTGCTGTAAAAATTAAGTGCAGTGTTGAAAACTTTTCAGGGCTCAGCGTGACAAAGGTCAAGCGTACAAGAAACGAACGCATTGAAAGGATGGAGAAAATGCTTTCGTTGTGGGTTGAATTTCAAAACCAACATAGTGCCCCAGTTACTTTAGCCATTGTTCAGAGTAAAGCTAAATCTTTATATCATGACATGTTAAAGCCTAAGGACGGTGAAGGCTCTAAAGAAGAATCTTTCAGTGCCAGCCGAGGGTGGTTCGATGGTTTTAAGCACCGGTACAATTTTCATAATATTAAAGTGACTGGTGAAGCTGCAAGTTCTGACAACATTTTGGTGGAAGCCTTTGTTGTCGAACTTCAAAACATCATTGAAGACGGCGGATACTCACCAAATCAAGTTTTTAATGGTGACGAGACCGGACTGTTTTGGAAACGTATGCCTGCCAGAACTTACATTTCACAGGTATAAAAGACAGCACCCGGTTTTAAAGCTGTGGAAAAATCGTGTCACATTGTTGCTCGGTGGGAATGCATCTGGTGACTACAAGATGAAGCCACTCCTGATTGCCAGATCAGAGAATCCACGGGCTTTGAAAGGAAAGATAAAGGAGCACCTTCCCGTTATTTAAAAGGCCAATAAAAAGGCGTGGATAACTGGTGCCATGTTCTGTGAGTGGTTGAAAGTCTACGCAATATCCACGTGGAAGAGGTAATGTACAAAGGAGAATTTAGATTTCAGAATTCTCCTCCTCATAGATAATTCTCTCTAACATCCTCATGACATTCTTGAATTGGACGAGAATGTGAAGATTGTTTTCCTCCCTCCCAATACGACAGCTCTAATCCAACCAATGGACCAAGGTGTAATTGCCACTTTCAAGCGGTACTACTTGCGGCGTACGTTTGAGCAACATGTCGCAGCTACAGATGGTGAAGACAAGACCAGCATCTAGGAGTACTGGCGAAGCTACAATCTCCTTAACGCCATCAACAATATATCCATGGCTTGGCAAGAGGTTTCCCATAAATGCCTCAACGCGGTGTGGCAAAATTCATGGCCTGAATATGTCACAGATTTTAAAGGATTTGAAGAGATTGTGACAAGTGCAAACACAAACCTCCTCAACATTGCTCGTGAAGCAGGCTTCCAGAATCTGGAAATGGAGGACATAGAAGAGGTGGTGGACGCCGAGATTGAGGAACTCAGTAACGAGGAGCTACAAGAGCTGGCCCAAAATCCAAGCCCTGAATCTGACAGTGAAGAGGACAAGCCTTCACGCACATTTACAACGAAGAGCATGGCTACTGCATTTCACCGCATTCAAGAAGGACTTCAGATGTTGGCGATGAAGACCCTGATGTAGAACGCAGTGCGAGAGTGCACAGGACTGTAATGGAGAGCCTTACATGTTACCTGGAAATTTACAAAGAAAAGAAACGTGCCGCTAAGCAACCAACTATCCACGCATTCTTTCAACCAGTGGCCGCCATGGTGACACATGAGGGGGAGAAGATTATGAGTGATGAGCCAGTCTCATCCACGTCCCGAAATTAAATGTATTCCTGTCCTGAGCTGTTTCCGCGATATGATACATGTTTTGTAAGTATTTTGGGGGGCCTTGGAACCTAACTCCTACACTTAGCATTGATTATCATGGGAAAACATAACTTTTATAAAGTTGTTTTCTATAAAGTTGCATTTCTCAGGAACATAACATAACGTTATAAGAGGATTTACTGTAATCTACAGTACATTTTACAAAAAAATACCAAATTATTGCAGCAAGTTAGCCCCTTTGCGGTATTTCAAAAGAGTAAAAATATTTGTATGTTCTTTAATTATCAAATGTGTTTTTAAGAGATTTATTTTATTTAATGAAGCTTATAACCTGAATAGGTATTAAGACGCGGTGCTTATAAAAAAAAGAAAAAATTATGTGTTTGATATAAAAATATGTCTATTTTGAAGCTCAGACATTCAAGAATTTGGCCACCTCTATCTATGATTATACTCTGGGTGTACATTTTTCTATTTTTTTTTAATAATTGTAATTTTTAAGGATAACTTATTGGCTACAAGACTATTGTAAGCGACCCAAGCTCAGTCAACTCTGTGATATTTTATTTTTGTACCATGTGCTATCAGCATATTTACATTAATGTGGTTGCACATGGGAAGGTTTAAATTAATAATAACATACACCTGAATTTACATTGAGAGTGAATGAGAAAGTATTTAGAAAAATATAAAACTGGATGAGATTCTGACCCCATTCTCTCCGTCACATCCCACATACCTATTAGATCAATAATGGGCGTAACATACAATAATATAAGATTTATTAACTAAACAACTTACATAGTATGGACACATTCAAAGAATGAGGAATAAAAGGTAACCAAAACAAGTACTAAAGAGTAAACCAGTGGAATGAAGAAAGAGAGGGAGACCGATAACTATATGGAAAGAAGGCAGAGAAAATGAAATACGAGCAAGAGAAATAGATGAAGATCTATGTGTACCGTGTTTTAGAATAGGAAGGGAATACTGTATGTAGTATTCATATTACAAGGCATGCCGATCAATGCATTTGTGTACTGCAAGGCTAGCTTTGGCGTGCGATAAGAACAAAAGGTATGGCCTATTGGGTACAGGAGTTCGTATGCTGCAAAATAACGCATGAACACACACCGTGGCTAAGACAAGACAGCTGCTTGTTTCATTATTCCTGGGAACTTGAAGATAATTCCCCTACAGCCCATACAAGGCACCAAGAGACTTTCATCTGTTTCTAAACCTGAAGAGATTTGTTGCAGTTGAGAAGTTCGACAGTGATGATGAGATGAGGGAGAGCGTTGAGAATTGTCTCAAGTCAAAGACAGCTGACTTCTATAAACCAGGTGTATAAAATATTGTGCAACATTACGAAGAATGCCTAAATTTAGGTGGTGACTATGTCAAAAATTATAATAAATATGTAGAATTAGATAAGAATAAAATAAGATATTTAAAATTTAGTATTTCTTTTAATATCCAAACAGTTCTTACTTCCTGAATAAGTCTCTAGAAATCCTTAAACATTGGTATACCTTAGGGACAGATCAGAGCTCGTTAAGGCGCGTGAAAAAATATAACAAGGTACAGTGCCTACTAAGCAGAAAGAAATTGGAGTCAATGACATGAAATATGATATCGAGTACCATTGTCTGCATTTAATACTTCGAGAAAAACAGATCAACCAATCTAAAGGAGTGAGAAGAATCCTCTATGAAATAAGAGCACCCAGTCAGGTCAGCGTGAGGATGAAGCCTCAAAGTTTTATCAAAACTTGACACATCTTCAGAAGATAAATCACAAAACACAGTCATCAATCAATTAAAGGGCCAAACTCTGCAGAATAAATCACCAATGATGAAGTCAAATACTGATTGGAAACTTATATGGAATGGGAACAAATACAAAAGAACACTTAAAATCATTGTCAGATTGACTGACGTCTATGATAGAAAACATCTGTGAGCAAATATCAAAAGATGTCTGTTTAGTTAATAGTCCTGAGCCAGATTAGTGATAGAAAAAGAATAAACTTACTTACCTTATGCACGTGAACACCCAAGATTTTGATTATAATCATGTACTATTTTAGTTTTAAATTATTAATTAGTCTAACTAAATCTATGTGATAATTTATTAACCTAAGTAATAACATTCTTCTATAGCGATTACCACTTTTCTGGTGTTATGATGGCAAATATCGTGGTGTGTGAGCGCTGGAGAAAGTTCTAGTATGTAGTTTGGCAACACGGTGTTTGCGCTAAAGAACGTTCCAGTGGAAACACTAATGCGTATGCGCATGAAAGAATTGCATACCTCTTTTGGAGATCTAACCTAGGAAATGTGTACATCCGCTGCTATGAACATTTTAGTGTTTGAATAGCTCCCTCTTACCACAACCCTTGAGAGTGAGGCCATTCAAGCTAATTCAAACAAACTGGAACATTTGTGAACTTCATGACTTCAGTCGAGAGTAATCAAGAGGTTTGAACGACTCATTTTAAGTACTGTACCTGTATTTCTTTGGATTGGTAATTTGGGAGTAAAGTTTTTAAAAATAGTATATAAAGATATTTTGTTTAAACCTTGTGTCACTATATATAAATAATATAATTATATATATTATAAAATTAATATTAGCTTAGTGAAAGTGTAAATAGACAACACATTGTAGGTTTTTTGTTTTAATCTCTATTTAAAGAGGAACACGCTGCAATATACCTAAATAGTGATAATTTATCAGGACAGTATTATATTTAAAAGGTTAGAATCTGATAAACCAAATTTAATTGTAAAGGTTTTGAAAACAAAAATATGTGATTACAAATGCAAATTATAAGGGAACAGTTACCAGAAATATAGATTTAAAAATTCCTATGATTCAGTTAAAAGAAACAAATTATATGAAATTTTAGTTAAGTTTGGGATACCCCAAAAAACTTGTCAAGCTAATAGAGGAATGGCTTGTCTGATACGCCTGGCATGGTATGGGTTGGATATCATTTATCAGACACTTTTGAAATACATAATGGGTTGAAACATGACGATGCACATTCCCATTACTTTTAAACCTAGCATTAGAATATGATATTAGGGTAGTATTAGAAATTAATGAGGGGTCGACATATAACAGTACAATGCACCTAATATGATACACAGATAATTTAGCTTTGTTGGGCAATAGTAAGGAAGGTGTGACAAGAAATGTAGACATTATACTAGAGAGTAGTAAGGAAATAGGTTTAGAAGTGAACGCTGAAAAGACTATACATATGATTATAGAGAGAACACATATAAAGGACAATAATTTATATTACTTCGATCAAAATATCATTTGACAGGGTTAATGAGTTTATATAATTAATAACAATTTTAACTAGCAATATAGATACTGAATTAGAAATTAGAAAACGCCTACAGTCGGGAAATGCATGCTATTACTCGTCCAGTAAGTTGTTGACATCTCACCTACTTTTTTTTCCACTTTCATTTATTTGAGGTGTTTAACCTGTACTTTCTTAGCTGAATGATTATATCAACATACGAGAATTTATTTGAGTGAAACCAGAGAGGTATTTTCACATATATTCCAGGGTTATTTTACATCTAACAATAAACTTGGGAACGGTGGCTTTATCTACCCTCCAAAGGAAGTTGTACTATGAATTTTTATTGCTCAAGAAAAATCCGTTGACCCCAGCTGGCTTTGAACCCACAAACACAGGTCCTGAGGCGAGAAATTTACCCCAAACCCACCGAGGTCAACATCTCATCTGCTGTCAAAGAATGTAAACCTCACTATGTACAAAAAATAATTTTACTGGTTGTTCTCTATGTGTGTGAAACATGGTATCTTACCTTACATGACGATAAGAAATACTGTGTGCTCGAAAACAAGGTGCTTAGGAAGATGTTTGGTACAAAACAGGATGAGGCTAGTGGGGAGTGAAGGTTACATAATGATCAGTTACATCACCTGTACTCGTCACAAGACATTATTAGGATAATAAAATCTCATAGATTATGGTGGGCAGGAAATTAATCATGAATGGGAGAATCTAAAACCATGTTAAGGGTACATACCGGTAAAACCAATGGGAAAAGACCATTGGGAATACCTAGACGCAGATGGGAGGGTAACATTAGAATATACCTGAAAGAGATAGGATATAATGAGGTGTAGTGGACAAAGCTAGCTCAAGATAGGAATAGGTGGCATAAGTTTGTAAGTGCGGCAATGAACGCCAATGAACTGCTAATACCATAGAGTAAGTAAGTTTACATGACTATGTGGCTGTAGTAGAATCAATTCTTTGTATTGTTTTCCTTGGTTGGTTTTTTTTAAGAACCAAATACATTGACAAAGTATGGTTGATCAGAATATTTCATACAAGTGAGAAAAATTAAAAGCATGAAGCTTCACATTTCCACAAGAAAGCCGTTATTCTCAATGTTAGGTCAGGTAAATGTATATACTCTTTGTTCAACCTGAAGAATAGTGAACTTATCTTGACTTGTTCACTATGATGTAGCTTACAGTATAGGGCCATAGTGTTGTACACCAAGGTAAGAATCTTTAAAGTTAAGCTGAGTATACCTAGCTGAACAATACATATTGACAGATTAACCATGAGGCGTTTCTTAACCCAAAAAATAATAAAAGCTTATGAAAAACTTGTAAAATCTTATGCTTTCTATTGAAATATGACTCGTTAATTCAATTAAAGACTTGACTCAAACTCAAAGACAACGTTCTGCATATTAAAGAGAGTAGGATGAACTGTCTTGGCTGTGGTAAGCATATCCAAAAAGTTTTATGTCCACATGTAGGCTTATGTATATCTCTAATTATACATATGCATATGATATGTTTATCTAATTAAAGTTTATATTGGGTTATATAATTACATTGGGATTGTTTTGATATAATCAACCTAAATATTACAAATTTGCAAAATATTCAACAATTTTGATTTTGTGAACACCCTAGTTTTTACAATACCAGCCGCCAGTCTGTATTCACTTGTCAAACAAAAATCTCTGTTTAAAACCCATTTCTTATGACTGTTACAACTACCAATGAGACAGTGAAATTAGCCAAATGTCTGCAGTCAATGTAGGAAGAAAAGTGGTGAAATTTGCACCTACATTTGCATGTATGAATATATTGATTTTTAAAAGGCTTAACATCATTTAACATCAACTAAGCCTGTTTGAATCCATAAATTTCAATTTCGAATTGAATCAGATTTTACAAAAGTTTTAAATATTTTAAAAATGGCTCTAATGATTTGGTACCAAATGTGATTATTGGAAGTTTTAGGAAATGAGAAATTAAACTGTATACTTGTTTTTGGGGTAAAAATTGGTGTAAATGTAGTTTGCTGATTGATTTTTAAAAATTTAAGATATTCTAAAAATGACTCCAACAATTTGGTTCAAATTTAATATCCTATCTAATAGGTTTCTTTGAATATAAAATATTATATCTATTTTTATTTTTCATATACACATTAATTTAATAGTGAATTATTGAATTAAAAAAAAATACTCTCTCATATCAAGATAAAGTATTTTAATCGTGAACATTTTTGGCCTCAAGAGAGTATGATGAATCTTTACATTCTGTGTGTGTATGTTTGCCCCTGGCCATGGATCTAAAAAAGTTTGATGGATTCATTTTATACTTGATATTTAGAATGTATAGGGCTACACCTCAGTATTTTTATTTTATTTTCACCTCAGTCCTCAACCTAAGGGTAGTTAACTAACAAGTGTTATATAATAATTCCACATTTTTCGAAAATGGTTTACACAATTTAAAAAAAATGGATACCTAGGATGTGGTTGACCTCCCAAATAACACTGTCTACTTGGTTTTTGTTGGAATGTTGGTATTCTTTTATGACAAGTCGCGGTTGTTTAGTGTAGACATCTTCAAGCATGTGCATGTGCAGCGCTTATCTTTACCAGAAAATATACAGTTGAGTCATGCCCATTATAAGTTGGGATGTGCATTCATGGCTTCGTCACTTGTAATTTTAGTCTGCTGACTGATGTTTGTTTTATTGTGTTATCTTGTTTGTACGGCTCACTTGACCAGCGGTGATCTTTCTCTAACAGTTTTTGAGGTAAAAATTGTTTAAAGGGTAGCTTACTGAGCTGTGATTTTATATAATTCTAAATATTTTGAAAAGGGCTCAAACAATTCTCTTTAAAATTATATTTTGGGAGTGTTTGAAATTAATAATAAAACCGAATACTTGTTTTTGAGGGTTAATTTGTTTAAGAGTAGTTTGCTGATGACTTGTTTATTAAAAAAAATTAAAAAATGGCTCTAGTTGTTTGGTTCAAAATGGGTGTATGTTAAGTTTTTATATTATAAATAATTATAGATATTAATTTCTCTAAAAATTATATTTTTTAGTAAAATTAATTTTATTTTTAAAATAGCTTCAACGATTTTGTTAAAAATTGGTGTCAGGAAACTATTTTACTAGTTTTACTAGTTAGGAAACTATTTCAAAATGTTTATATAATGAGTGTTTTTTGTGAGTAACAAGATATGTTTGTTTTATGATGACAAATTTCTTAAAGGTATTTAGCCAAACACCTAGTTTTGAACATTTTATTCAAATCTATAAAGCAGAATTTGAGAAAGCTTGTTTGATGGTGTCGTATAGTTTTTTCTTAAATGGTTTCTCCCTCTCACTCCACACCAGTGGGGGTAAAATTAAGAGGCGTATTTTTTAAGTAAGTACCGTTTTGAAATTAAAAACACACAAGTGTAATTTTTTATCAATTTTATTTTTACATGAAAGCCTGTGCTTTAATCTACTTTTCAACATAATTTCCACCAATATTAGGGCACTTGTCGTATCGTACAACCAGCTTTTGAATGCCATCCTCATAGAAATCGGCCACCTGATTTGATAACCACTACAACATGGCCGTTTTGAGCTCATCATCATCGTCGTGGGGCCAAGATGCTTTTTTAAATGCAGGAACAGGTGGTAGTCACTAGGCGCTAGATCGGGACTGTACGGAGGGTGATCAAGTTATTTCCAATCAAATGATGTGATGAGATCTTGGGTATGATTAGCTACATGTGAACGGGCATTGTCATGAAGCAAAACAATCCCCTTACTCAGCATGTCACGTCTTTTGTTTTGGATTGCACGGTGCAGTTTAGTTAAGGTCTTACAATAGGTCTCAGAATTTATTGTGTCACCACAAGGCAAAAAATCCACAAGCAACACCCCCTTCCTATCCCAAAACACAATACACATGATTTTTCAGGCTGAAATTGTTTGCTTGAACTTCACTTTCTTGGGCGATGTTGAATGCAGCCATTCCATGGATTGTTTTGATTCCGGCGTAACATGAGCCACCCATGTTTCATTGCCTGTGACAATTTGGCTTAAAAAATCATCACCAAAATCAGTGTATTGCTCAAGGAAAGTCAACGCACTGGCTAAACGTTTGGTTTTGTGCACCTCCGTTACATTTTCGGTATTCGGCGTGAGCACAACTTATGATAATTTAAGTGTTCTGTCACAATTCTATAAAGAACACTTCTTGAAACTTGAGGAAACTCATTAGATAAAGATAAAATCGTAAAGCGTCTGCTCTCTCGAACTTTTCCAACAACTTTCTGCACCAAGTCTTCAGTAATGACAGAATGTCGCCCACTTCATTCCTCATCATGCATATTCGTGAGGCCATCTTTAAATACTCTAATCCATTTTCTTACCATTCCTTCACTCATAATGTTTTCTCCATACACTTCACTGATCTGACGATGAATTTCAGTCGCTTTTACATCTTTTGCATGAAGAAAACAAATAACAGAGCTTATTTCACAGTCGGCGAGGATTTCAATTGACTGAGCCATTTTAAATACTCACAAACAGACGTAAACACGGGCGAATATTTCCGTAATGGCGTATTTGGCTGTCCAACAGATGGAGGTACTCAACGTGCATGCACGGAACGGCAGCTGCAGCAGCCGAATTTCAAAACGGTACTTAAAAATACGCCTCGTACTCAAAATTCTACCCTCATCATCCCTACCCCATTGGTATAATTAAATGCAAAATTCCTGGATATGTTCTAAAATAAAATAGTGAACGCTGTTTTCAAAGACATTATTAATGACAGATGATATTCATTGATAGATGATTGGCTATTAAATATTCATGAATGATCTGGACTCTGTCCTTTAGATAGAAATGTTGACAGTTGTGGGGTCACGTGATGGGTTTTGGCTGGGAGATGCTATGTGCAGACCAAAGCATTGGGAGCTTTGCTGGGCATGTCATTGGAACTTGGTCCGACACATTGAGAGTTTGCCTCATAAGTGGAGAAACAAATCCAATAATTTGTAAATATGTTCATACCATGCAATATAATATATAAATAAAAAAACAGGGGTGAATCCTCCATTCATGCTTAAAGACATAAGAGTAAAAAGTATTTTTTACAACCTTAGTAATATTATTGCTTTGATGGTCATGTGTTACCTAAGCTGCTCTTCCGAGCATTCGGTAGCATCGCGCCTGACTCTGTATGTTACCTGCAGTGATGCATGCGGTGGCCTATACGCTAGCAAACACTAGGCTAGAGAGGCGGTGAGGCGCCCAGCCTACACTTACAGCTGGCCTTTGATGCAGACTAGAAAACGCCACACATAGCCACCAGTTAACAACATATTCTGTTTGGGCGCATCGCACTTACAGTTATTTTGCGAGTATGGCATTCATTGCATTTGTTTTGTTTTATTTATTAAATTAATTTGATCATCCAAACATTTGTAATTTAACTTTATAGTGGTATATAGCTATTTCATTTAGGAGAGTGAGATATGCCTATAGAGAGTTAGAGTTGTGCTATTGTGTTAGAAAGTTTATGGGTCTTAATTAAACTTGGAAGTCTCCATATTACGGGCGTTTTCCAACCTCCTACCCCTGCGATTATGAAGTGGTTACTTTAAAAATTTAACTACAAAACAAAAATAAAATGTCACATTTTTCAACATTAAATTTCAAAATTTCTCACCCAGCTTAATTAGTCCCTCACGAATGCGTGCCTGTATTCTGAGTCAGAATTTAACACTGATACATAATATGACATAGATATTTGAAAACCCCATTACAAATTTCTAAAATAGATATTTAATTACGAGTTTTTTTGTATCTATTGAAATAAAAACGTATCTATACACATAACCAATTTAACTACCCCTGTGAAATAAATGTTATATTGGCATGAAAATAATCACATTGTATACAAAAAGGTGTGAATGTTGCATATGTTATTTCTAAGTGCTAAATAAAAGTGAAATCGATTATGTTAGATAAATCAAATGTATTTTATAAATAGGTATAACACAATTGCCCTAAATATTTTGTATTTTTAAAATTTAACGTAACATAAATTTTGTTCCAACGTATATGCTAAAGAGATTATTTACATAAGATATATTATTTAAGACCAATAAAAAATTATCAACAAATAAAATAACTTCTGTTTGTTAGTGAAATGAAATATCACTGACTGATGTTTGTTTTATATAAACAACACCAATCTACAAGAGTATCAATATCACTCTTAAGCCTATAAATATTGGTAAAACATCTCATTTCTTAAAAATTACTCTATAGCTGTTAACAGTAGAAGTAAAAGTATAAAAATTAAATAATTCAAGCAATATAGAGGAAAATGTACCAATCCTAGCTTTAAGGGCACCTTATAGATCAGTTAACTTAAAGAAGAATTGCACTGGAATAAAATGTTTAAGTTTGAATATTATTTATTAATAAAAGTTACATTGCTTTGGTTAGGTTGTTAGGGGGCTGACTATAGATCTAGTTGACACTGTGTTGACTACTTAATGGTGTTTAAAGTAATATTTGTTTATGAGTTCATACCGTTATTATAATATTATAATTCCTGTAACTATGGTTGCATGTGCTTAGATTAAAAGAATTGTTTGCTGACCTATACTTGGGTTTAGAAATTTGATATTATATCCTCATTATAATATATGGAAAATTGAAATATTTTTAATGACAACCAAAGTTAAAACTACACATTTCCTATTTCTTCACGTTAGTCATAATTTAAAACATAGATTGTCATTATGTAAATTAATGTAAACATTTTAAAATGATCTGATCTTGTGTAGTGTGTTCAGGAGAGGACGCCAAATAGAATTTTGTTTGATAGGGAGTTAAGTTTAAATATAGTATTTAGAAAAAAAGGTGTTGTATTTGTTTATTTCTAAATCTGATATAGTAAGACTCCTTGATGTTTGATATTCAAGAAACTGTTATTTGCTGATGTATTTTAAACAATTGTGTATAAGATATAATCATCATTGAGAAATCTAATTTCAATTACCTGTGCCGGTTGTTAAACGGAAGAAGGCGTAACTCTCGTCTAGTCTGGTTTGATGGAGATGAAAGTTTGAAGCAAAAAACCTGGTTGGGTACAGTGGGGTGGGTTTTTCTAAACGGTTTCCCCCTCTCCCTACACGCCAATTTAGGCAAACTTCCTCTAAAGCCGCTCTATGTGGATGTGTATATGTGCACAAGAAAACCCATACATTATTCGACATAGATGACTACAAACACCATTGTATTGTTTTATCATCAACCTGAGAGTTTGAAACAGTGGCCTGCTTTATTCAAAATACAAGGTGTAATCTTATGATGGTTTCAATCATTAATATTATTTATTAGTATTCTATCAGATATAATTTAAGATAATATGGACCATATTTTAATTATATATGGAAACTTCTTTTTTAAGTTTTATAAAAAAAATCAAAATTGAATCTCAAAGTATTTGTCATAGTATTATATTAAAAGGGGGATAAGTCACTTGGACTTAAAAGCCAATAGAATGTATATATCACAATTAATTATCCACTTTCTTACCATCTGTTCGCAAGTAGTCGTTGAGAATTTGAAAAAGTGGAAAAGAGTCCCATGTGTCAGGTGGCTGTTCTGCTAGTACTTGGTTCATGTCGACAGCAAATAAAGACCAGAATATTTCTGCATGTTCTACCAGAAGGTCACTGAACCACGCAAACGCCTGCAAATAACACATGACTTGGTTTAGACAATCAAGTTATCCAATTAATAATTAGTAGAAACCTAATATTCGACACAAATTTACACGCTTAAATAACAAAATATATAACCCTTATAAAATTAACTTACAACATATTATATGTACTTGTATATTTATATATACATGAAAATATATATCTATACACATATTTTAAAAGTTCTTCATATTTAATTAAATTATGAGGTATATATATATCTATACACATATTACACATATTATGAAAGTTCTTCATATTTTATTAAATAATGATTTTTTATATACATATATATATATATATATTTACTTCGTTTATAAAGTCATATATATACTACTTTAAAAATTGAGTAATTTATATACTTTATTTACTTTATTACTTTAAAAATAAAGTAATTGATATATATATAAACATATATATACATATATATAAAGTACTGTATTTAAAATATATAATATAAGTAAAGTAATATATATATATATATAATACAATATAGTTAATACGACAATAATACATATTTAAGTATGTCATTGATATTTTTTGCTAAAATAAAAACTTGAATGCGTTTTCCCTCCACTCATCTTCATTGAAGTCAGTCCAAACATTTACTTACCTTAATTTAACAGCATAAAATCAAATGCTCATTTCAAAACTTTTACATTTTGGCAACAGAATATAATGTCATCATCTAGGTTTAATTCAAAACATTGCTTTTTAGAACGTAATGAAACTTGGTATTTCACTTGTATAGAAATATTTAAAAAAAAACTATAAATTATGTTGTTATCAATAAGGATAACAGTATTCAAATAAATTAATAAGCTATTTCCCTATTTGAAAACCAAGCTACAAATTATCATATAAGTTTTAAATTACGAGTATTTGTCTATTGAAATAAAAGTGTTTCTGTAAACAGAACCAATTTTACTACCCCTTTGAAATAAATGTTGTTAATGGCTTAAATATGAGCAAATTATACCTTTCTTCATGTAGGGAAGTAGGTATTTGTATCCATTTTAATTCAATTTTGATTATGATAGATCTTTATCAGGCCCTATTTGATTTTATCTTCATAGCCATACAAAATTTTCAAACTACATATCCAGGATAATATGTTAAACACTTGTTAAAATAAAAATAAAATGTATTTTACACTAGAATATTGAAACCATACTAAACTTCAAAACAAATATCAAGAGAAACGTGCCAAGACAAATATATAACCGAACTGAACTTGCCCACAAATATGCTTGGATCTAACCTGACTGTGATCTAAACTAGCTTCATCCAAACTTTACTTAACCTTTACCTAATATAGCCTAACCTAACCGAAATATGTACTAACATAATTCTTAAAGTGTATCAATTTTTTTTTTGCAGTATGCTTGCCCTTTTTAATTCCAACTTTCCCAAATTTGATGTGGGGAAGGTTAAAACTAAGTAGGGTGTATTACCATTCCCTGGTGACCTGGTGACTGCTAATCAGCATTACTATATTTTCAAATTTTGCTGAAAACTCTAGTGGAAATAAACCTTCACTGGAGTTTAAACTTTCGCTGTAACATAAACATTTTGGGAAAGAAATCTCAAATCCAAACAGAAGTAATACACTATAAAATTCTAATTTTAAAAACCTAATTTCAAATTAGAATTTTACCAGCTTCCTTGTAGAAACAAGGTTTCTGGATTACTTATAGAGTCAAGGAGTTTAAATTACTTGTAAATACAAGTTTCCCAAATTATTTTGTTTTTGACATGCTGTTGAAAAATATTGTTTACACTACTAAAATCAAAAAATAATTTATCATATCATTAAATATTATTTGATACAGGACATGTCAATATTAAAAATTCTTATATTATGGATTATGAGTCATCTCTCTATACAGCATTTATAATTTCATAAGATCTTGGAGATTTAAATTTACATAATATTTCTAAACATGAGCTAGTGTTTTGAAAGTGTGTGGTGTTCATTAAATTATATTTATAAAACCCTATACGAAGTCCTCAATGTAACTTGAATAAGTAAATAAATTAAAAATATGTTGTTAATCTTACAAGGCTTATTGTATAAGCTATTTACTAAAATTTTAATAAATGAAATATCCTATGGAAATGACTGCTCTTAGTTCAATGCATGCAGTCGATGTTATTTTACAGACTCTTAATGCAAGACGAGTTATTAAAATTAGATCTTAGTACTTCACTTATAGTGAACTCCAAATCACTCTTTCCTACCTGTGTTCGCACCATGATAGTACTAAGAAACTGGGATTCAAACACATAAAGCCACCAAATGTGTTTATTTAGTTTTTCCTTGTATGGATGAAATAAAGATTCAGTGCTGTCAAGGACATATTATCTATTAAAAGCCGGGTGTCAAAGCCATCATTCTTAAGAAGTAATTTTAAACAAGTTTTGATTACAGTCAAGCCCAAAAAATTAGGGGTCAGGATGGGGGGGCATTGACCCCTGAGAAGTTTAGGCCTGGGATGGGGGGCAGAGATAAAAGAAATGGGGAACACAAAAGAACAAAAAGGAAAATAGGATAAATGTTAGCGGGAGAAGGAAGTTTTCTCTTTTTAGGCAAACTCCGGTAATAGGCTTGAAAAAATATATATATTTAATATTTCTTAAATGTTAACAGTCATATAAAATGTCTTTTCCAGTTTTTATATGTGTATATGTGATTAGAAAATTCATATGGTGAGAAATTGTTTGATGTTAAGTTGTGCAAATCGGTGCCAAACCACCAATGTGAAGATATTTATTTACTCATCAAAATGTTATTCATATTTAGAGTGAATAAATTGGCCCGCAACGGTAACTGCTTTGTTTAAAATGTGTCAAAAAAAAAATGGTGTCATAGGCCATACCATCAACCACCACTAGCAAGTATGGGGATCTTTTTAAAATGAATTGAAATAATTCATTATTTTAAATAAAATAAGGTCATTAGAATTATAATAATTTGGAATTTTTCAGCTGTATGCAAAAGATGACACAATACAATCACTGACAGCAGAGTTTAATATTAAGAAATATATATGTTAAAAAAATATATATTAAAAATGCTATACAAAACAAGTCATCTCTCTTTTATCTGTCATTAAAAATCTTTAATAATATTTTTCTATGTCATTTCATAAGAATTATTTTAATAAGATACTTTAATGCAATATCTGTATTTCCAAAAAATTTAAAAATGTTTTTAAATCAAATTAAAAAATAAATTAAATATGAAATAAAATTTCCTTGAGATTTGATTAGTTTGTTAGTGAGTTTAAATAAAATAGCTCTATTTTTAAAATAAACAGATAATACGATCTAATTGTAAGTTATATTTGTGAAATAGCTATACTCTAAACTTTAATATGATTGTTATCTGACTTAAAAGCCATCAGGATTATGTCTGAGATTTTTTCATCTGTTTATTTATTAACTTAGGGTATTTAACGTGCACTTTCTAGACAGAATTATTGTATAAGAACATGATTTAAAATTAAAGAACAGACACAGCATCAAGTAGCCCAGCCATTAATTCATAGCTGTGTAATGGGATATCACAATTTCACCAATGCTACATTTTTTGTTATAGTATTAATCGAATCCGAAGCCCATAGTTCAATGAACCAGTTTTAAATATATATTATCATTAAAAAAACTGTTGAACAAACATTAATTTCAACTGAGTGGCACGATTTATCAATACTGCCGTTATCTTTAACAGAAAGGACACACAGGAGGGAGTACAATTGTGGAGACCGATTTGTACTATTAAACTTTTATCTTAGGCACATATCTTATAGTAAAAAAGTATTTAATATAAATATAGCCCAAAACAGTGGAGACTTACATACAATAAAATACATACAATATTGTTATTCAATTCAATGTTTGACTAGAAATTAGTTGTGTACCTAGGTTTACTGGTTAACCGGGTGTTACATATGATCTTAAGTGATAATATTCCATTTTTCGTACTTGCCCTAAAGTGGGCACATTTCAATGGTCAAAAATGAAACTTTTAAAAAATTAGCTTACGAGTATTTTGAATTAAATGTGTGTGATTTACCTTGTGAATTCAAAGATATATTAAATCCTCCAATTTATTTTGATTTTGTTTTGTGGACAAATTCTGCCACCATATATTACATTAATTAATCACTATCACATAAAACATATTCAAATAACTTTAGTCAAATGGCCCTAGGAATAATACTAGTTTTAATATTGCATTCTTGCATTCTTTATTCACTATTTTAGACAGATAAAGTCAATTTTTACAGATATAAGCTAAATATAATGTTCATTTTCCCATACTGGCTAGTAGGTATGTAATTTTCAAATGTTCCAAAAGTATTTTCTACAGTGACCCTAATATCGATCTCTCCTATGTCAATTATTAATAAGGATGATATCTTAATCATTAAATAAATGGAAATGTGAACGTCCTAGATGAAGGGTGATTTCATAGAATATGTTATAAAAGAACCGTATTAGTTATGTTTTCAATAAAATATGTGTGTAATTAATTGATAAATATGTGTAAAATATGTAAAAGCAAGTAATACAAAAATGGCATTCTATAGTCTTAACGAAATACACATAGCATGCACTAAAAATTAGAAAGCTTTCTAAAAATGTGCGTTCAATATGTGAATAAGATGTGAATGTATATATACTTACTTTGTCCTGCTCAAAAACAAAAGAGAAACAAAAGAAGTTTTAGAAGTTGTAACACATATTCACAGAACATACATAGCACAAACAAAATACAATCATATTAACAATAGGTACATTCACTGATGCAAAATGCAACAAGAAATAATATATACATTTATATTTTAAAATGATGATCATGAATATCTTAAAACCATTATTACATGCAATCTGTTCTAAAACATAAATAAATGGTATATGTTTTATGTAGCAAATAATACTTGTGTGTGTGGAAAAAATATTAATGTGTTTCAACTGGTCTCATTCTCAAATTAGATAAAATTGTAAGGTAAGAGCTCAGGGCAAAGCCTTCTTGTTGAGTCAAATTGGGTTAGTACACCTGATCCTGGATAAAATCTTATTATTCTTCTGGCAAAAGCAAAATAGAATAAACTCAATATTTATATAAATGAAAGGAATGATCCAATCAACTAAATAATATAAAACCATTGGTATTGATATGCTCTTAATATCTAAGGGATTAAAAGTTATTATTTATTTTATGAAATATATAGAATAAATTCTGCATTTCATCAAGTTTATGGCTATTCCAATAAAACAATCCTTTTCCCTGTATATATGCTATGTTTAGTTAAATTTTGTTTGATTGATAGCAAGACCAAATATATACATTTTTCTGGACTTATAATAACACAAATATCAGATATAAAATTTTAAAACATAGACTCATGACGAGTATCACTGAGAAACTTTAACAACTGAAGGAGTGCAAGGAACAATTAGTATATGCCAAGTGTTTCTGGATGTGTTGTACATATTGGTTATTGTAATGATTTATAATGAAGGAAATGATTTCAAGTAATTTATTAACCAATGAATGTGACAAAGAGTCAGTGATTTAAAAAATAATAAACATACTTAATTTTAAAAACAATTAGTTTGTTTGTTACAAGTCGGTGGTTGATGTGATACTTGAAACAATTTTCATCATTAATAATATATACGCTTCTCACGAAATATTTAAAAAATGTTTTCTACAATATCGTAATGGCGTTGTGTGGAACCTGTGCTGCCACCTCTTAGACAGCCCCTGAGACTCTAGGAGCAACTACCCCTAGCGCACATGTAGAAAGCTAACCACACTTATTACTACCAAACCTACCTAGGTGCGGCAACATTAACAAAAACACAATATTCTATAAAACCGTGATGTTTATTTTTGCTATCATAATGAGAATATTTAACGTAAATAAGTGAAGTTGTTGTAGGTATAAGAGTTTATTTATTTAGATGTTATGATGTTATTTTGGCTTTTATTGCGTGAGATCAGTGGAAGGCGGGGTGCAACCTCTCTCTGATAGTAGGTTCTTGTCCAATAAAGATCCAATATGTTGTAGTCTAGATGAGTAAAAATTAAGAATCTAAATAAGCAATGTGTTTTATATTCTTGTCTGGAGATGTTGCTGGGATCCAGACAATCATTACCATACACGCCTAACATTTTACTGTAAATTTCACTTGGACTCTTTTCTTTTGCCCAGAAAGAATGGACTACATACCCCTCGTTGCTCTTCCAATGTGGATGGCAATAACACAAGCGACATCTTAGATCAGTAGTTCACGCCTCTTCTGTCAAGGCAATACATGATTGAGCCAGCGAGATTTGTCACTCAATATTCAAATTACTCATCTTGCTAATGTTCAACATCCGAGCTATAATAGCATTGCGCCAAAAAATTGTTATGCATTACTTTTCGAACTGCCCTCGTACAATACAATTAGCTAACACCACCAATTTGTAAACATTATCATTAATGAGTCAAGGAAATAGCTCAAAAGAAAATAGCATTATCTGAATATATAATCATGTAGGCTTAAAATTTTGGTAACCTGACTCTTGTTTAAAATAAGTTATGCCATCGCAGTAAGAATAATTAAGGACAGATAGAAATAAATAATGAGATACAGTTGTGAATTTATTAGTCAATCCTTGGGATGGATATTTAAGAAATGATGACTAGTAATAGAAATATTAACTTCATATTGATTAATAACATATTACTAACATGATGGAGTAGATGAGTCTTGTTATTGATTGTTTAGCTCTTTCAAGATTCAATTTTTGTCTAATTTATTATATTTTATAAAGGCAGTAGCATTAGATTTTTACTATGTGCTGTGGGTCTAAGTTTCGTTTAAATAGTGAAAATTAAATTCAAGCAATTAAACCAGGAGTTGGCAACTTTTTTGGGCCTTGAGTTACTTGAAAACTCGTAAAATATCCCACAAACATTATTTCTTCTGTAAAGTGAGCTTGGCATGAATGCCCAAAATGTTTTTATAAACAAATTAGTGAATATGCCTAGTTAAAATTGGTTTGGGTGGATTAAAAAGATTCAGTCTAAAATCACCTAAATCAAAGGAAAAATGACAAATACAGCAAAAATCACTTAAATATTGACATAAACATAGAAAAAATAGGCTTCTAAAATACTCTAAAATCATATGGGTAATTTCATGTCTAAAATATAATAAATAATGATATTAATAATGATAATAAATATATATGGATAGATCATAAAAACAACACCAAATATGTGACTAAAATCACCTAAATAGAGACATAAACATGGTTAAAATAGGCAAAACATAGACATAAACATGGATCAAATAATATGAATAAAGACAAATATGTAGTTAAAATAATCTCAACATAGTCAAATACTTGACTATAATGGAAAATAGAAATAAACTTGGATAAAATCATTTGAATTTAAAAAAATCATGACTAAAATCATCAAATACCCAATAACAATGCCTCAAAATAGAGTCAAAACATGATTAAAATAGGCTAAACATTGACAAAAATGTGGCTAAAATTACCTAAATACAGAGAAATCTGTGAATAATAAAAATTCCTCTAAATAGACACATAAACATAGCAATAATCATAGTGATAATAACAATTAATTAACTGAATTCAACTAAACATAGTCAAATACTTGGCTAAAATCAGTTGGCTGAAAACAAATAATTAGCCGAGTAAGGATAAAGATTAGGCTAAAATCAGCTAGATAAGCTTGGATTACATCAGATGAGTATGGAACAATAATGGGATAAAATTAATTGAACGATAAAATTATGGCCTGAATAATAATAATAATAATATAATAATAATAATATATAATAATAATAATAATAATAATAATAATAATAATATAATAATAATATATAGTAGGCGAGTAGAATCCCATAAATGGAGCCATAGATATGGGTTGAAATTCACACACCAACTACCCTGAATGATAGCAAGTTTACCTCGATGGGTTACATTATGGTCTCACTAATAAAATAGGGCCAGAGTGTAATCGGTCAAACTAAGAGTGCTACTTTTCAGGGTAAATGGAGTGTACATAATATATACATTTACAGATTAAGTAATCTCACATGGGTGCAAGATTCAAGATGTGGTTAAAGTGAGAGATATGTTACATACCGAAAAAAGTTAAAATGTGGAGTGGAAAATACCTAAAATAATCTATTTAGTAGCTGGAGTCAAAGTTTAAAAAATTAAACCTTATTGTTCTGATTAAAGTATAAAGATTAAACCAATATATTCTAATTTTATTAAAATATCGAGGGTTGTCAAAACATATGCTTAAGAATGGATGAATATTCTAAAATATATTATATTTATAGAATTTTGACCTTGAGTTTACACATTTAGTAGAGATGAACTAGAATTGTATTGCAACCTTGTTGGTGGATTTTTTTTTCACTGCGTCTTACTACCCGTTCGGGTTATATGCTTATGTACTAATTATGCTAATCGTTTTAGAGATTAGAAAGGTTATATTTGGGTAAGTGTACCCACATTTGGGTAGAAGAAGAGTGGAAAACAATTTTGGAAAAACCATTCTCAGTACACTCGATCAGGATTCGAACCTCAATCGCCCCATCATCAGCAGTCTAGTCAACTGTGCGAATACAACCTTAGACCATGTGGCCACCAAAGCTGATTTGGCGGAATTGGAATGATGTGTTCAATGTGTTCATACAATTTTTGGTCTTACGTGTTCTCTTCGAGGACTGTGAGCACAAAGTAAACAAATTTATCTGTATAGTCTAAAAAGTACCATTTGAGAACTCTAAGATTATTCTGGTCAATTTTATTCGCCAAATCTGAAAGTGAATGGATTTTAAAATTAATTTTATTTTGCTTTTTCTTAGCACCACGTCTTACTACTAGTTTGGATTAAATGCTTAGAATTCAGTAGTTATCTTAATTAAATGCATCTAACCAATACAAATATATTAAGTTGTACATTTTTACCTCCAGTCTTATCGAGTGATTGATAATAATTCCTTTACAAATATATTTTATTCATTGATAAAGATAAATTGTTAATTATAAATGGATATTAATATACAACTATTACAATTTATAGAGTGGCTTAGTGCATATAATTGAGATTACATTAAAGTTATCTATACATAAGAATTTAAAAAGCATATAATTCTATGTGAAGGAAAAGTAAATATTCTACATTTTGGATCTTAGTACTGGAATCTAATGTGTAGATAAATAGAAAGTAACTATGCCTCAACCCATTCCAGCAAAAACCAACAAGATAAGGAAATAAGCGTCCGCTTTGCCTATGTGTCACTAGTTGGGATTATCTGACCCTCTGTCTAGGCATGGCATATTATGTTCTTCTAGTTGGTGAACAGTTAAAACAAGAAATTTCATAAAGTAGACATGTAACTTTTTTTATGTAATAATCAATTAGGACACATTCATAAAATTAACGAGTGGAGTTGTTAAAAAAAAATAATCTAAATACTTACATTGTGTACTTCAAAATTTGATAAAATCAATTATTGGGGTATAAAAAAAGTAAAGTTTGGCCTGAAGGTGGTTTGCCCAAAATGGTTTTTCACTTTCCCATCATACAAACGTGGGTACACTTCATTTAAAATCAAACTTTTTCCACATTAACTAATTAGTACATATATGTATAGCTTGAATGGGTAGTAAAGTGCGGCACTAAAAGCTAAAAAAAAAAAAGAATAAACACTTATATAAGTGGACCTACTAATAGCTACAAGTTCTTTCAAGAGGGAAAAAAAATTGTGTTATTGAATAAACAATCAGATATCATCATAGTTATTAAAAACTTACTAATATAGATATTGGAAATCTATGTTTTGCAACAAAGTTTATCTACGTGTCCACAAATCTTGGAGATAAAATATTAACAATATCGGATCAAAAATGGCATGTTTTCATTTTTTTTTAAATAATAAATTAACACATCAATAACTAGAACCACTCAATTTAACACATGTTATCTTTATGACATTCCACAAAATTTATCGAACGATTGGCATTGTTTTAGTTATAATTGTAGGTGTATATCTGTGAATAATCTTAATGTGTTTAAAAATGGCTTAAATTTTACAGTACTTTGGCAATCAGTGAAAATTTTTGGTATCTTTGCTTCAATATTTCCATTGAACTCTAGGCACTTGTCGTACTTTATGCTAGAGGTGGTTTGATTAAATTTGTTCGATTGTATGAATATGAAGGTTTGACTCTTAATATTACAACTAGTGGAATTTACTATTGAAATTGATATTTTAGAAAACATTAGAGAGTACATTACCAAAGCAAAATTGTGAAATAGTTAATGACGACACTATTATTGTTGACTGAGAACTAACTATATTCTAAACATACAACTAATTATTGAGAGTTGAGACCAACCAAAACACATTTGGCCACTCATATACTATGGTGTAAGCTTAATGTAATAAGGAGATAACAAGCCTATAAGTTTAAATTATATATTTAAATGGTTGCTATTAACTAAACACTGTTTTTCGTAGAAATGGCTATATGAAAGATTTTTTTCTGCCATAGCTAGAATTGCACCCCTGAGCAAAAAAGTTATCTGATGTTTCTCTTAATCTTTTACACTGAGGCAAAGCTAACCCTTTGACACCCGACCAATATTAGTCTTCATCCTTCATTCCTCTCAAGTCTGTATTGTTGCTCCTCCCCCATCCTTAACTGATATACCATTTGGCTATTTGTTTATAGTTTATATGGTTTACTTAAAATCTAAAATGTCTAGAAAATAACTACTTTTGGTGATATGACTTAATTTGTTCTAAACAAATTGAATACATTTGTAAAATGGCTTAGTTTAGTACTGTATCACAAGATAGTATATTGCAACTGCTTTGCATTTACCATAGTAAATACCTAAGCCCGGTAGAATATCCAAAAGCGAGACAAAATCCAAACCATGATATCAAAGTTGATACTTTAAGAAATATAGCAACTGAACTCTTTGAAATCACTACCTATAAATGCGTAGTTTTGTCAATGTTTTTATGACAAAAATAGGAAATTACCTATTAGACAGCAGTATTTTTTTATTTACTTTTTTTTTAATTAAAGATCACCCAGAAAGATATGTTTAGGCAAATTGACTTTATTGAACCAAATTAGCTAAAAATAAAAGAAGAAAGAAAATCCACACAACGCAATTTTGATGAACCAAAAAACTATCATCATACTAAGTCTCCTTAATTAGAATCGGAATTATCTTTGCACGATTAAGCTAAGTGTATTACATAACCTTCCACTTCCATAGCTAGTTAACAATGTCTTCAAATGAGATTGCATAGCTATCATGTATCTGATAGATCAGCATCAGCTATTGTTTCAGCTGTTTTGAAAGATGTTGGAGTGATAATGACAAAGGATTGCTTGAAAGTAATCTATACAAATAAAATTAGATGAATTTGTCAAAAAACTTGCCGTCCTCTCAATGAGGAATTTCAAACCTTGTTAAATTCAGAAAATAGAAAAGATAAGACTTCAAATCAAGAAAAATAAGTGTAAAAGAAAAACATTATCTTTCTTATTGATGAACCAGAATCTTTTTATTTTGGCAACATTACACTAGTTTCTGGATCGGGAGAAATTATTGCAAGAAGCCTTTTGGATTGCTCTTTTGAAAGCAACCTAAACAAACATTGTGATGTTTGGTGAACTCGAATGTAATCTACCAGCAGTCAAAATTAGCGATTTAAGTAATGATCAAGCTTATTCATATGAAATATGTCAAGTTATTTCATGTGCTATGTGTGCTTTTAATCTGTCTAATAGTTGCACAGGGAACTGGCTAATTTTAAGTTGTCCACAGAGGCCAATATTGTGATGATACTTTATGTAGGAAGTAATAATCCTTCTTCAATTCTAAGAACTTTGGCTGAATTTATAATTAGAGTTTATAGGCTGATGTGGTTTGAAATAAAAGTGCATTCATCTTGTAAATATAGTAACTAGCACGTATTTAAAATTGTACAACTATCACAAAACTTGAATGATGAGATAAAAACGGTGGTGGATAATGAATGTAATACGTGTTGCTTAATTTGGCCACTCAGAAAACATCCTTTTATCTATGATAACTGATCATCGCCAATGTGTTAAAAAAACTTTGACTGAGACACTTTATTAAGGCTATAAAACGACAAAGACTGGATGTAAGATGGTTTGTAGTTCCCAAATTTAACTTCAAGGCTAAAGGTTATATTGATCTAATTTACAGGGATGAATGTGATTTTACATCGTCTTAAATCCTTAATGAATGAGAGCACTGTACCAAAGGTCGGGTTTATCCATTTTCCTTGTCCTACACAGGCAGTAAAGAGTTGTGTAAAATTAGTTACCAAAGCGTCTTCCTCATTGGTTGGTACAGATGCCATAGATAATTTTTTTTCAAACAATAATTATTTTTCCTTATTGGGTGCATTTTGGTATTTTTAACTAATTTGGCTTACTTTTATTAAATGAGAGCTATCGAATTATTATGAAATGTCATATTTAGAGTTGTTAATAGTAAATATTAATAGTTTGGTAGAGGGCAGAAGATGTTAAATAAAAAACAAAAATATTGACAGTATTTAATAGTAAATGCAACTTTTGGTTGCCATTATAATTTTGAATTAGGATTTTTTTTAAGTTGATTTTGACTTAGTCTATAAATTTAATTTTGGTTCCTGAATGTGTTTCAAGAAATTAATGTAATTCGAGTGTTTGTTGAGCTTATGTCCCATTTTCATACTAGGCTTAATACTTACTATGTGTGCTATGTTATTTTAGAGTTATTCCACCTTAGGAATTGGTCTTAATTTAATGAGTGGAAGCATTTACCAGCTCTCATAACCTATTAGGGTTTCTACTAAATTGTCCTTAGTTGCAGTGTTTTTATTTACTCTAGAAAAGGTGTCTCGTACTAAAATTTCCAACTTGCTGTAATTGCTGTCAAGTTTCAAAAATTCCTCCCTCTCCTCAGGTGACTATATAACTAGACTGTGAAGTATTTGTTTTAAATGGATATACTGTACATGCCTTATACTTTTTTAATTTATCATATAAACAGAAAGTATTGTGATACTGAAAATGTATGGCTTAGAGAGAATCCTTACTTTTATGTAATCCAGAAACAAAAAATGTGGATTTTATAAATATGTATGTCCCCATGCCTGTCTGTCTGTCTGTCTGTCTGTTCTGGGTCTAGATCCTAAATAGTTTGATGGATTCTGTTCAAACTTGATATTTAGATGTTATTGCCCAGGATTTTTTTTAACCTAGCTCTTAAATTAAGGTTAATTTACTGATGAGCAATTTTTGATGATTTCAAATATTTTGAAAAATGCGATCACAATATTGTTTAAAATAGATATCTGGTTGGACCTAGTGTTTGACCTGATAAGAAACAATGTATAATTTCTAGTGGTGGGAAGAATCATTTAAAAGTAGTTTACAACAAGTGTTTTAGATACTTTAAAATTTTTGATAATGCTTTTAAAGATTTTGTTTTATAAGTACATCCAGATATCATATAATACAAATACTGAACATCTCTATATTAATAACACAAACGAAGGTGTGAAGAGCTATAGTTCAGGTGTTAAGCGGCATGGTGTGGTAAATGACCATGAAATTCAAATCTAAAATATGTAAAATGTAAAATATTTAGAGGGTATATCTTTGCATAGGGATAATTTGACACTTAACAAGCACTAGTTAAATAAATTAATAGTTGTCCGTCAGTAAAAGTTTACAAAAAAATTTCAAATAATATCGATCTCAGCGTGTAACCTGAACGGGTAGTAAGATGCGGTGCCAAATATAATAATTAAAAAAGATCTGTCTGTCCTATATCTGCGCCCAGCAATCTCAAATTTAGTGAAGTCTTATATTCTCAATTTTCAATATTTTTCTCTTGGTACGGAGAAACCCCCCTCCCCCTCCCACACAGACACACAGACACACAGACAACACAGACACACACACACACACAAACACACACACACAACCACTACCACCTCTCCTGAGTTCTAGGTCTCCAGGAAAAAATATTTGTCATGATTAGCTGTGTGTTTAATATTAAAAGAATGTAATGTCCTTGTCCAACCAAGATATTACAGGTACAAAGGAATCCTTAGGATTATTGATATTGGGGAGGTATTCCCCCCTATATTTTCTACCAAATCATTATTTTGGGTGTGAGGGGAATACTTTTTTCCTCTTCCACTCTGGCACCTCCCCGATTATTTCAAATTAGGAAAATGAATTTTCCACTAAAATTGCTTTCATTGAACACATATTATTTTTGTATGTAAGATTTTCTGCTGGAAACAGAAGCCTATTCTAACTAATTCACTATGATATCTTGGGTCTATTATATACTGAGAGATGAATCCTCCTCATCGTTCGGCAAGCTTTCTTATGCTTTGCTCCTTTGGCTTGGTTTGCTGATGAAGGTGAGAGGGTTGTTTTCCATTTATCCTTAAAGCAAATGTGGTTACATTTCCTCCAAAGTCTACCTTCCTTAACCATGCCTATATAGCAATTTGATTGCTTAGTGAATGTAGACCTTAGATTATGTATTTGATTGGTCAATTTATATTACATTTTTTAAATATTCGAAAGGTTTTTGAATAGTTTTTAAAATTAAAAATAATGAACTTAATTCATATAATTTAAACAATTTCAATGTCTTTGACAAACTTGATTAAACTCATCTTTAAATAGGTTTTTAAACACACATTCAGTCTATAGCAACAAAACCTTTTATTTTATTTATATTATATCAATACGGCATTAACTTATCTTATACATTGACATCTTATTTGGATGCATTGAAAGATATGGGGTTGATGTTAAATGGGTTACATATTGGAAACGAACGTGTTCAAAGCAACTGGTGTTGGAAGCGACCACAAAAACTTTCGTGTTCAGAGCAAACAAATATGTTTTTAAAATTAGTCCAAGCGAATGAGTTAGGTATGTTTCCAAAATAACATGTAAACAAAAGAATTAAAACAATAGCTTTCTTATATCAATCTTGTTCATTATTAGCTATTTGAGTGCTACTGTGGTAGAAATAAACTGTACCAATATCCTTGCCATATCTAGTGCTTAACTACCCCATTCAATTAATATGGGCAAGAGGATTGGTATGGTTTATTTCTACTACCGTTAGTAGTCAATTTGATTTACAAGCATAGGTCACCTGTTCCTCCCCTAGGGCTTTGCACCAATCATAGAGGAGTGTTTTGAAGGCAAGATATTTATGTTAATTTAGTTAATAATTGGCTATTCGAGTGTTAATAGTCAATTTGATAACATCATAACCGTTTTAATGTTTGTTTTGTGTATTTCAATGAAGCTGTCTAAGCCTTTGCTACTGGCAACGAGGATTGGTAAGCCGTTATTAGTGGGTATGTATATTGAGTACATAGAAGGACGGCCACATATTACATAGCTGTTTGTCAAATAAAAGAATAAGTGCAAGGGTGGAATCCAAACCATTCTGAACCACATAATCACCGAGGTCATACAACACAATTCTTGTATGCCAAATGTGGCTGAATAAGAAGTGAAGAAAACTTTATTCAACTCTAAGAAAAGAGCTAGGGAAGAAGTCTCAGTTCCAGTGAATGTAATCTAGGAGGAGATCGGTAAAATCCATGCTCAGGGGTTTGAAATGGTAGCAAAAGTTAGTGAACTATGATAATAACAAAGGCAAGATGTGTCATGACAGGAGAAGTGTATTGGGTGCGGACTAAAACCCTGATGGACTTTTACAGACGCCTAACGAGACGAGTTTCCTCATTACTGACAGAGTATTCGAGCCAAACAAGAGAATACTAGTTTTCAGCTGGGAAGATGCCCAAGAATTACCAATAGAAGGATTATCTTTTTTTTCGATGGAATGTTTAATAGCTGTCCAAAACAGTTCGCCCAACTTTATACCATCCATGTTGATATAGGTAGCACCGAGGATGAGACCAACATTTGTCCTGTTCTGTTTGCTCTGCCACCAAAAAAATCAGAGACTAAGTATGTAATTCTTTTAGCCTTGACAAAAGAATGGTGCTTTGAATGGTCTAGACTTATTAGCAAACAAAATTTTGAGCTAGCAATATTGTCAGCTGTGAGCAAAGTTTTCCCTGATCCTACCATTTCAGGCTGTGGGTTTCATTTTGGTCAATGCTTATGGATAATAATACAAACCTTGGGTTTAAATGCAGAGTCCAGGGAAAATAGAGACATAAGGGAGAGATTGAAACAGTGTGCAGCATTACCATAACCTCCAGTGGATCTAATTGGATACGCCTGACTAATTATCATAGAAGATGCTCCAAATAATGATAATCTAGAAATATTTTTGGATTATTTTGACGACCAATGGCTAGAAACCCCAAAAATTGCAGTACAAGTATAGAATGTAAGTCTCCAATGCCATATAACAAATAAATCCGTAAAGGGTTCGAATGCGAACTTAATTCAATTGTGGGTAAAAGGGAACCTAATCCTTTTTGTAAATAAATTGAAGCAGGCAGCGTTAAAGATGTCTTTCCAAATTAAATCTAAGGAATTTGGTGAACCTGCAAGAAAACCGCACAAGACCTACATAGAACTGGATAAAAGAATTGATAACATATTCTGGGACTTTGAAAAGACGAAGTATTAAGCTACGTGAAGAAATTAGATTAGAATTTTGTACTTATGTTTAAAAATTAATGGAAATATTCAGTGATGAATTGTGATAGAATTTCAGCATAGGTTGGTAGTCGAGTATTTTTAAATGAAAATGGGAACACCGTCGCCCCCTTCACTGGAATTTTCAAAAGAGGAGTCCGAATCTTATCAGGATGAATCTCCTAAAAGTACCCCTAACAAATTAATGAAACGCAGGCATAGTGGCTATAGAGGCACAACTCCAGTCAAATACTATAAGCAAGCATACCGCCAGGAATGGGAAAAAATGCCCGATTTAAAAGGTTGGTTAAGATGTGTTTCTGAGGAGTCAAAACTAGCATATTGCAAATCTTGCGAGAAAACTCTTCACACTCATCGCCTCAGTCTTCTCAAGCATACCTGTAATTTGAAACATACCAATACAGAAGAAAGACTATATGCCCTTGAGCAAGCCTCTAATAACTTTAGCACTTTCACAGCCACTTTATTGAAGTCTGTGTGAAAGTTGAAGGCAGTATAGTAGAAGTAGTCACATACACATTTTAACACAAATAGAATAATATTTCAGCATTGTTACCTTTATCAAACACAATGAAGAAAGAAGAGAGTACAGATAACACAAACACTGGATTACTCCATTTTGAATTTAAAGTAAAACTATTAGAAACACATTGTGCCAACTGTTTTTGGAAATAAAGATAAATTAATTGGCTATGGTTAGTATTTACGAGTATATAGACCTATTTAAAAAAAAAAAAAGATGTCACCTTTGTGCATTGGATTCGTCCCACATTTTTCCTCTTTCCCTAGGTGGGCTTTCTTCATCAAATTTACTCTTAGTAGTTTATTTTTCCTTTTTATTTAGTTTTATCAATTTCCTTTATTATAAAATTTTGTACTTATGTAAGTTATTATGAACATTGTACATTGTACTTATTGTATATAAGAATAAAAATAATTATTGAGAGAGATTAAATATATGCAACTTAACTCAGTAAAGCAATAGGCTAAGAATATAAAAGTAAAATGACTCATAACATAATGTGGTCACTTCCAACACACATGTTAAAAATCTGGTTGCATACTGCACAATTTTAGCTTGGCCGCTCTGAACATGGTTTCTTCCAACATGAAACGGTTAAATGCCATTGAGTAAATTACCACCGTGGTTCGTTATGATCTACTCGCGTCAACGTGTGTGTTGTCAAGGCCATCATTGGTTTAATTGGGCACAATTGGTTTTGGTTTTGACACAGTCCTTAGTTATGTTCTGGCATCTAAATGATGAAATAAATAATCATATATTTACTGGATTTGTTACAATAAGGTGAGCAATTTATTGATAGACATTTTTATTAAACAACAAATACACCATTAGTCAGCCTCGCATTTAGATATCACTTCCCCACCCTGTAAATTTAACATACATCACTGATACTATTTTATATGAGTTTTTGCTAATGTTGAAGCTAGAACTAAGAAAGTTTTATTAAGAAAATGCCATTGCTTTAGTGGTCTTTATAATCACACAGTGTGACACCCAGAAAAATTCCACACCCAAAGTTGTTTGTGTATTCGACTCCGAATCACCTAAATAACATTTTGAGAGGCGCTGGAGCTCTATTCCCACTCCCCGAGGTGAGACTCAAACTATCACCGATTAGTTTTAGAGCTTAAATGTTTTCAGTCTCCCCAAGGCCTATCTGAACAGATAGCTTAACCAATTTTTCCTTGGAGGCGAGAGAAAGAAATAACTAAATATAATAACAAGTTCAACTTTTGGGATAGAAAATCTTTTATTTATGTGTTTATTAAATAATATTTTATAAATAGTTATTAATGCCAAACACTGCTGAACTCGTTTCAATATTGAAATTTATATTCTTCTTCTCATCAAAAATATATATTCAATGTTCACTCTCAAAAAAAAAAAAGAGTGTATGAACTCATAGTTCAGCTATCCACATTATCCTTATATTGATTTTTACCAGCAGATTTTCTAAAGTGGATTTTTGCCGAAAAGGTAGGTGGACTGTATATTAAATTTTAATCAACATATCATCTTTTGAACACTTGGGTTACTGCTGGGTTTATAAAAGTTTGTCTAAAGACATGGACTAGCCCAGCCTCCATCCGGCTGGGAAACCTTTGGCCAATGCTTCTCACAACTCTGTTTGTCTGAAATATTTAATCGCAATACCATTTGTAGTAATAATACTAAATGTTTTCACTATGTCCTCAGATATAAATATTTTTCATATTATATTATGGTTTGTTGCACAAAAAATAAATCATAATTGGGATGGCAGTGAAAGTGCGTGTACAGAGAAAACCTTCTTGCTTGCAACTTTGGTTTGCATGGCATAAGTTCATATGCCCTGGTTTATGTTATAATAAAGAAATACTCAGTGATGGAAGTAAAGAGGGGACTAAATGGGAGGGAGGGAAAGAGAAATCTTAGTCAGCATATTGTTATGGACATCTAAAGTATGGATAGGAGAGTAGTTCAAGGTGGGAATCATGTATTGTGATTAGTTTTCATTGATGATAAGCAAATACTGAATGTAAGATTTAATCCTCAAAGTGTCACACCAGTCCAAAGGGAAAGAAAGCAATCTGGGGCGCCACTCTCCCTACATAATAAAGCAAGACCAAAAACAAAACATATTTTTAAATTCACAGCAATTTTCTCATATTTTTTCATTGCATAATGAAAAAGATAAATATATATAAAAAAAAGTGTTACATTATTTCCACATTTTATTGAGGAAATTAGTAAAATCATAAGAGCATCAACATGTGTCAAAAGCGCAACTATCTTAACATGTGCTCTGTGGCTTGCTGTCCCTACGCCACAAGCTCTGCATGCATCACAGGGTGGGTACCATGACAACTTAAAGTCAATGTCCTTATCTCTGCACTCGCCTAACACGTTATTTTGGCTGAGTTCAGGTGAGACCCAGTGATACACACTGCAGTCAGTCGTTTATTTGTATAGTCGAAAGTGCAAAGCTAACGGTTTTTGATAACTTGATTGAAAATGAAAGTTTCCTATATTAAAAAAAAAATGTTTTTTATCATAAGAAGCAAGTTTGAAATTAAAAACAATATAAGGCTAATGCCCAATTTTATCTTAAATTAATTCAGGTAAAAAAAAAGGTGCACCGAAATAGGGGAATTTAGGTATCGTTTCTATAAGAAACTATTTGATAAAAAGTCGTGGATATGTGGCTGTGAAGAAAGTAGCCCTTGATTTTGTTTTGTGTATATGTTATTTGGTCAAGAAACACCATAAGTGAAGACAGATTAAATGCTATGGCCATGTTCTCTATGTAACTGTCAATAATTTGTGAGATACCTGACTTTAACAAATTAGTAATAGAATCATTCATTTCAAAGAAAAATCTTGGATAAGATATTTCTTTCAAAAGATAAACTTACTGATACACTAACTCTTAAAGTATATTTTATGTATAGTGTTAAAGAGAGAGAGAGAGAGAGTTGTTATACTTTTATAACTTTATATCTTTTATTTACTTTTATTAACTTTATGCTTTTCATACTTTTTAAGTGTAGTTTGTAACAAATACATAAGGTAAGCTGTTTTCTACCTAATTGTATAATTTTAAGAGACTGCCCTCCCTTAAGATTTACTCACGAGCCGCCACTGCAGACAAATTATATACTCACCAAAATGATTAGACATGTATTTAATTAGAAAGGTTATCTAAACAATGATAACATGAATGAAACATGAACTATATTTGGACTCTTTTTAAAGAATATAAGCCTATCAGAATAGAATAGTTTCTTATATCGTTTAACATTAAAGATGTATCCAAAGAACACTGATTTAGTCTTTGAATAAAGTCAACCTTAATGAGTAAATGGTAAGATTGAATTACATCTTTAATCACCAATGAGTTTATATACATTATATATTAAATTTATAAGAAATGATAGCATTTGATATTTTTTTATTAGTGTATATTAAGTGTTAAGGCCAAGTCACCGATGGGAGGATAAAGTGAACATTTATTTTAAAGAGGCTGGGTGTCAGGTTAGAGGTTGAACGGAGGTGTCTGTTGGTCATGAACTTTTGAGTTCCTTGTGACCAAAGAGTTTAGTGTTTGATTCAAAAATGTGTGCTAGTAAAATATTTGACTTGATTCCTGATATTGGTTGACAGTTTCTTTCTTTATCCATACTATACTAATTTCAAGGAAGACTCCAATCATCTGTAGTGTCACAGTCTATATGTAATTTGATATTCTGTAAAAAAATGTCGTCGTGAGACAAACTGAATACACTTTCACGAGTCACCCTCTTGTACTAATTGTGGAGGATCCCAATGCCAAAGGATTCCAAAAAATGAATACTTTCAAATGAACTTGGGAAAATATAAGATGCGTAATGACAAATTAATCCCTATGTAGGGGTCACAATGTGTTGGCAGTAAACGGGACCACAATATAACTACGTATCCACAATTATTTAAGAAAATATTTTTTTAAACATTTTAGTGAAAAGTACCTAGCTCTGGTCATTTGAAAATAGAATTTCTTTTTAAATCTACACTTATGTTTACTCTTTACCACCATACAAAAATTGAATAAGATTTTTAATATTTGCCATGAGCATAAAATTAATAAATTAATCATTTTAATTTCTTCTATCAACTAATTTATGAAATGTTTTGATTTATTTACGCATTTTATGATTTGGAATAATAAACATAATTAAATTGAACAGTTCATAGTTCCTTCACAATAGAAACTTTGCCATGTATTAAAAGAAAGGGCTGATCTCCTCCGACCCAATGACATATATTTTGTCAGTAATGTTTGCCAATAGTAGCTATTTATTTACTTTATACATAATCTTTTTTTACTAATAAGAAATAAAAAAAAATATTTGAAAAAAAAGTTTTTTTTGTCACCACATATCCCTACATATTCCGGCCATACACACATGTACTAATTATGCTAATGTGTTAGGGATGAATAATGTTGAATTTAGAGGAAGCATATCCACATTTGCGTGGAGAGAGAGAGAGAGAGAGAGTGTGAGAGTGGAAGATAATTTAGGAAATAACATCCTCAGCACACCCTGACAAGTATTTGAACCCCAATCTTTCTGTCATCAGAAGTTCAGTATATTGTGAGAGTAAAGCCTAAAAGAATTCAACCACCAAAATGGGAAGTAGTAATATAGCAGTGTGATTTAGTTTTTAAAAATCACATTTTTTTTGTTTGTAGTAGTTAAAACCATGAAAGGTAAGATTGATTACCTTTCAGGGTAGACAAAAAATACATATTTATTTTTCACTAAATAGTATTAATGGAAGCACAAATTTTTTAACTAAACAAACGCAATGGTTAAAAAATAATTGAAAAAATGAAAATGGTGCCATTTTGAGAAGCACTATTTTAGAGATTAAACAGTAAAATTACAACATTTCTTATATGAAAATTTGAATAGCCTAATTGGAAGATAGTGAAGCATAAATTTGAATGACTGGGTTTCAAACTAAGCATAGTTTTAGTTATACTAATATGAAGATAGTAATAATTTTTTACCATATTACCAGTGAAAATTAAATTAAATCCATTTAAAATTGTAGGATTAGAACTTTAAGGAATGGATTTTTGCTATCAATAATAACTAAATGTAACTAGATTATTGTTATAATCAAATTGTCGTATTAATACTATATTTAAAACGTAACATCTGCAGAATAACATATTTGACATATGTATGAAAATATTTTAACATATTTGGTAAATACTACCTACAAGTATATGGCAATCATACTTTACTAATATCACCCTCTCTTGGCAATTTTAAAATAAAATATAAAAAATAATTGTATACATGTCTAGATGGAATAATGGTTGTTAAATTATTTTAAATATCTCAAAATGGAAGCTAATATTCAAAAGTGGTGACTGTAAAACACACCTTTTAGCGATAACATATGTTACCTCGGCCTGGTGTATTTAAAACTGTAAGAAAAGTGTCAAATGATGATGGGTAGACTATCTAATTCAAGTGGTTAAAATTATGACTATCTTTCACAAAGAGAGCAGTTTATTTTATCTTAAGCAAACCTTAAAAAAGTTAACCATTTTGTGAAGTGGACAGGAAACTGTTCGCCTTAATATTAGCATGATTAGAACTTAATCTTTATTCATAGGTTGATACATTGTATGTGTATTATATGTTAATATAATAAAGTTTCTTATATGTTAATATAATAAAGTTTCTTATAATAAAATATAAAAATCTCATAATAGTTGGATATTTTACTAAATATTTAATGCAGCTATGCTAGTGACAATATCATGTCATTAATTAAATACATAATTTATGATTATAATAAAAATGTATTATAATTGGCTATTACTTTTCCTAAAGTTTAACTCACCTTGCAGGCTCAGAGTGATTTCAATGTTTTAATCCATTGGTAATAAAAACTTAAATCTTATATAGCAATTTATATATAACTGTTTGATTGAAAAGATAAATAATAATGCTGTGTAAAAGTTAAAGAAGGCATTGCAGACTAAAAACTAAGTAAGCATTGCACATTCCATGCAACACTCACCGATTTGTAAGCCTTTTGTTCAACAGCCAACACGTGGACAGGAGAGAAGAGAGGAGAGACAAGACCAACAATTAGTAACAACCAGAAACATAAAATCATGTTAGGCCAGTCTACACATAACCTTTAGCAAGAAAATAATACAAATCATGTGACAACATCAACATTGAAATAGAACAGTTACAGCTAATCATCCTTGCTACAGTAAAGTAGTTTTTTAAAATGTTAGTCTACTATTTTATCCCAACACACGTTATTATTAATTATTTTTAAGTTATAACATTAAAAATGTGGTTTTAATAATAATACTATAGGACAGAGGCTCGCTAAGGACTAAGATTTTTTTTATTATATTAAGATTTTATTTTTCCAGGTAGTATTATTGGATAATGGAATTAAATGAGATGATAATTATATGATGGTGTTATGAAAGCTGAGATTATATGGTGATGATGAGAGAATGCATTAAGTCTTAGATAATGATATTAAAATATGTCAGAATAAAAATGATAATAAGGTTAGAACAAGGATAAGTCAGCTTTTAGGGCCTTGATTGACCTACAAACCTATCAACGGTCCAGTATATTGTCCAGTATATTGTCCAGTATATATCACCCAACATTTACACTCTCTTTTTACTTTCTCTCTATCTTACAGGTAGAGAAAGTATTGTGATCGTCAAAAAAATCGAAGTCGAGATTTTGATGAATTTTGACGTTTCATGACTTCCTGAATCCGAAAAAGTGGTTTTTGAATTTCCGTCTGTCTGTCTGTCTGTCTGTCTGTCTGTCTGTCTGTCTGTCTGTCTGTCTGTCTGTCTGTCTGTCTGTCTGTACCTCCAACTAGAGCCTAAACTATTTTACCGATTGAGCTGAAACTTGATATCTTGGGTTTTCATAGGGTTGCCCCGAGGGGTTTTTGGAATTGGACATCTACCCCTAAAATTAAGGGTAGTTTACTGAAGGGAAAAAACAGAAAAAGTCGATTTTCTCAAAATCGGCTCTAACGATTTTGATTAAATTTCATTTATGAACATTAATAAATATTCCAAACAAATGGCTACCCTCAATATTTCGGCAAAATCGCTTTAAGGGCTCCGGTCTGATGCGTAAATTAACATTTTTTATAATAGCTCCGAAACTATTTGAGATATGAAATTACTTAGCATTACAAATATGTATATATATTTATAATACAAATATTTTATTCGAAACATATTTTTATAAAATCAATAATTTTTAATCTATACGCAATTATATATATATTTTTAGCTTTTTGGACATTAAAGCTCAAGTATTGCGATCGTAAAAAAAACTAACCTGAAATGTTGATGGATTTCGACGTCTCATGACCCCCCGAACCCTAAAAAATAGTCTTTGCAATGCCGTCTGTCTGTGTGTCTATTAAAACTTAAAATTAAGGGTAGTTTACTGAAGGGCAAAAAGAGAAAAAGTCGATTTTCTCAAAATCGGCTCTAACGATTTTGATTAAATTTCATTTATAAACATTAATAAATATTCCAAACAAAATGGCTACCCTCAATATTTCGGCAAAATCGCTTTAAGGGCTCCGGTCTGATGCGTCAATTAACATTTTTTTTAAATAGCTCCGAAACTATTTGAGATATGAAATTACTTAGCATTACAAATATGTATATATATTTATAATACAAATATTTTATTCGAAACATATTTTTATAAAATCAATAATTTTTAATCTATACGCAATTATATATATATTTTTAGCTTTTTGGACATTAAAGCTTAAGTATTGCGATCGTAAAAAAAACTAACCTGAAATGTTGATGGATTTCGACGTCTCATGACCCCCCGAACCCTAAAAAATAGTCTTTGCAATGCCGTCTGTCTGTGTGTCTATTAAAACTTAAAATTAAGGGTAGTTTACTGAAGGGCAAAAAGAGAAAAAGTCGATTTTCTCAAAATCGGCTCCAACGATTTTGATTAAATTTCATTTATGAACATTAATAAATATTCCAAACAAAATGGCTACCCTCAATATTTCGGCAAAATCGCTTTAAGGGCTCCGGTCAGATGCGTCAATTAACATTTTTTTAAATAGCTCCGAAACTATTTGAGATTTGAAATTACTTAGCATTACAAATATGTATATATATTTATAATACAGATATTTTATCCGAAACATATTTTTATAAAATCAATAACTTTCAATCTATACGCAATTATATGAATTTTTTTAACTTTTTGGACATTAAAGTTTAAGTATTGCGACCGTAAAAAAAAACTAACCTGAAATGTTGATGGATGTCGACGTCTCATGACCCCCCGAACCCTAAAAAATAGTCTTTGCAATGCCGTCTGTCTGTGTGTCTATAAAAACTTAAAATTAAGGGTAGTTTACTGAAGGGCGAAAAGAGAAAAATTTGGTTTTCTCAAAATCTACTCAAACGATTTTGATTAAAATTCGTATCTAGGCGTTGATTAAGATTATAAATAAACTGGCTATTTTCATTTTCCTATGAAAATGATTTTTAGGGTACTTTACAGAAGCGTTAATTTCCGTATCTCCACAACTATTGGAGAAACTAAACAACTTATCATTGCAACATTGTAGGACTATCAGAAATAAAAAAAAATTATTTGACATATATTTTTATAAAAGCAGCAGTTTCTGAGATATTTGCAAATATATTAATACAATTTTGTGAGCTTTAGTTGTAAACATATACTACTTAAGTCTTAACGCAATAATTCTCCAATGCCATAGAGTAATTAAATATAAGTATCTAAAAAAGTATGTTATTTTTCCTTAAATCTCTTAGGAGAAATGTTTGCATAGCAATGATCTATCTCCATTTTAGACTCAATAGTCAATATTTACATTTTTTATTGGTCAAAATGTATAAATGAATAATTAAATATCAATGCGATGACTTGAAGATCTGCAACACCTTATAAAATGTTAAAATTTTAACCAGAAATCGAAATTTTAATACGAAGTGTTGACCCTTGTGGAAGACATTAAACTGTTTGAAATGCTCTTAGGTGGACAAAGATGCGCCTCTTTTCTCATTGATTCTATATCATTGTATATTTTTTTATGCGTGTTCTTATGTGGAGTGGTGATGATACAATGTACATTATTCCGTTCAGAAATCTTACGAGTTTATAGAAAGAGAGAGAAAGTCTGTGCGGTGTGCCGTACCATTTATTTCTTTTTTGTCTATATATCTTGTACTCATTCCTTAAATTTGATGTTTTCTTAAATATTTATGTCCCCATCTTTATAGAAAAAATATTTAATAAATATAATCTACATTTACAAATTAAAATATTTAAATTTCCTATAATATACTGATTATAACTTATCAAGGTAAATTTGGGTACAGTCAAATATTATTTAAAAGTATTTGATTTGAGAGTTTAAAAGATTAAAGATCGACTTTATTGACAATACTGATTGATTTCATATATGATCAACTGAAAAAGGCTTGAAAATCGACCAGTTGCCAATCCCTTGTGTAGAGGATAATAGTTATGAGATAATGAAGGCAATTAAATAATGTAAACTTAATTGAGGGTAATGGAACTCGTTGATTCAATTGGTAGCTCACCAGGTATGCTAAATATTTCAAATATCCAAACAAACTCAAAATATCCCTTTAAGTAAAACTTATTTTAACTATTTGAGGATTTTTGTTATATTTGAAAGATGAATATAAACATTTAAAATTGAATGAACACACTCACACTTAACATTGCTGCCAGTGGACAAAGAGGTAATGGCTGCCTCATGAATAAAATCGATTGTTACTGCCCAATCCTCTGACCTAGGTTTCATTATATTGGAACTCATCAGGAGGAAGTGTGAAATATGCAACACAACTTCCTAAAGGAGGAAACCAAAACACACAAAATGAAGAGAAAGGAAATTGTTAAAGAAACATAGGACACTTAGATATGAAAACGTAAAAGGAATAACAAGATGGATAAACACAGAAAATGGATATTGGGTATGAATAAATAATATATATATTTTCGTTTCATCGTTTAGAAAGTTGTGTTGTGCATTGCACACTCTCTTTTTATGAATTCCGAAAGAATGAAACCTAGTTCGGGGATTGAATGGTGATTTTCTTCAAGAGGTAGCCACTACCTCTCTGTTCAATGGCAGCAATGTAAAGTGTGCACAATGTTCTTTTGAATGTAAAAGCCATATTATTCTCATTTCCTTTTATATGTGTTTTTATATACCTTTCCTATACCTTATTTCAAATAAACTCAAATAAATCTAGGCGTTCAATATGCCTATGCATAATATATATCAATATTCACAAAACCTTTGCAAGAAATTAAAATCTTGATTATGGGAACAAAAGTATTAAGGTTATCATTAGTTTGACGTATAATAACCAAAAGTGCTCTTTGGTGAACATGTTCGGAGCCAGTCTATCAAAATTATAAATAGTGAACAAAGAACAGTTGTTTTCCTATTTTTTGGCATAAAGGCAAAAAAAGTGTTTTTTTATAAAAACTGTAAACATTAATATAATGGTGCTACTGTAGGCCTACCTGACTTCTTGGAATGTCCAAATGAGCAGTGTGAAACCAACATAGTTTAATGCCATGTTAAAATATTTAATAACTTTTTAATTTAAACAAATAAATTTTTAATAAATTGTAATTTTATCTATAGCTGTAGCAAGGACAATATACCAAGTGCAAAATATCCAACAACATCAATCATGCTGGTTACAAAGTTACAACAAAAATATGTTATTTATAAATATGTGACCGACTGTAAGTGTAGATTATGTATTACACCACCATGTATCTTTAGTATTTCTCTTTATAAGTTATAATTGAATATATTTAATTGATCATACCAACTAAAATAAAACGGTAAAATATTTTAATAGCTAAGGTTTAGTGAGTTGTTTAAATAAATAAAAAAAACCTAGAAATGATAATTATATTTCACAAATGCACACAAAAGCGAAGCTTAAAATAAACATTGATATATTTATTTTTTGATTGAATAATTCAACCAGTAGAATTAATTTTATATATGTTTCATCAGGCTCTCTCAGACATGTTAAATAAATTATAGTTTTAAATACTCAATCATTCATACAATGTATGAAATACAGATTTTGGGATGAACTTTAATATGATTTTGTTAATTTTAAATGTAAGCTATATTGCTAGAATAAATCAAATCTAGATTCAACGAGTCTACTAATTCCATCTTTACCCTAAAATTAATATCTTAATCTATAAAATAAATAAAACTATGTAAATACTATACTTTTCTTCATTTATCGTTTTATTGCAAAAGAGTTCTTAATCATTATTCACCAAATAAAATATTCTAAAAATATTATGTTCAACACAAGGGCTATTAATGATTTATTCTAAGGGACAGAGATGATAAAGGTTTGTTTAAAAGCAAGCGTGGACTAAGTAGCGTGGAAACAGCATGTGAAAACCACTCTATATATACCCAGCCAAGATTCGAGCCTCAATATCCCCATCATTGGTAGCTAAGTCTATTTCGAGATTGATAACTTATAACGTTTGACTATCATTGAGAGCAGTGCCCTTATATAACAATTAAACTCAAATTCTTCTTTAAAGCAAGTAGGATCCATGTTTAGAAATAATGGAGAAGGAAAAAAATAATATAATCTGTTAAACAGATACAGTTTCATGTACACTATTTTATTGATTGAAAGATTCATCAAATATGCAAATTAATGTTGATTTGAACAAATGTCAGGAGCATTATGTGGTTGAGCAACAGTCATGGATCAATTATCTTTTATAAAAAGTGGTTTCATATCCCTTTTAGGAGAGATTTTAATCCGAATTTTATTCATTGTTTATATTTCCAAGCACTTATAATAAGGTAAGTTTCATTAAACAAGATGACTACACATATAGTGAACTTGGAATCTATAGGGTCTTACCAACTTTTGAATAACTAGAAGGATAATTTATTTAAATCTCTGGGTCGTGAAACAACTAAAGTTCTTAGATGTGATTAAATGAACAACATTTAGTAAGCATATAACCTAAATGGGTATTAAGATGTGGTTCAAAAAAACAAAAAAAGTGTTAGGCTTAGCGATCTATCCACAGTAAATAGGTTTATTTTAGTATTTGTGTGTTTTAAAAGAAAGTGAAGTATTCAATGTTAGGAGTCCACTATAGTTGTAATCTCGGGTTAAACAAGCCCCAAGTTTTTAAAAGTTTTTATACAAAATATTAAATTGCACATAATGTGTTTTACTAAATTTATTTATATATTTGCAGTTGTTATGTACAGTTGTTGATAAATAGACATATATTTCTGTTATAAACAAAGCTTTGCTGAAACGCAAACATAAAGGTTCATCTTCAACACATTTGGTTGTTTGTGTCATATTTGTCTAGATTCTCAAGACTTGCTTGATTGGAAGATTGGATGAACTGCATGTTGGAGCAAACACTACGGCACAAAAAGAGACTAGATTGCTTAGAAAACATGCAACGGCAATGCTTTTAACAAATAAAAGCAAAACTTATTTTATACACTTATGACTTCTGGATAAATATTAATCTGGCCGATAAGTTAAAAGTGCGTCTAATGACTGCCAGATAGCATTTATCTGGCAGATAGCATTTATCTGGCAGATAAAATGTATTTATCCATCACAATATTATCAGGAGGTTTAAATAGCTGATAGCTTTTATATGAAAGTTTAAATGGGCGCTGCCATATTGACACATTGTTTTTCATAAGGTTTTTGCCTATAAGAATCTTGTATTTGGTTAAAATCTTGGATCACGTGTTTAGTAGGCACAGGCCCATGCTCTAACTATATAATATAAAGTTAGAACATTTAGTTTAGTAGGCGCAGGCCCAACCTCTAACTATATAAAATAAAGTTAGAACATTTAATCAACACTTTTATAAAAATTGAAAAGCTATTTGTGGAGTTATAGTTTTATAAGAACAAATTATTTAAGTGTGAGGATAATAAACAGTGGTGGCTCGTAGCTAAAATTAGTGGGGGTGCTGCGCCAGAAAATGTTTAGCCTTTGTTTTAAAATTGTGTAAAAGGAAAAAAACATGTATAAAAAGAAAATTTATTCAGGAACTTGATAGAATCTTAACAAAAAAATCCCAAGGTTTTTTACTTACTTTAACTTAAATTGTTACAGTTCAAGCTTGATCTATTCATTTAAAAATGAAATCCATTCTTCTAGTTTTAATTTGCGCAAAAAGTTCAATAATTTTCTCCTTGATCTCTGGATGACAATTGAGGAAATTTTTCTCCATTGAAAGTACTGCAAGCGCATTTAGTCTTTCCAAATTCATAGTGCTTCTTATTTTTTTTTTTAATGTTAAAAAGCAGTGCTCTGCCTCTGATGTAGTCATGGGAATTGTTAAGAGGATTTTTATCAGTTTCATAATTTCACTAAAAACATCATCTAGATTATTTTCCAAGATAAATTTCAGCAGCTCAATTAATTTGCAATATTCATGAATATCAGTCCTACAATATAATACTTTTAGTTCAGTTTCAAGCTTTTCTTTGTCAATCATGGGATAAGCTTCAGTGGTCAGTACTTCTCTCTTTTGTGGGATGTTCATTCTTAAATCTAGTGAAGCAATTCTTATTGAACAATTTAGCAGCTACTAAGTGTTTAGTGGAAGAATATCTGTCCATTATATCAACACATATATAGTCACACACTTCCTTAGCTTCTGCCATGAGTGTCTTTGAAGGATTCTCACAGTACTTTGAGTTTCTCAATTCTAAAATAGCAGTTTTGAAATTTGTTATATATTCATTAACTTTAAACACACTAATTTCTCGAGATTGCATTTGGTTGTAAATTATTTCAACATGAGGCATAATCTGATGGAAAAGCTCTAACCAAAACTTGAAATTATCATCATTCAGGAATTTTAAAATTCCTGTTGCTTCTGCCATTGTTTGATCAGAGGAGCTGAATTGTATCCATTCTGAATGGTATCCATTCAGACATTTCTTAAACAAGCATCACAAATAAAAAGTCTGATTTGTATTCATTATCATAATACCCACAAAATCCTGAATTGTATCCATTTAATTGGGCTGCCTCTTGTCTGATAGATGGCAGCAGCTGAGTCTCTCCTTAACTCATTCCATGTTTACTAGAGAGCAGCACTATCACTAAGTTAATATATATAAAAAAAATATTTATTCGTGTTTCTTTTAAAACAATAATATAAGGGTACTTTACAAATGATTGATTTTTAAAAATAATTATGATCTAGTTTAAAATTGGTACATGGGCAAGCATTTCCTAAAATAAATTAATATTTTAAATAGTTTGAAAATGTAATATTTTAGGATTCCGAAATTTCGCAAAAGATGTGTTGACGCATGAAGGGCTAAGTTTTGTTCGGGTGGGTTCGTTTATAGTATTAAAAATTATAACTATTGCCTATTTAAAAAAAAGATAAATACTTACACGTGTTTCTTTTAAAATAATAATAAAAGGGTAATTTAAAAATGATTGGTTTTTAAAAATAATTATGATCTAGTTTAAAATTGGTACATGGGGAAGCATTTTCTAAAATAAATTAATATTTTAAATAGTTTGAAAAATGTTATTTCAGGATGCCGAAATTTCATTAAAAAAATGTGTTGATGCATGAAAGGTTAAGATTTGTTCGGGTGGGTTTGTTTATAATATTAAAAATTATAGCTATTGCCTATTAAATACTTTGGTGCCATATTATGACATTCTTTGAATATTCATGTTATAAATAATAACGTTCTCCTGTGATTGATGAGAGTTTTGTTGATTTGTTTGGATTATATATAATTTATTTTACAATATTAATTTTACTGTCCTTGGAGATTTGTTTTTTTCTGTGTGTAGATATGGCAACAAATATAAAACTTGTCATATGATGACAAAGAAATACAAGGTATCCCGCTCTCTTTATATAGCTACTATTATAGAAATAAACATAAGTCCTTAACTTATATGTTTACGGGTACATAATAACTTTTAACCATAGGTTCAATAATTCCCTTCAAATCACAAGATGGATTTTCTTATTTAACAGTTAAAAGCAAAGATTTTTATTTTTAAACACTGACCTCCCTCTCGTTTCACTTCAGTTGGATAGATGGCTAGGAGGCATTTCTACTTATAGTAGGCCTAATGGGAGTAAGTTCACATTGTCTGAACATATAATTTTAACTGTTGCGGAGAGTGGTAAATATAAACACGAATTTTTAGGGGGTTTCAATCAAAATTAACAAAATTAGTACATAAAATGTAGACCTGTGTTCAAGTTGAGTATGATAGCCTATAAATAAGGCTTTTTTAAAACAACTTCAACCAGGTAGCCCTACATTATAAAAGTGCTTAGCCATTATCAACCTGAAGTGAAACGAGAGGGAGGTCAGTGTTTAAAAATAAAAATCTTTGCTTTTAACTGTTAAATAAGGAAAGTCATCTTGTGATTTGAAGAGAATTATTGTGACTATGGTTAAAAGTGATTATGTACCCGTGAACATATAAGTTAAGGACTTATTTTTATTTCTATAATAGTAGCTATATAAAGAGAGCGGGATACCTTGTATTTCTTTGTCATCATATGACAAGTTTTATATTTTTTTGCCATCTCTACACACAGAAAAAAAAAATCTCCAATGATAACAAAATTAATATTGTAAAATAAATTATATATAATCCAAACAAATCAACAAAACTCTCATCAATCATAGAAGAACATTATTATTTATAACATGAATATTCAAAGAATATCACAACATGGCACCAAAGTATTTAAAGCAAATAGTTATAATTTTTAGTATTATAAACGAACACACCCGAACAAAACTTAACCTTTCATGCTCAACACATTTTTTTACGAAATTTCGGGATCCTGAAATATACATTTTTCAAACTATTAAAATATTAATTTATTTTAGGAAATGCTTCCCCATGTACCAATTTTAAACTAGATCATAATTACTTTTAAAAACCAATCATTAAAGTACCCTTATATTATTATTTTAAAAGAAGCACGAATAAATATTTTATTTTTTTATATATTTAACTTAGTGATAGTGCTGCTCTCTAGTAAACAAGAATGAGTTAAGGAGAGTCTCAGCTGCTGCCATCTATCAGACAAGTGGCAGCCCAATTAAATGGATACAATTCAGGATTTTGTGGGTATTATGATAATGGATACAAATCAGACTTTTTATTTGTGATGCTTGTTTAAGAAAATGTCTGAATGGATACCATTCAGAATGGATACAATTCAGGATTTTGTGGATATAATGCAAATAATTACAGTGGATACAAATCAGAATTTTTGTTAAAGTCGTTTATTTGAAAACTGTCTGAATGAATACCATTCAGAATGGATACAATTCAGGATTTTGTGGAGTGTGTTCCGAAACATCTGTTGTGTCACCAGCCATGACAGCTACAAAGGAAACTTTTCTAATTTCCGTCCTTATCTCCTCATGGTATATTAGTAGTAGGCAGTCAAGTATCTCATTCTGAATGGTTTTAGAATCACCTTTGAAGACTGCACTGGTTTCTAAGTGATTCTTCAAATCTGAATCTAATGTAGATGCAAAATTTACTAATCCTATAAATACCCCTGGATTTAGTGATTCGTCTTTTTCATCATGTCCACGTAAGGGAGTTTCAAAGTTTCCACAAAAGTAAATGCAGTCTATTATTTTGGACAAAATTTCATGGTTCTTTTTATCTTTTATATTATGCTCATTGATTGAAAGTCTGTATGCCTCACTAAGTTTCTCCTTAATACTTACGGTCCCTAAAAGTGACAATGAAACAACATTATCAACGTACTTCTTTGACTTCTCATGCTTTTCAGTTTTTTCTTTAATTTTGTTTATATTTATAAAACCATCTTTTGTCCACGGTACATCACCTCCAAACAACAAACACGGGAAGCGAAACAATGAATTTTTTACTTCACAGCCGCAAAGCCAACTTTTTCGTTGGTACCATTCAGAATATCAGGTGTTGAACGACCTCTTTTATTGACTGTAACTTTCTCATGGAGAGATAGCTGTGAAAACTTAAGCTGTTGAAGTTCACTTACAGTAACAGAATTATTTCTTGGGGATGCAAGGCCATGGTTAAAGTTTTCTGTTAAATAAAAGAATATTAAATGTTATCGATGATATCAAGTGGAAATAGGGGTGCTGCAGTTCCGCAGTGCCTATACACGAGCTGCCACTGATAATAAATGAAATTTTGTAACTGTTGTACCAAACTATTGACCACATTTTGGCAGACACCAAAATTAGTACTTGAAAGAAAACCTAGCTTGTCTGCCCATGTGACACCAACTGTTTCATCGCACTCGTTTAGCCACCATTATTTAACAAATGTTAAGCGTTGTAGCCACTAGCCAGGCTGTAGCGGTGGCAGCATGGTTTATATATATGCGCGCACCAGTAAAAACAATACCAACCTTGCATTTTCTGCATAAAAATATATTTATCCTGCAGATAGCTATCCGGCAGATAAATTCAGTTCACAATACACTTAAAATATTAAAGTGGTTGATAACCACTTTCTGGTTGGTAACTTTAACCTCCTGATTTTGATCTTAAGCCGGTAGTCATAAGACCAGACCTTAATGGCTTGTTTTGTCCATAGATAGTAATAATATATTATGTAACTTACATCACAAGATAATAATTTTGATATTTAACTTTATCAATAATTTTTCTAAATATTCAACAAACTAAAAAAAACTGAAAAAAACACAAATGTTTTCTATGTAATAATGTTGAAAATATCACATTTTAAAAATAAATTAATAAATTAATAATACAACAGCTATTTTAGATATTTTTGGTCACTTCTATTGATATTTTTCTTGGGCCTAGTCAAGACAAAATAATATTTAAGTGAGGTCTTGACATTTTTATTTTATTAGTGGCTATCTTAATTTTGTGTTTGTTAGGTGAAGTGAAAATGATATTAAACAAAAAGGAATTAAAGTATTCAGTAAACACATAGACACTAAATACTTAATTATTTACTTATTTATACTCAGTTACCGGTATTGCCTATTATCAATTATTGTTTCTTTGGTTATTGCATACAATGCTCCAAATTTTGGTAATGAACATAAGTTTTTTAGAAGGGCAAATACATTCTTACAAATAATAAATTGTTATCAAATAGTTAATTAACTGGACAAACCTTATGACTATTAAAAAAAATGTTCAATCTAATAATGGTCTCCCCTATGGTGTAGAATTCACTGATTCATATGTTGCAAAACCCTAAACTACCTAAGTGAAATAAATGCTTACACTTATATATTTAATAACATTAAGTAAAAGATCAAAAAAGTCTAAATATGTTACACATATTTGGTTTTAGTAGTTTATGAATCAAAATTACATCATATAACAAAGTGTCAATAAGTGTGTAACAATATTGAGGTTTAACCAAACATTATAAGTACTCTATTTAAAAGGTATTTTCATTTGTGTCTTTATTTAAAGTTGACTTCATGAGCACAGGGTTAAACCAGAACATTATTTTATAAATTTAATAACCACATGATAAAATGTTTTAACAATATTTGGTAAATAAAATAAAACTAATATATAATATATCCTAAGTAGTATTTTTATTTTTATTTTAAGAGGTTTTATAAATTTAATGTATTACAAAAGGTTGATTAAGTAGCATGGTATTAGGTACACAGATTTGACTGAATTCTCACTCACCTGCTATAAAACGAGATGTATTTTATACAATGACATAACATTTAGCCAGACACTCAACCAGTGAGAAATATTGACTGTGTGTGTGTTTAAAATAAGTAAAGTTTAATAAACCAATGGACCAATTATTAGTATGAAAGCTTTTAATAAGTTTTAAAAAACAAAACAAATGGGTATATGGCAATATATTTAATAAATCTTACAAAATGTCATGATATCCGAATGGGTGTAATGGCATGGTGTTAAATTATCTTTTTTAACGGAAGATAAGTAAATTATGTTGTCAGGTTAGTATCTTGAAGGTATGATGTGCATGGGCCAGTAAGTGTAATTAATAATTTGACAAACCATAGTCACCCAAAGATTTTTTGAAAATTGTCGCCCAAGTTATAATAAATACATTTGAAATGTTTAAGAATTGATCAATTTAACTGAAAAAGAACTGAACAAATTCATCTTGTCTTATTTGTTGGGGATGGAAAGGTCAGGTTTGAATACCAGCCGGGCGTACAGAGGGTGTTTTTATCCTAAATGATTTCTCTATCTCCCATCACAAAAATGGTTATGCAGTTCTTAATATTAAACCTTCCCCGTCCTTTTACAGTTAGTTTAGTTAAATGTGAATAGTTCTGACAGATTGTAAGACATGGGTTGAAAGTAAAACAATATTCTAACACAGCATAGCCTTTTACGATGTAAGTTAACCACACTAAACATCAAAGGTCCCTAGCCCAATAAAATTAAATAAAACTAGGGGGAAAAAAATGGTATACAAAATTGAAATCTGACGAGATCTCATAATATCCTTAAATTATAGGAGCTGCTTACAATGAGGACACTCGTTATTAAAGACGAAGTGTTTCTGCTTCTAAGTGATTTGAATAAGCTCAATACGTGACACCATAAAATGTCACATTGCTCAGAGGACCATTAGGCCTTCAGACAGCATTGTGTTCAATGCGCTTTAAGTTAGCTAGTTCCTTTTAAAGGAAAAGTTAAGTTTAATGTAATGTATAAACTGATCCTCAGAATAGTAGATAACTTTAAAAAGTCCATACTGGCTAGATACAAAGAGTTACTAAGAAAAGAGAATCCTAAGTTGTTAATAGTGACTGTAACAATTCAAAATTAGCTCACAGTTTGTTTATATTATAGCTATATATGACTTAAGAATATAGGTTCTTTTATAAAACTAATAAATAAACAGAGGGAGAATATCAAATGATTGGATTCATATGGAGTTTAAGTATTTTAAAACATGTAATTAATTATTGTGTTACAAACGAAAAATACCACATATTTAAATTTAATTTAATTGTTTCAGAATTGAGGATCTATAACTTTTATTAGCACCACGTCTTACTAACTGTTTGGGTTATATGCTATAATTTATTGAAAACATGCAAACATTTATTTTTGAGGGAAAGTAGGGAAACATTTAGTAAAAATCAACACAATATGCCAGGTCCATGGTTCTAACTCAAACTTCCCTTTCACTGGCAAATCAGACAAAATTAGAGTGATGTTGTAGTCTGTATTTCCATAGGTTCGGGTGATAAGACATTTAATTTTAACTAATATTATATTTGTCAAGTATAAATAAGTATGATTTGAATTTTAAAATTCTACTGGAATTCATGAGGATGGATGTAAGAGGTGGTTCATTTCTACATATTATGCCATTTATTGTTAAATATATCAATTTTTAGTCAACAGATTTATTGGCACCGCGTCTCACTGCCAGTTCGGGTTATAGACACATGTACTAGCTATGCTAATACTTTAGATATTAAGAAGATTGAGTTTATAAGAATTGTACCTGCATTAGCGTGGTGGGGAGATGAAAAAACCATTTAGGAAAAACCATCCTCAATACACCTGATTGTGATTCGAAAACCGATCTCTTCATCTTCAGCTGTCAAATCTATTGTGAGAGTGACACTTTAGAATTCTCTATCACAAAATCTGGTTTTAAAATAAATAAATGGCATAATGAAAATGATTACAAACAATTCATTGAAAGCCTTGGACAATGGGCATGTCAGTCATTTCTTTTTACGAGGCCTAATAAACATAGATTCCTAATCAGTTTGTCAAATGTCATCTTTTTCATGGATTAGTTATTCAGTATTAAAATGTAAATACATTGTTAAAATTATGTATTTAAATGATCTATCCTAGTGAATAAAGTCAAAGCTCACTTAAAACTTATGTTTGATATACCAAGTGGAATGATTAAATTTAATGTGCATGTTTTTTCAATTATATATCTGCAAAACCTACAAATAACTGTAAAAAAAATATGTTTGATTTTAAAGCTACATTATAATTTGTACTAGAGTAAACTTCAACTAACTGAATAGATTACTTAGTCTATAGATAAACCTATACAAATATTTTAGGGTGAATTATTGGGTTTTTACTTGCGAGTAAGCAATACCCAAATCTTATTTTATTTTGAGAGGCTTTTCACAATGTTTAATCTTTAATCTTAATTGTAATCTCATTTCACTGGTGTTGGATTCACACAAATTTATGAATACATCCATTTCGAAGGATAGTAGAATAGATATTGATGGCACTATTGTTATCCTTGTACATTTATGGTGTGACCTCTCGCTGTATGTGATTATTTATTTTTTTAGAATGTCTAATTTTGGTTATTATTATTATTTTCTCCTTATTTTTCTTTCACGAGAACCCAAAAGGGGTGTCGTTTTAATAATATTTGTGTACTTAATTTTTACCTGTTGAATCTCTATTTATCTATGTAAAGAAATATTCATCTTGATAGTTGAGGGTGGTCTGGAAAGCTCTTCGATTACATTCTTGAGCAGTTGCCTGATGTCTGGCTATTGCTATGGATTTTAATGGTGGATCCCCACACTTTTAAGCTGGTGGTATACTGCTCGGCGCTGGGTTTTAAGTTGGCGAACACTAATGAGGACTTCATCTCAGCAGCTTCTTCATAGGGGTCTCTACAATTTTCCTTCAAGATAAGTGAGAATTATTCTTTGATCATTTTGTTAGGTGTTAATGTAACAATAATAATTAATGAATATGTCCATGAATACTACAAAGCTATTTAACTGACTGTGGTGAAATCTATAGTTATCCATCCACATCTTTGAGTGGTGAACTGGATTCTCATTTGTCAGTGACTTTTCCATATATTTTTTGCTATTGACCCTTTCCTACCCTTTTAAAAGATTCCTCCAATAACATTTTTGAAAGTCATGGTCAAGTCTGGGCATGTGTCCTCAATGGTAGGTGATCCTTCAGCCCACACTTGCTTTTATTTTGGTTTCAAATGTTGGGTTAGAGTGAAAGATTAGCATTAACAATCAGTATGCAACAGACCAACTCGTTATTTGTTGGCTTTGCTGAATGAGTAACCTATGTATTTGAACCATTAGTGGCTTGGTGTTACTCTCTAGATGGACAGCCCGCCTCCTTCCAAAATGATCATATTAATTGACCATTGTCTTCAAGGCATTTCACATTGAACCCAGAGCCATTTGTTGCAATCCCAGCTAATGTTGGATTCATCTGCTGGTTGTAGTTCTTCTAATCATTAGTTAAGTGCTGCCGTTGAACCAATCATAGAAGATGAACTGGGGTGTCCTCATTCATCGGTTAAACATCACTCTCTTAAGATGCCATCGAGTCTCACGTAAGGATTAATACCAGATGACTGCAATTTTGTCATATTTGGATGCAGGTGACAATGGAAATTATTGATACAAAGCATTAGGCACCTTCACCCAATTTGTCTCATCAGAGTCGAGAGCAGTTATGTATTGTGGAATCATGCTAGCTACAGTCCCACAAGATTCCGCAACCATTCTATTTTGTTCTTGAAAGGCTGGAATATGGTTGGTGACAGAGGCCTAACTGTATTATTTTCCTTATAATATGTAGTCCACTACAACTAAGCACTTTTCAATGCATAATATTTTACAAGATATTGGACTTTATATCAATTCCAAATTGTTTGAATCTTATATTTATACATCTTATATACTTGTAGATTATATAATAAACACTCGAGAAAAATAAACTTTGGTGAGTGAGTAATAATAACATAAGCTATTTAACCTTTGGTAACATGTATTATCCTTCCCCCCTTCAATGAGCGTGTTTTTCTTGCATGTAAGAAGACCTACATATGCTTAGTCTTGCCAAGCATCACGTTAAGTTAGGACTGAGTCTAGACAGGATTGAGGTAATATCAGGTCGTTTTTATATGTAATTGCATAATTTAGACTCAAACATTGACTTTATAGTCATGAGCTGTTCATGATAATAAGAGCCGTGCCAATTTGTAGTGACTACATACAACCAATTTTCTACCTAAATTTAGGATGTATGTTGAGGTATAGTCTACATATGTCAATTTAAGCCTTTTTACAAAGACAAGTTTGTTCTAGCGGCATGATTAGATTCTCTATTTCTTATTTTTCATATAGCACCATGTCTTACTAACCATTCGGGTTATACATATATGTACTAATTATGATAATGGGTTAAGGAGTATTAATGTAGAATTTAGGGGAAGTGTACCAAAATTTCCATGGAGGAAGAGTGAAAAAATCGTTTAGGGAAAACCATGCTCAGTGCACCCGACTAAGATAAGAAGCCCGATCTCCCAGTCATCGGCATGTCAGTCTATTGAAAGAGAAACCTTGCCTTAGACCATGCTACCAAGAAGTGGGTTTGTCTATGTTGATTTTAGACCCGTACAGAAGTTTCGGGATGCAAACCATGGACCGTTTTGCCGACTATACATGATATATTTAGATTTGGTGGTTGGCTTGGTTTTATAAATAATATTATTTGTAGGAACAAGTTGATATATTCAAATCCTGAACTGTTGTGCCAGCTATATACGAGCCATTTAACATGGATGGTAGACCACAGCTCTTCATATTTTTCTAGGAGCCCTGATCAGTCCACACCTAGAATATGTTTCTAACAATACAATCTCATTCTTGAATCTAAATAAGTCCTCAATGTACCTTATTTTTTGAAGGATTATATATTATCTTCCCACGCATTAGTGGACACATTGTATAAACGTCACTTTCGTGTTGGATTGGCTTATTGGTGAAGGTGAAATTGAGATTTGAATCCCGGTCGGATGCAGTGAAGGAATGTTTCCTCAATGGTTTTAGAATCTCCCTAAACGCAAATGTGGGCACATATATGCTAACATTCTACCCTTTTTTTTAGAAAGTTTTTTAAGGTTGTGTATATTCCAAGTGAGTACTAAAATGGGATAAGTGTATATATTGCTTTTAGGAATGTGATAAAGATTTAGTGTTTTGGCTATGACCATTACTTCTATAAATTGAATGAAACTATTTATTTAGTAGAGTTTATTCAGAGCGGTATAGTTTATTTCGTAAAGCTATAGTCCTAGGTCTCCATGCTTCATAGAAATTGTAGCACATCAACTGGTTGATGAGAGGAAAGGGGTGGTATAGGTGTATTTGCAGGGGAGTTGGTGACATATCCTAATGTTGAAAAAATTTTAGATGCATAATTAGTATACCAGCATATGGAAATGTAATTTTTTTCAAAGATGTTGCTAGTTATCACTCTACAACTATATTATATTAGTAATCTTTTTTTCTGCCATATGGAAGTGGCTTCCAAACTTGATGAGATATTTGGACACATGGACAATTACCAGTATGTGCTCATGCTCCATTTTTTTCCTTAAATATTGTAGGCTAATATTTTATAACTATATATTTATTTAGAAATGTTTTGAATTTTCAATCATGTTTTACATATTATGGGATTGGATAGTAGAGCTTAGGGGAATGTGACGTATTTATACCTATTGTCCATCCATTGATAGTGTTTGAGATGCCCACAATGCATGGCTAGCTTGTTAATCTATTTTGAATTGTTTTATTTTGTCTAATAGGCAGGTATTGGTTTTCTATCTCTATATTTAGAGTGATTTACATGTTATTTTCAGAGCGTTCTGAACCTTATATAGTCGGGACATTAACAAAGGGAGAAGTTCCTTTTTATTAGGTTGAGAAGGTGATTTTTTTTCTTCAGAGGATTGTAAAGGTTTTTTTTTATCAGGGCTTTTACACAACCTGAGAGTATACACTATACTTAAAAGGGTTGCCAGGAAATATCTCCTTATTCAGCAACTTAGTAGTTATAAGCTTTGCATTACTTTAGAATACCATCCATGGGATTCAACTCATATATAAGAAATGTTAAGAGTGTTTCTCAGTGATATAAAAGTTAAGATTCTGTTGAACAATCTGGATGATCTTATTGTTAATACCCCACAATTTACAGATCCGGCTTTAGACCAACCAGATATACCACAGGTCCCATTGTTAGAGAGGGGAAAGACAGGGTATATATAAAATGTATGCACATTTGCACAGAGGGGGGTGAGAGTTAGTAAACTGGCCTGGCCTCCTAGAGAACAATCTTGGTGGTCTGTTTGGACACTATCACAAGTGACTTTGCATGAAGCGAGGAATAGTGAATAGCAATAGTATGTGGTGTATCGTTGTGTAACAATTGGTAAATCTTTTAATGCCAAACAAATGTCTCACACCACTCTTACCCCCTTTTGTTGCAGCCAATATGACCTTGGGTGGTCTTGAGAGCATTGAAGAAGCATGGTTTCTATGTGAGCACCTTCTAGAATATATTTAAAGATCCAGATGTGATGTCAACAACAACAACAACTTTGGTCACCAGCTTCTATGAAATTCGCTTGCATGGACTTTACAGTTCAAGAAACATTCATGTGATGACATCTCCATAAGAACGTCTATATCTCATCTCAGGGGAAGTGGGGGTGGGGGTCCATCATCACTATCCCTCCACCTTGTTGGTTCTATGGCTCTTGCAGCCGCTTTCTATCATGAGATACTTGCCAAGAGTCATTCATTTTCCTGTTGTATAAATATATTGATACCTGGCTAAAAGGTGAACTCTTGGTGCAGCACTATACAAGAAAAGTCCTTAATGAAGGTAAGAATGATCACATGGCACTATAACTATCAACAATTCATTTCCAGCAAAGATAAAATTATGTTATTTATTTTTAAAATTTACTTTCGATTTAACTCAGATTTATATAGTTTCTTGTTAAAAAGTTTATTAGCTTAGTAATTATTTGGTTAACCTTGTTGGCGCGAAATTCTGAGTAATATTTAAGTATTTTTTTAAAATATTAATTTATTTAACTTGTTAATGCTATGATGGGGCTAAGTTATATGGGTTTTACTTTAATAAATCTTATGATAGTAAGCCTAGGTTAATATAGCTCTGATTTTGTGCTATGCATATTGACGCTTTTGCTGGGATACAATTGATGAGCCAAAAATGTAGTCTGCAACTACCTAACTCACTATTAAAGGTTTTAAAAGGACTGTTTGTTATTTGATTTTATGTATTGTCTCTATAAAGAAAGTCTTATCATTATGAGCTTATAACTTGACATTTAATTTAACCTTATATTTTTATCAAAAAAAATTAAGTTTTTTAAAAATTGTACTCTTTGTTGCATTGTTAAACCCAAGGGGGATGGGATACAGGGAATTCCCCTGGCCCCCAAGACCCCAATCATTTTAATAAAAACTTAAAACCTTATTTGGTGGCCATATGGTCGAAGGCGCTACTCTTGCAGTAGACTAGACTGCCAATGACAGGAAATTGAGGATCGAATCTCGGTCGGGTGTAGCGAGGGTGGTTTTTCCTAAAGATTTTCTCTTTCCCTTCACACAAATGCAGGAATACTTCCTATAAATATAACCTTCCTAATCTCTAAAACATTAGCCTAATTAGTACATAAGGTGTACCCAACCTGATAGTAAGATGCGGTACTAAAAAAACTTTCAAAAATATCACATTAAAAAGATAAAAGCATACATAACAGTGAATTGATTCAAAAGTTTAAGCACATTTTATGACCAGACTTATGACATAGTATTCAAAAGAGGTTATTGCTATGCATATTAGAATCACCTCTTAAATTTCCAAATGGAAAATCACTAAAGGGACAGCTTCAACATATTATTTGCAAGGCCGAAGCTAGACACTTTTTAGTTAAAATGGCCTTACTTACAGTCTAAACGGCTAATTTGCTAGTTAGTAAAGTGCAAATGTTTACAAAATAAGGTTTGAAACAAAATTGCTCTATTACACAAGTTATAAATTTGTATTCAGCCTATTTTATTTTTAAGTGTCTTACTACCTGTTTGGATTATAAGCTTATGTACTAATTATGCTAATAGTTTTATTAATTAGGAAGGTTACATTTAGAGGAAGTGTACCCATATTTGCATGGAGATAGAGAGAGAGAGAGAGAGAGAGAAACCATTTTGTAATCCAGCCTTTATTAATGAACCAAAAAGTAGTTTGTACATTTAGTATTCATTTATTATAACTATCCACCAGAAGCTGAAAAATAAAGTTATTTACAGATCCTACATAACGAAAATATTTGCCATAAGCTACCATATAATGAATTACAAACAACTTCAAGAGTGATTTAATATTCATAAATTTTCATGGACTCCGGCAGTCAGGGGGCTTGGCCCCCTACAAAACTCCAAACTTAAAAGTGTATTTTGGCTATTGCCTTTATAGTGTGCTCCATTCAAAGTAAATTTCTGGGTACAGCCACTAGTTTGTTGTTTTGGAATAAGCTTTATTACTTATTAAACTTTCCCTCTCGTGCAATCATACTGCTTTAGAGAAAATGAGATAGGGGTTGTTTCCTGTTCCATTTTACCCTGCTAGTTGCTCTAATTAGATTACGAATTCAACTCATCTCTATCTTAATTGTGTTATGTAAAATCATCTAGGTTTTAAAATTTGTCTATGTTATTGACTAAAACATACTCCTCTTTTAATTCCTTTTTGCGTATTGTTAGTTTAAAAAGTGTTAAATTACATTAAAACTACACTCACACTACAGTAGTACACAAACAACACTCAGTCTTGTTTTAGAATGCCACCCTCTAACTTTAAAATTAATAAGCATAAACAAATGTCAAAATTGTTCTTTTGGGTTGACTCCTTTCAATCTTATATTCGGACCGTAAGCAAACATCAGTTTAATGTTGTGTATAAGCCCTTTAGTTCCTAGCTGTTTTGAACAGATGGAGATATTTCATTTTCTCAAAGATACTAAATGCATCTATTATCTTTATACCGCTTTTATAAAAGTTATTCATGTTAAAAGGCTTGTAAAAACAGTCATGACCGACTCATGAACTAAAATCTTTAGAGTTTAAAACAATACATGCTAGATATATGGCCACAACCTTTGCTAGCCATAGTGGTATATGCTAGATATATGACCCTAACCTTTGCTAGCCATAGTGATATAGCACTCTTTAAAAACTTATCCCATTTATTGTATTACCCAAGCAAGTAATATCCTACTTTTCCTAAGTATTGTGTCAATATCCCTATAACATTATGATCCAATCCTATCCTATAAGCTACGCCAATGTGGAGCCCAGTAAAGTAAGGATTTTCATGCAAAGAGAAAGGGTAAATATCCATAGTAAATAGTTAGAAAAATAAGTAGTTAGGGTAGCTTAAAAATAAACTCTGACTCATATCACAAACTCTCTGTGACATTTTACAGTTCTTTACAGTCATTGGTGATCAATAACTCAATATGTTGGGAGATTTCTGACAATATTCAAATGAGTAAAATATTCCGTCTGAGTAGCTTAATCTGTAGTAAATAATGTTATTTTTATTGTTTGCCTGTGCATATAACGAAAAGGTAGTAAGGCATGGTGATATGAAATTATATGTGGCAAGGTCATTAACCTCCTTTAACATCTTTGTTTGATAGTAACCTAGAATATTGATACAAGCATTGATATTTTAAGTGACTGCCAAGTAACTAGCTATACAATCTGATCAGTTATGCATTGGCTTAAATTACATTAAATATATCCCTAATCAATGGATAGTTAGCAAATGTTTAAATTTCCACTATTTCCACTTGCTCACTAAAGACATTCTCACCACAATATACATAATTGTATT